>VXAA01001508.1:69885-307084 GCA_013399115.1 Anseranas semipalmata | reverse complement strand
AGATGCTGGGTGGATGTCTTGTCTCTCCATGGATAACTGCCTGCCACCATTGGGTTTGTCACGGTGCGTGCATCAGCGCTGTGACCTCTCCTCCGGTGTGACCAGAGAGGGCAATGCCCAAGCTGGGGAGCAAGAAGTGACCAGTGGGTCAGACCAGAGTCCCTAGCAGTGATGGAGGAGATACTGCTTATCTCCCTAAGCATAAGGAAACTGTATGTGAACTGATCTTCTCCCATAGCAAATGCTAATGGGCTTCTCTAATTCGCAAAACGCACGTGGCATCTGCCAGCAGATGAGGTGTGTGCTGGTTTTCTGCGTGTGCTTTTACCCTGTGCACTGGAGATGGCAGCAGAGCACTCCTGGCTCCTGTGCATCTCAGGCTTTTAAACGTGTTTCTCACCTTGAGACTGGTTTAAAAAAAAAAAAGGTTGGAACACTGATGGCTCTTTGAAGTGCTTGTTGTGCTTGTGATGTGCTTGTAAAAAGATGGATTGGCTCTTAGGTCTGAGCCTTTCATCAAACTGTGTTTCCATTGATTTCACTGGAACTGTTGTTTTTCTGGAATTCCAAGTCTATTAGCAGATTTCAAGGCTGGAGGCAGCTATTAAATCACCTGGTCTTACCTCCTGTACAACCCAGTCCATGCAGCTCTGTACTGACCTGGTGCTTGATTATAGCAGGTTTCTCTTCATTTACCTAGAGGCTGTGTTGTTTGGGGGAAATAGATTAATTACCTGGCCATTTCCCTCATAGGTTTTGTTTGTCAAATGTTTGCACTGAATTGTGACTGTAACTGAAATGTGCAGGCTTGGTTTTTTTGTTTTTTAACCTTGTGTTTCTTGGCTGGGTTGGTGAGAGCTCACAGCAGATGCTTGCATGAAAACTTTCTGGCCTCTGATGGTACCAGCGAAGGTCCAGTGTGGTATGTCCTCAGGGATGTGCAGGATGCCTTGAAGGATGTCTAGCTCTGTGGTGGTCCTGTGCCTACTAGGCGTGTCCTGCTTCATCCACTTAGGTCGTTAGGTTTCCAGAGTGATTACAGGGTTCTAGAGGAGTCTGGAGAAGAGGCTGGAGAGCTGCAGAGAGATGCGCGGGCCTTGCCATTGAGAGTGCTGCAGGATGTGAAGCTTAAAGATGCAGTCCCCTTGTGGTCTGCGGAGCTGGGGCAGCGGGACTGCCCTTCCTCAGAGGGTGTGCTGTGTTATAAATACATGTGTTTAAGTAGCAAAACATCGTGACATCAGGAGGTTGTGCCAAGGGAACGATGGCTGTGCCTGTTCTGGGGCTGCCTGCTCTTGCCTGCTCCTGGAGTCACTGAATTAAAGATGTCTTTGGTCCAAGCCCATGTGGTAGCTTTTGAGATTGTGCTATAGCAGCTGCGTGGTCTGGCCCAATGCTGGGAAAACCATCCCTGGGAAGCGCCTATAAATTAGGTGCTTGATACAGCACACTCGCTGCACTGGTGCATCACCTAGGAGGCGAGGAGCTTGGCTCTGGAGGCATGAGGCATGGCAGTGTCCATCACCCCCTGCAGGGATGTGTTTAACTTGCCTCTGGGTAGGGCTGTGACTTACACTGCTGGCCCAAATGACAGCTCTGGGGGAGCCTGACAGCTGCTGGCACTACCGAGCTCCCCCCAGAAGTATATATTGCTGAGTGAGGAGAACAATATTTGTTTTAAAAACAAATTCTGGTTTTAAATTAGGGTCAGTCCAATAAAAGATGAAGTGCCTTTGTAACTGGAAAGGATCAAAGTGAGAACAAGTAATCTTTCTTTGCGGTACAACTTTCTTTTTTGGTTTGAAAGAATCTAGTGTTTCATAGGACTTATTTGTGAAGGGACGAGAATAACTGTTTGGTTCAGTTCTTGGCTAAAACATAGACTGTTTTGATTTTTTTTTTTCTTTTAAACTTTTAAATAGCTTTCTGGCTTGAGTTTTTATTGGAAATCCAATCCCCTTACAAAGTTTTTTTTTTTTAATTGTTTCGATGAAAACCAGCATTGAGTGGAAGAATGTTGTTCTGTGCTGCAGAACACGTGCAGCTCAATGCAGCAGACTTCAGGTGCTGATCTGCGCACCGCATCAAAGTGGTGCAGGGATGTAACTATGAAAAACGAATTGATGTCAATAGGTCCAAACATGTGATGTAGAGATCTGCACTTCCTGGGGGGGTTGCAGGAAATGTTGAATATCGTTGAACGTTGCTGCAATATCTCCCTTGAGCTGTACCACAAGAGGGCAATCCGAGGCCACAAATGCTCTGCTCAAGCCCAGGAGATGCTGGTAGGAGCTCCGGGGAAGGATGACATGCTGGAAAATGCAGCCACCACCTCCCTGGTGCAGAGCAGGACCTGCCAGAGGGGGTTGGCGGTGGCAGTGTGTTTTGTGGGTGTCCATCCAACAGTGCTAGCTGCAGGTGGCTTTTTTGGTGGGGAGCAGTTGGTTGGCATTGGCTCAATTTGTGCTAGGTGCTTCCCCGTCATATGGAGTGATGCAGAGGTTGCTGCTGTCAGCCTGGGGTTAGTGTTCTGTCCCGGGGCCCTGCCTTGTTAATTAATTAATCTTTCAACACCCAAATGGCTGAAATTGAAGGCATGAAACACATTTCCTAGCAGGAGTTGTTTGAATGCTGCTGCTGCACGTCTTGGAGCAATGACAGGATTGAGGCTTCTGTATGGCTGAGCTGCGTGACCCCATCCCTCACAGAATGGCCGTGACGGCTCCGGTCCGTGCGTGAGGAGCAGAAGGCAGCGATGCAGGGCCATGGCCTGGATCCCGTTGCAGCAAAGGGAGCTGCAGTCAGATACTTGGTAAAAGCCCTTTCTGAGAAGGGTGGCCAAACGCTGGAGCCAGGCATGGGGACATGGTCGAGCTTCCCAGGCTGCTTGAGGCCGTGCGAAGCCAAATGCCGTACCCTGCGTCCTCCTCCTGCCTCGGAGGGCAGGGATGCAGCGTGGCTGCAGCAGCAGGTTGTGCTGGAATTGAGGGTAAAGGCGTAATTCTCAGCTCACCGTCAGCAGTGGGAGTGGAAATGACCCTGTGGAAGCAGACAATGGTTTTAAACCCTTCTGACATAGGAAGCGTCACTCTGGAAATGGGTGGAGTAAGCAAAAAGGGCCTTAAAACCAGTTTAAAATGGCTGGATTTTCGGGGGGGGGAGAGACTGGAAAAGAGCATGTCCCACAGGGAAGGGGCTTCCTGGGGTGGCTGCACCCGGTGCTGGGTTGCGTTGGGCTGAGTGGCCCTGACTCGGAACAAGGACTCATTTAAGTGGTGGCAGGAGCACAATTAAAATGGAGACGCTCTCAATTTAGAAGTACGTAACGGCAGGAAAAACAAGTCACGATGAGTTAAAAGAATTGACTTAGGCCAGCGGAGGCCAGTCCTGAAATAGATCTCGAACAGGGCTTGTTGAAAATGCTTCCATCAGAACAGTTTCCTGATGGAGAATTTGGCATTTCTACTCAAAGAAATCTTTCAAGAAAAGCATCTGCTCCTGTGGAAAATTTCATCTTTTTGGGTTGGAAAAATGGAGCATGTGAAAACCAAAATCTTTCAGTCCAGCGAAGCGTCGTGCCAGTTTTCAGGCAGGCTCCACCTCTGCATTGATCTTTGCTTCTGGTTCCTGTGATCCCACGCTCCTCTGTACACGAGGGGAAACCCCCAAATTAACAAATCCTCGCCCCTGCTGCTCTTGGTAACTGTCACGCACAGCGTTAAGTCCCCCCCCCTGATGGGGGCGGCTGCCAGGTCAGCTTCTGGAGTTGTAGGTGCAGCAGCTCCTATGGGGCACCGAGCTCTCTCCGCGCCCCGTCCCCCAGGAAGAGCCATCACCATCCCATGCTGATGTTTGGTGCATCCTGGGAGGTGGCTGTCACTGGACTGCTGGGAAGGAAAACTCATTTTTCACCAGGTTTCTGTGTTATTTTACTGTTTGTTTTTGTTTTGTTTTTGTGGAAGATGGTTTACCATCCAGGTTTTTGTACATATCCTTGCTCCTGTCCCTGAGCACCCAGCTCCTGGGGGGAATCTAATGGGTCTGATGGAGATGTTGCCCACCTGGGTCCACATGACAGGGTCACAGTTAGTCTTGGAACCTGTCTGTGGTGCCTCGGGTCGTGTTTGCCTGTGAAACCAGCGTTGTTGAGCTTGACTGGCCTTTACTGTGCCTTCCTTCCTCAGCAGTGAGAACTTATCCTTCAAAAATATCCAAGGAAATGGGAAGGTGTGGGAGGGAGCAGTGTTAC
This sequence comes from Anseranas semipalmata, assembly GCA_013399115.1. Lineage (NCBI taxonomy): Eukaryota > Metazoa > Chordata > Aves > Anseriformes > Anseranatidae > Anseranas > Anseranas semipalmata. The sequence goes on along the minus strand of VXAA01001508.1, from coordinate 302,835 downwards.
TGGGTGAGAGCGGGGTGAGACCTGCGGTCAGGCACCAAGGAGGGCTCAGAAGAGGTCTGTGTGTTAGGATAACACCCCTTCCAGGTCTACTGCACGGCATAAAAACAATGAAATGGAGGGAGGTCAGCGTGCATGTCCCCGATGGAAACAAACAGTTTAAAGCACATATGTAGTCTAAAATACCTTAATTGTGCAAGCTGCTCTGTAGCAGGAGGGAAGGTGGTGATCTCCAGCAGTGCACCAGTGTTTGCTGTGTCTGGCACTACCTGGATTTCCTAAGCTGTCTTCTGCTGGTGTGTTGGGCTGGAATAACCATAGGACATGGATGTTTTGGGTTTTTTTTGATGACATTTCTGCTTCTGCATTCAACTGGACCCAAAAGGAGGAAGCACTTTTGAGTTTTGATGCCCAGGACACATCCTGAGTGTCAGTGGAGGTTTGAGCAGGGCAGGGCTGGTTTGCTTCTCCGCAACACTTCTCTACAAAATACTTCTCTACTTCTGTCTTCCCTGTCTCTACAAAAGACCAAACCCTGTGAAAGGGAGGCATACCCAGCCCTAGGTCTGGAGAAGACCTTTGGAGGAGTTTTGAGTTCTCATTCCAGTTCTTGCTCACTTCTGCTGGTTTTTTTCCCCTCCAGTCTTTGATGTGGGTAGATGATGCTCATCTGATGGTGCTGGGATGTCCTGCATGCCTAAGACTATGCAGTGCATTACAGTCCTTGAGCAGAAGGACTTGCAGAAATGCTGAAAAGGACTAATCTTCTGACTAGTTATAATGTGGAATAACCCAAGTTTGAAACATTGCTCTGGTACAGAAGTGCTTGCATCCAATTTTAAGCATGGTTTTCAACAGAGAAGGCTGGGAAAACGACAGGGCACTCACAAAACCAGGTGCTTACATTACACTCAGGTGCCCGGACTTGAAAGTAGGGGGGGAAAATGTCTTGAATCCTTTGTGCTCCCAAGACCACGTCTGCACCAGGCTGGCAGAGGCTCTCTGCAGTCAGTAGAGGGAGCGTCTCACATCTGCATCCTGACGGTGAGAGAGTTGTTTTAATTCCTAGCCGCCCTGTGTGCGCAGAAAACTTCCCCGAAGGGGGGGTTTGTGCATGTCTTTGCTTCTCGGGGGGCATCTGCATTGTCATGAGATGGGCTTGCTGCTGGTGTGAGTGAGGGGCTGAGCTGAAAACCCGCCTGGACCCCGGGACAAATGTGTTTTCCCCACGTGAACTTTATGAAAGAACTTCTCAGTCCATTTAAGAAAACAAAAAAGTGTTAGGAGCAGAGGCTTGGCCAAAGCTTGGGGTCCTGGTGTGGAGACTGGAGGGAACAGAAAAGCCTCAGTGGAGAGCACTTTCTAAAAAAACAACCCTGTACAGGCCAGGCTTGTGCCTCAGTACTAGCGCGGGGTCTATTTACCAACCTTCCCCTGCTCATAGGGAAGCAGGAGAGATATTTTAGAGAAAATAGGAAAGAGCCCTGTGCCTGGAGCAGCAGTGATGGGGAGCCCCATGTGCAACTGCCCTCAGTCCCCTGGGGTGCTCCTGGCAGGGGATGAGGTCTTGTGCTGGCCCCAGGAGTCTTCTATTTTATTTCTTTCACCCACATCTGGGCCTGGGTCTATATTATGACAAAGCCACTCAATCAATTGCATTTACGTGCCAAATCTCACCGTTGTAGTGTGCTATTGGCAAAAACAGCCTGTTCTCTCCCGAGAAGTCAAAGCATCCTCTAGTGCTGGGGAACTATTGATTCTTTCTGCGCTGCCAGGGTTTTTGAAAAACGTAACTGAGACAGAACGTACCGGTTTAATCAGCTGGTGATATCTCGGTTGACTTTATTCGCATCTGCTTCCCGCAGCCTTTGCGCACCGATCCCCGCCGAGCGAGGCGGACCTGAGGTCAGGCTCTGTCGGACCGGGGGCTGCACGAGCTTGGGTAAGCTCCCTTGGACAGTCTGCGGTGTACAAAGGGCTGATGAGAAAGGGATTCAACTCAGTGTGTTGGTAGCTGCATGTAGTGGTTGTATTGCAAGTCCTTGCTGTCAAACTGGCCATCATTTATAATTAGCTTTTACTCCTTCCCCATGCCTCCTGGCAACAGCAGCTCTTCCCAGGGTGTGGGAAGGCTGCTCTGTGCGTACACATGTTCAGAAATGGCTGGGGAAGGGGAGCACGGCCCCTTCCTCCGCACCTGCAGCTTTGCCCTGGCATCTCACCGGAACATCCCGCCTGCTGACTCGCCGGTGAGCACCGCTGGTGCTGAGGCCGGGCGCCTTCGGGTGTGCCGGGGAAGTGCAAGGTCTCTGGGGTGGGCAAATTTGCAATCCCTTCATTACAGTGGCTCAGTTTTGGGGAGGGTGGAGGGAGGTTGGGTTTTGTTAAGGTGCTGCATGGCCATGCTGGCCAAGGAGCAGAAGGAGATGATCTGGTGAGGAATGGGGTCTCGCAGGCGGGAGCAAGTGGTGAATCCTTGAAGCAAGCACATCCACAAAGCATTTGTGGCAAACAACCCATTTCTGGGTGTTTCCCTTGGTGCATGGGATCTCCGTGCCAGCAAAGCCTTTTGGCTGGGTGGGAGCCCAGGGCAGCACGGTGCTGGGGAAGTACCGTGCGCTGCTCTCGAGTGCAGAGGTCCCGTTGATGCAGTGTGCCACACCCAGCAGCCCGGTCACCTCCTGGGGCTTGTCCATCAGTGGTGGAAATGGTCTCAGGGTGTCTGCCACGTGGGGAGTCTGGTCCCTTGGCTGCTTGGAGAAGTCTGTCCACACAGGAATGCATCCTTGTACTGATTGAAACTTTAAAGTCCAGGAAATAAGATTTTCTTTGGACCAGAGAGGAGTGTTCAGCGTAGTGCTTTTTCTGACTATGGCATTACTGTGCATCACAGCTGAAGGAAAAGCAGCACAATGCACAGAGAATAGGTGAGATCAGAGCATGTTTATAGTAACGATAATGTTCTTCCAACCCTGTCTGTGATGTACCTCTTGCTGCTCTGATCTCAAATGCTCAATGCACAGATCTGTCTGGCTGCCAGCGAGCAGCACGTGGGGGTAAAATTGCCTGGCAGAGGGGGCACAAAGGGGGTGTTGCTGACTTGTGCGGTGCCTGAGAGCTCTGTCACCTGGGCCAGCCAAGGGTTTTCTGTTTTGAGGAAATGCACAAAGTGTTGGGATATCCTAAAACACAAATCTACAAGTTCTGAGTCTCTGTAAAGGACCTTTTTTATTTTTCCATATTGCCCCGAGTACTGTAGCATCTAAAGTTGCAGACACTTAAAAGTCAGACCAAGATTTCCTTGAAATAATCCCCCCAAGCATTTGAGATGTCACTGTTGTCTAGTCTGTATATCCTAGACATTACTAGTTCCATCTGATTGCATTTTTATGTTTGCAAATAGAATAATCTAATGACCTAATTTCTGAAGGAAGCCTGTTATTTATTAACCATGATGTAAATTCTACCAGCATCAGAATAAAGAACATCAGGCTTTTGAATTTCTGCTATTTTTAAAGATCCAAATCTCAGGGGCAATTAATCATTTTTCTGACATATTGAATTCAGTCGTGTTATAGCAACAAAACTTCATATGGGCAGTTTATGATGCAACATTAACTTGTCAGCAAGAAGGACAATTCATGACTGTCTATGACTAGCAAGTGGCAGGCATTTGGACAACTGTCCCATAGTTCTGCAAGCATCAGCAAATTTTGTTGGCAAAGTCTATGTAGGCAGAGTATAATATACGCTTTTGCTCATATGTATATATATTTTTGTCATTTTTTTAATATAATCCCTTGCCAGGAGTTTCCACTTATTTTCCATAACGAGAGCTGGAGGGTCTGTAAAAATCTGGCCTCATAAAGAAATTGCATCGGATGAATTTTTCCTTTATGAGGAAGATGGAAGAAATTTGGGTTTGTTCAGATGCACAAGTCTTCCTAAACCGTAGTTATCAGCTGTGTTACTGCCACACAGAGGGCTCCAGCTTAGATGGGGACTGGGGGAACGAAGCGTCGGTCTGTCCCCGAGCCTGCCATCACCGCATCCACCGGGCTGCGACTGAGCATGGGAATACTGGGAACAAAGCTGCACGGTTCAGGAGGAGCAATGGCCTTGGCACGCCGGCAGCCTGGCTGTTGTCAGGGTTTTTGAGATATTGCAGGAAAAAGCTGCAAAGGTTTGAGGGAGGAGAGGGGTACACTTCGCTGTTGTTTATGGTGGGGGCTTTGAAGGGTCCTTGAAAGTGCACGGAAGTGGCTTTGCTTTGATGCAGTAGAGAAGAGAAAACCAAAAGATAAACGCAGCGGGAAGAATTACACAGTAAAAAAGAAAACGGATTAAGAAAAAAAAATCTCTATAGCACTGTTCTGGGCAGATACGCGCTGGGGCGAGACCGTCTGCCAAGGCCAGGGGATGGGCTGCTGCAGAATCAGACTGAGCCAACATGCGGACCTGAACCAGGATTTCGGCAGGGTGGGGGAACGCGAGAGGCCGTGTTCCCGGAGCGGTAAATCCCATGCGGTTATTGTGCTCGGGTCCAGCCTGGGAGCAGGGCGCGAGTTGCGGCCATGGCCAGGCTGCTGGCAGGAGAGCTGGGAGGCGGTGGGTCGCGGCGATCGAGGACGTGGTGGGGAGGCTTTCTGGAGACAGGAGGGAGAGAGATGGAGAATTTTAACTGAAATAAGGCTGGGTTGAGGGCTGTGCCTATACCATAGGACATAAGTGGGAGATCGGTGGCAGGGAAGTAGCCTAAAATTGCTTGATGTCTTCCACAAGGCAAGAAGATGCTAAGGATTAAGTGCTGATGGAGGTGGTTATGAACTGCTTGTCTGCTCGTAAGAGGTTTGGACTGAGCTGTATTGCAGGAGTGAGATGATGACCTAGAGGAAAGTGTGGGAGTAGTGCTGGCCTGCGCCCAGGTGCGTGCAGACCAGGCTGAAAACGCCCAACCTTGTAGAGCTGTCTGCATCCATCACGAGGGACTTGGTGCGCTGTGGAAAAAGCAGTGCTGCAGAAGCTCGCTGACAGTGGGCACCAGGCTTTCCAAAACACAGCTGGAAAAGAAACTATAAATGCGGGGATGACAGGAGGCTACACAATGCAGATGCACGTGCAGTGTCACGTCCATGGCGTGGCCTCATGGTGTTTCTCCAGCGCTCCAAAGGACTCTTGTGGCCACGAGGCTGTTTCCGCGTGGATGGCTGCGGTTTGAGTGGGATACGTGGGATGTATGTATGGCATGTCCTGGCTGCTCCTCCCTGACCACAGATCACACCCTTCTTCCAGCGAAGGGATGCTGGCCTCCTTCTCCCAGCTGGGAGCAGAGAGACTGAGGCTGCTTAGGGTTAAGCTGGATAAAAGGAGCGTCTATAGAGGCAACTTCTGATGGAAAGCATAAGTTACATGCCATTTGGAGATGGAACATATGGCCTCCAGTATCTTCATGTACCTCCCAGAATGCTAATGTTTTGTCTTGTTTGCCTCAGATCAGTTGATTGCTATAATGTGTTGAAGACTTGCTTATGAAGGACGTAAGTACAGATTATCCCAATGCAAAGGAAGCATCGGGAGTATAATAAGAGATGAGATGAGCTGAACTGGGAGCTGCTCAGTGCCCTGAGACTCAAAAAGGAAGGACACAAAAAGTAGAAACTAGATCAAATGAATAGGCACGCCTCCAAAAAACAGTAGCAGGATGAAATCATTGTGAATGAGACCAAGCAGGCAGCTCTCCTCTGCCTCCTGCAGAGGGAAACTGATGGTAAGAGTTGCCAGAACACTTCACAGCTTCAGCCTGTCTCTTACCTGCATGGTTGCAGTCTGCTATTTCAGTTAGTGCTCTACGGGCGCTGATGATGGTGTGGGCTCATGCTAGAGGTACTTAGATAATCAGCTGGGATAAAATTCATCCTGAAGTACCCAAAGTAGTGCAAAAGAGATTTTTGAGCACCAGTTTGTTCTTGGCTCCTTTCAAGAGCTCCTGGGGATGACTGAGGTTACACAAAACTGAAAGGGGCAAACCTAGTACTTGGCTTTGAAAAGTGGAAGGGGGGGAAAAGAAAATAGGAACTACAGGACAGGGTGGCTTACCTCTGGTTTCTGGGCTGAAGGAAGGGCTTGTGACTGCCTAGAGGATAACAAGGCCTTGTCAAAAACACAATCTGTTAAGCAAACTTACTTGCTTTTAGTAATATAGGCAGAAGGCTTGTGGGTGGGTAGGAGCAGAAGATGATTTTGTAGGTAAGGTTTTGGTATTTGATGTTGTGAACAAGCTAGAAAAATGCAATGTAGATTGCAATGTGGCATGGTATCATCAGTAATTCATTTTTTCCAATTTAGTAATATTCTCCAAGCATAATTAATAAGTTGGAGGTTTGAAGAACCTCGCAGATTCCAAGGAGGTCAAGAACAGTTCAGTGGTGTTTTGTCCTGGTTTTAGGACCATTTTATATCTGCCTTAACGAACTGGGTGATAGGGTAGGACAGAGCCTTATAAAAGTTGCATGTAACAGCAAGGTGGAAGGGTTTTAAGCATGCTGGAAAATGAGTTTCAGCTTGATCTTGAGAGAATCCCTCCTAGATGAAAGCCAAACCCTGTGTGATTCCCTAAAAACATGGGTGAATATATGTGGGAGCAGTCCATTGCATAATTGCATGAAGGAAAAACTTGCCAGATTCTGATCCTGCAGAAAGTAATCCAAAATTACCGTGAATCGCAAACTGAGTATGAATTAAAAATAATGCCCTATTGTAAAAAGGGGAGGGGACAGAGCAAGCACCGTGCTGGGACGCGTACACCAGAGCGCTGTTTCTGTGAAGTCCCCTTATGCTCCTCCTGCTTGGGCAAGACCTCCATAGATGAGCGGCCCAACTTCATGCTGGAGGAAAATGGGGCAAACTGGGTCAGTCCTGAGCAAGCAGGGAGAATAACCAGAGGTGCTGGCATTGCCAGGAGGTCCCCGGAAACTGCCAAGAAATGGGAGGGGAGATAAAGTGAAGGTACCGCGTTCAAAATTTAGAAGAGTTCACGGGAGATCCCAAGATGAGCAGGTTTTTTTTTTTTTCAGCTTTAGTGCTGCTGCTCGGTAGGAACGTTGGGACGGGAGGAAGCCATAATCTGGCAGTCAGGGCTTGCTCTGCTTCTGCTCACCGTGGTGCTTGGCCAAGGATGTGACAGTGGTGTCTTCAGCTGCTTTTCCTCTAGCAGGCTGCTGGCAAGGCCTAGGATGTAATTCCCTGCACCTGTTGCTTGGGAACCTCTCCAGATCCTTCCAGGTTGTGATGAAGTGGCTCTGTCCTGCTCTTTTCCAAGAGAACAATTTGATAGATGCATATCCACCGAGAGACAAGTCAGTCTGTGTAATGTCAGTGGCTGTCTTGCAGTGTTAACAGCCGGTCCCGTAGCATTAGCTTCCTTCAGACATAAATCTAGATACCACTTCGATCGTTTGGGAAGTTGAATTTCAGTGCAGAATTCCAGTTTGAGCTTACTGTTGCTCAATTCCAGTTAAATGGCTGTGGGTTGAAATGTTTGTTCTTGGTTTAGGAAAAACACGAGTCTTTTCCTGAGTTAGGTGGTTTCCAGGTGAGCGTCACAAGGAAGAATCCCTGTGTCAGTTGTACCTCCGAGGGTTCCCAAATACACGCTTCTAGTCGCAGAGGCAAGCAGGGTGAGTGCAAAGTGGTGGATTTTTCAGAACAGTAAGAATTATTTCCCCCAGTGACTGTCTTTCTTGACAAGTTATGGTCTTGTCTATAGCCAAGTGTTCTGGTAGAGCTTAGGATAGAGGCATGCTGGTGGTTTGCGTGTCTTCTCACAAAAGATATTACTGTTTATTTTCACATCTATTTAAGAGCATGAGTAGGGATGCCATCCTGGCGTGGCAGAGTGTTGTCAAAGGCCCGCTTGCAGCCAGCTTCGTGATGATGTGGCTTCTCATGATGTTCCTGCAAGCACTTAGGGATGCTTGAGCTTTCTTTGGAAGGGCAGAGCTCCTGAGTCTTGTGCCTTAACCTGAGATAGCAATGTTAATTTACCAGGAGTGCAGGCTGGCTGCCATTCAAGAACTGACTGCAAAACACAAATGCTATGCACACTATTTTACTAAGCAAGGCAAAAGCTTGTGCCGTGTGCATCTGCTGAAGTGTCTCTTTGCAGTGTCAAACACTAAGCAAACTTCTCAAGTCCCCATGAAGCCTTGCTCGACAGGGCTGGGGCAGGCCGGGTAAGCGTAGGGAGTTTATTTAAACACAGATGAACTATTTCAGCCTTTGGTAGCTCTCCAAGCAGATGCCAGCTACATGGAAACAGAGGAGCTTGCTTACTCCTGCGTGCCTCTTGTGTTCCAGGCCTCCAGTTCCACTGCACTGATGGCACAGCCGGAGGTGCCCTGGTGGTTTCCAGCCAAGATAGCAATGTGTGTCTGTGTGTTTAGCATACTTGTGCATCTTCCCCCTGATCCTCCACCGCTTGTCCCAACGTGTGCAAACACAGACCCTGTCACCTCTGCACTGTGGAGCCTTGTTTTTCATCATCAAAGTCGCACCGAAGGGAGGGAGTTTGCACCAAAAAGCCTGCACTTCTTGTTGCTCCTGGTCTGTAGCCAGAAGACCTCGACAAGCCATCTCGCTGCATGCCAGCCAGCCAACAGAAAGCCTCCTGTCAGCCCACTTGCTTCCACAGGCAGGGTTTACCCAACAAATTCCATAAACTTGCCCATAAAACGCAATTAAACGAGATGCCCAGTAATGCATCGACGTCTTGTGTTTTCCACTTTGCCGTGCACCGGTCAATGTTGACCACACAGCAGACCTCGTTGGCTTGGCCTGAAAGCTTCCTCCCATCTGCCTCTGCCTCAGGGGACGGCTGCTCCTTGTGGGAGTCCCGCTGCCTGTTCCAGATGGGGTCACGGGGGCTCCAGATCGCTCTCTTTGAGAGACCGGGCTGGAGCAGCACGACCTCCATCTCGGGGAGCTGGCCTTTGCTTATTAAAACCCACTTCTTTCTGGATTGCCGTTCCATGGCTTCTGGATGCAGAAGTGCTGAATCCCTGTCAGAAGAAAACATGGTTAAAGGTGACAATTGCTTCAGGTTCCAGCCATTCCTTTGCATGTGAGTGCCTTCCTGGTGGCTGTCACTTCAACCTGTCTTCCTAATTTGTTGTCTCCGATGGATGGTGTTGGAGCATTCCTTGGCCGCAGCATGTGAATCCTACAAAATCCCTTGATCCCCCTGTCTAGTTTCAGACTTGTTTATGGAACAGAGTCTGTGTAGGTATTAGTGGCTGAGTTAGCAATGGAGGAGCAGAAATGTATTGCAGCATCAGACTGGGTTTTCAGCAGTACTTGGCATAGGTCAAAAAAAAAAAAAATCATGTCCTGATGAGAGGATGTTCCAGCCCGGGCCTCTCTGGAGGCAGAGTGGGGCTGAGCTGGGTAGCCTTAAATATGAAAGGCAAACTTTAGCTGTGATATCTTGGCCAATTATCCACCTTGACTTGGCTGTGGGACCTGACGGCACAGCCATGCATTCAGTGAGCTGGCTTCTGTCATCTGATGGGGTAATGCAGGAAGTTTCCTCTCGTCCTGTGCTCCGTTCCCTCTGTGCCTGCCCAGCCAGTGGGGAAATGCAGTGTTGACGGATGTTGATGGTTATCAGAGCTGTTTTCCTTTTATTTAATCCAGACTTTTCAGCCTCACTCTGTCTGATGGAACAACATGTGACCAAGCATAGCTAGTGCCTTGTAGGAGAGATGACGTGCTTGGGAACAAGTGAGTTTCTGCATCATCTGCCACGGGTTGTTGACACAGTATTGCTGATGGATCCCATGCTTTTCCATCCAGGCTGTGGTACAGCTCTGTTACGTTCACATCTGCAGTGAAAATAGTGGGAGGCCAGCTAATGCAGGGGAGGGGAAACCTCAGATCTGGTGCAACACAGCCCAAACTTGCCCTGCCACCTGGGTGTGCGTTGAAGTGCTGGAGACTTCTGACACATCCGGGTCCGTGGCCTGCTTGCAGGTGTTGTGATGACTTGGGAGAGCTGTTTGGGTCCTCTGGCTGAACCCCCTGATGGAGCAGAGAGGTCTGAAGCGCTCTCCTGCAAGCAGAGAGATGCTGAGACTATTTCTGTTCTGATGGGACCTAACTAGAAGTCCCTGCGGTTGTGGTTCTGCCTTAATTATCCCGGATCTTGACGCCATATGTTAATTTCCAAGTGTGTTGCTCAAGAGAAGAGCCCAGCATTTCCCTGTAGGTTCTCACTTCATTAATGTATCATCAACCCGTAACAGAGCATTCTCTGGTATTAAAGCAGCCCCAAGACCAAGACAAAACTCCTGTGGATGCCAGCAGGCCTGAGCCCACAGCTGCCTTCCTGTTGAGTAAGTCTGAGATCAGAGCTAGTGGTCTCTCTGCAAACCCTTTTTTTCTCCCCTTTTCCTTCTTTTTCCTTATCCTTTAAAAGAATGTTGTGACCTCTTTGCACAGAGGAAAATTCCTGCACACCTTGCTTCTCCTGTGTATGATGCTTTCATGCAACTCGTTTCAATCCAGCCTATTTTGGGTTTCCAGGTCAGAAGCAGGAGGGCATCACCACCAATGGTCCCTGTTAGCAAGGGGTTTGTCGGCTATAACAGAGGATGCCTGAGGCATCCTTCTACCTCTCCCACGCCAACCATCTTCTGCACAAATCCTCTTTTCTTCCCGAAGTGAAAGAGCTGCCTGATGCTTGCTGTGGGGATCACCTGGCTGTGGGCACGAGCTCGGTGATATTTTGAGCAGGGGCATGCGAGGGCTGGGTGCGCGCTGTTTGCCTGGGAGCTGTATCGGGCTGGTGTAGCTTTGCAGGGACCTCGCCGTGTTACACAGCAGCTTTGTGGCTGAGCAAAAATAAATGAGTGACTTATCCCACTGCCAAGGACCGTCAGTGGGAGGTCAGTGTTTGATATTTCCACACCCAAAAAAGCAGCCCCAAGCTAGAATTACAGTACAAAATACCCATTCAGACCTCTCCAGCCTTCTGTTTTCATTGACTTCCATCCCCTGCTTGTACACACAGAGTCCCTTCCTTTCCAAAAGAAAACAGTGTTGCTGATAAGGGACACTTATCTCGGCAAGCCATTACAGAACAAGTGAGCTTTTGTGTTTGCATCTGATTCCTGCCACAATGTTAACAAACTCCAGTATGGAAGCTTTATTTTCCACTCTAAAGATGGCCCTTAGGGTGCTATGTGAGGTGCATTCTATGTCTCATAAATACTTCCCACAGATGTTTCTTCCTTCCTACAAGAAAAAGAAGGGGAAAAAAAACTTAAGATTTCAGCTTTCCGTTTATTCTGTCGAGTGCTTTTAAACAATGATCCCTGGCTATGCTGCACATGGATATTTACCCTTCCTGTGCTCTCTGCTGAGATGTTACTGCCCTTTGAGCCTTTCAAAGCATTAGCTAGTGCTGGAGTTTTCTCTCTCATCGCAGTGGGTTCCCATTAAGAACTGAACACTTATCCCCAGTTTCCGCAGTTCAAATCTGGTGCATTATTTCCCACTGCAAGTGTGGGGCACAGGATGTGCCATGGGCAAGCATTGCAGTACTTTGATATGGGGGTTCTTCATAATGAAATCTGTGCTGCAGAAAGGCTCTCTGATCTAACTTAAGTGCTCAGCACCTTCCACGGTAGTCCCTAACATTGAGGACTGTGGAAGAAAGGTTTTTCAGGGCAATTTACAACCGATGTTGGCTTTCTGTACTCTGTGGGGCTTCCTCTCGAAGCAGGCCAGGCTGCTTTCCAGGTGCTAAGGAAGCAATCTCTGCAACCTGGGGAGGTGGTGATGAAGCGTCACCGAAAATCTAGCAGTCACGGGGCTGGATGCGGCCTCCTGCGGAGCTGAGGTGCGAGGACAGCCGTGCTCGGCGGGCACCCGTGTCCTGCAGCGCTCCTGGGAGCTCTGCGCCAGCCGCGTGGCACAAAAGTGAAGCGAGTCCAAGCCGAGTTGGTGGAAGCAGCGGAATGAGAGGGTGGGAGACGGCTCTCCCAGCATGGCGTCAGAACAGCTACTCTGCATCAACCTCCCACAGCCAAACTCTGATGCAATTCTAATCTTGATTATGTACGCAAAACAAACTGGAGCGGGCTGTAACTATCCTCAACAAACTAAAAACAAGAGCTGGTTGGAAGATGTCCTCCCTCCCAATGGGAATTGTCTTTTAGGCAAAAACTCGAACCCAGAATATTCCAGTTCTTCCGTGCCGCTTTGCGTTATGTCCTTGCTGCTCCTCAGCAGGCTGCCTCGCTCGCACCGAGTGCTCCCCAGTGCACTCCTGTGTCGGTCCCTGCGTCGTGGGAGCCCCTCGCAGCAGAGGTGTGCAGGATGCTTCGTGCCTGGGCATGCTGCCTGGCGAGGAGCAGAGGGACCTTGAATAACTGATTACAGCTTTCCATGAGATATTGCATGTTTTGGGCTTTGCTCAGAAATTTCTGATGTTCCTTCGGAAGGAAAGGTCACAACTCTTAATGTGAAAGAAAATTTTCTAATGAAAAAGTTCACGTGGATTTTCTTTTCTATTTTGTTTTCCTTTGCTTGCCACCTTTTAATTGAAACAGCCCAGTTTAAAACAAACCACTCTTTATAGAAGTTCTATTGACGTATTCAAAACATCCCCCATCTTTAATCCTTTTAAAATAAGGATCAAGTCTGTGGCCACTTCCAGACACCTGCCCAAATAAATGAGCTTGCAGTATACTCAAGTTCAATAGTTTGGACTGCTCTGGTCAAAGGAGAACTTCTAAAGCCATTGGTGAAGTGTTCCTGGTCAAAGGAGATGAACACCAAGCAGCTTAGAGGTGTGGGATGTGCTGTACGTGCTCGGGGTCTCAGCCTTGAATTGCACTGGTTCCAGTGGTGTGGAAAAGGAGATCTTAAACTGCTCTGTGTCCTACAGGTGTGCGCACGTGGCTGCTCAGCCCTGCAGCCCCTTTTACATTGTGCATGTAAAGGTCTGAGAGTTGACTGGTTTCCTCTTGTACCAGTCATTTTCCCTGTGATGTATTTAAAAGCATGGGTAATTTTAAACATTTAAGTAGCCTTCAGAGGGATTACTGGCATGGCATGGCATGTAGGCTGTAGCTCGCAGAGCTGCATGAAGAGCTGCGTATCTTTTGGCCTTGCATTGGAATAGGGAAATTGAAAGCGTAAATGACAGAGCTGGGACTCTGTCCCAGATGCCTGTTTCTCTCGCTGTCCGTCTGTCTCTTATCCAGCCTGGTGCCTGCGTGTTGCCCTTTTCTGTCTGTAGCTAATTGCTGCTGTTATTCAAACTTTGATAGTGGAGTGACCTTGGAAGAAGCTGACTTTTAAAAATGCCAATGTAATGAGATGTTAGACTTCTGTTCTCCTCTGGTATTTGCTCCTTCCTCTGCATCCCGGTTCAGTTCCAACCCCTTTCTCAGCATGGGGAGCTCGCCCTGTGACTGCAGTGGGAGCAGGACGTGGTTTCTGGAGGTGCCGGCTGGATCCCTGTGGATGGCTTGTGTTGAAAGCTGGGCATGTGCGTCTGCACGCTGTTGCTGAATTCAGCAGAACAGTGTGTGTATGGGGGGGAAGAAAACTCCAACCTATGATACTTCTGAAACAACTCCTTTACTAATTTTACCTATTGCTGGCAGGAACAGCTTTAACACCCTTATACACACTGCGCTGTGTTAGCTGTAATGATTCTTTACTGTCATACAATCTAATTGCAAAAATGGACAAAGCTCTGCCAATGGCATGAGGCCAGAGCACAGAGCTCCAGAGCCCTAATCTCCCTGGCTTTATGTCCTCCCCTCTCGCATCTACTTTTTTCATCTCCAATGAATAGAAGGCTTCATCTTTTCAAGCTCCAGCAGGACAACACACATGTGGCCTGACTCTACCACAAACTCCTCAGTAACACTCTCGCTGTTTGGGGGAAGTAAATATGCGAATTTCAAAAGTCTTTCTGTGTGGAGAATCTGTTTGGATTTGAACAGGAAGTGGGGAGCAGGCATATAGGTAGTAATATTAATGAAGTTTTTTATAAAGACTTCATTCAAGGCTTTCAAAGAAAATATGACTCTTAGGGGACCCACAGTTTATCTGCCAAGTCCAAGAATCTGGTTGGAATTTAAAATATATTTAAAGGTCTCTGAGAAGTAGAAGATTAGAAGACAGAGCAGCCTGGGAAGGGCACATGGGAGATGGGTCCCTGGGGGCAGAGCTCTGCAGTAGGGTGCACGAGCCACCAGACAAACGCTTTTATTGGCCATAGAGTGGTAGGAAGAGAGGGTGACTGGTGCAAATCCAGTCACCACCTCAACTGTAATGCAATGTTTGAATGGTGAAGGATGTCCAGAAGTCCTCCTGCAGCTGACGGACGTGTGCTTTTGCAAGACCTTGAGTTCAGACTCCTTCCTTCCTTCTTTCTCCCCCACGGGAGATGGCAATGTTGGCTAATTTCCTCCTTAAAAATGCAGCTAGTTTTGGTTTGTAGCCTTCGTGTCATTGAGGGTCCCAATGTTGCTCATTGTGGCACTGGGAGAGAAGCAGGCAGCAGTCGGGTGAACCGGTCGGGAAGGGCCAGCTGAGGGAAGGAGACGCGTCTGGGTGGGATGCGGCCACGGGCAGCAGCTTGGCATTTCTGAGGGGCCTTGTGTGTCCCTGAAGTCCCTGACGTGTCTGCGTCGTTGCTCTCAGGGGCAGAGCAAAAGACTTCTCAGATTGGTTCTTATCTGGGGGAAAACAGAGGTGTCCAATCATCTGTACAAGTCTGAGCGGTATGTTTTAGTGATTCGGGAGGATCACAGCTCAGGAGGGCTTGTTCCCTCCCAGCCGTTGTTGGTCCTGGGGATGGTGGTTGGTTTCCTAATCTGCGCTGGATGGTAATCAGAGACTGCTGCTGGCCTGCCCATTCCCTGTGTCTCAACCCAAGCCAGGGCTCGCTCGTGCCCAGGTGCCATCCAGATGTACTGCCTGTGTCCCCTTCGCAACGTGTACCCGTGGCTTTCTCTGAGCTTCTCTAGAAGCCTGGCTTTGTTTGTGCGGTAGGAAAGGCGGTGTATTTGTTTGCTGCTTTGGGTCACATCTCGTTAGCTTGGAAAAGAGGCAAACAAGCGGAAGCCTGTGAAAGATCACTTTCCAACTTGGCTGTTACAGTGGTAAGGAAAACCTGTGTACCACGGCTGGACGTCCGGGCCTTGCACGCAAGATGTCAGGTGTGCCAGCACCAGTGGGATGGTCCCCCCCCCAGAAAAGCTTAGACAGACGATGTGCAAATGCACTGTTTGTGGTGATTCTGCTCTCACCTGGCAGTGATCCCCCTCATTTGTGTACTTCCCCTGGGCTTTGCGCTCCTGGTGCAGGCAAAGTAGTGTAACTTCAGTCAAAGTCAAATGGCAAGAGCACAAAGCTGCAGGCTGACCTTAGTCTTGTTTAGAAAAAGCAGCAGTGCTAATTTGGAATGAAGGCAGCCTCTGTGCTGGGGTCAAAGACCCCAAGACTGTAGGAGCACTCGAGTACAGATCTGTCCAGCCTCGTGCTCCTGTCCCTGCCAAGAGCAGCCCGGAAGAGGGTAACGACCTGCATACAGTGATATTTTTTCCCCCATGTATGGTTTTTCTGGTGACTTGATTCTAGGGGCTTCCTCAGACAGTAATGGTGCCTTTTGGATTTAACACCTGCTGCAGATTTTTCCAATTGGTTTTCACCATGTCCCATAACAAACAGTTTCACAGCACAAATACATGCCGTGCTTTACTGTAGAGCTGCTTTGTGCTCCGTGTGACCGCGTTCATTTTGCCAGAGCTATGCCTGACATGCAGACCTGTATTGAGGTGACCAAGCTCGTTAGTCTGTATGCTGGGTGTGACACTTCAGGGCCATCAATAGCAGTTTAATGTGGCAGGATGGGTACCATGAATGTCGGCTGCATTGAGCACTCAGCATTTCCTTCACGTGGTATCTCTGTTCTACCTGTTCTGCCGTGCTTTCACCTTCGCTGGGTCCTGGTCAGGTGCCACTGTTTAACGCAGTGGCTTTGAGGTGTTAGTGATAATCCTCTTTTCTTCTACCAGCCTCGCAGTCGCACTGTTAGCAGAACAGATCTCTGTTTCCACTGCAGAGGGATTTGCAGCAAAATTCTGGCTCTATTTAAGCTGATGACAAAACTCATGGGGGTTTCAGGCCATATTTCCATATGATCACAAGACCATATTCCAGTGGCAGCAGGAATAACTATCCGGAGAACAGGATCAGACCTACTCAAAGAATTTGTCAGGATTTAAGTAGTAATAACAAAAGGAGGCTCCTGTTCTTCTGCGTTTGGTAAGAAGGCATCAAACAGCACAATCTAAAGTACATCTTGAGTTGCCATCCTTGCCTGACTTTCTTTTCACTGAAGAGCAGATCCTTACACTTCAAGTCAAGGCAAGATCAAATATCAGTGTTTACAGAACAAAAATAACCCGAGGATTTTTGCTTCAGCATCAAATGAACGGAAAGGATTTCCAAAAAAACAACTTGGAAATAGATAATAAAATTAGTAAGCAGGCTGCTCTCGGGAGCAAGCCTACAGGGAGAAGTCAGGATTTTTTTTTTTTAAAGGCTAAAGTAAACTTTGTGAAAATGCCCACCCTGTTGAAGGAGGTTTTTTGGTGACTCCAGTGGCTGAAACACCCAAAGGAGGGCGGGTATTTTGGCGTGCTGGACAAACAGGGGCTAACAGGAGCAGCAAACTTGCAACTCCCTCCGTGTATAAACTGATGGTGATTCATCCAGGTTTTTATTTTAATAGCAAGGCCACCAAGCCAGCTAAAATACATCTGAGGTGAATGCCATGGAATAAAAGGATCAGCTCAGGACAGCGGAGTGGTGACCGGATGCCAACGCCCCGCGGTGGGTACCAAGACTAGAGGCTTGTCCTACCAGCGGTCAGGTTGCCAGGCACAAAGGAAAGAACGGGCAACTGCTGCTGCTTTGGCAGGGATGGAACAAAAACAAGCACTAAACAGTCCAGCCCTTTGGATTTTCATCATTTTTGTCTACGTTCAGTTAAGTTTCCATAGGCTTAAAAACTGGAAACAACCTGGGGCCCTTTTCTCCCCCGCATCCCCAAACCCAACTATTTCTGTTACTTGGCTGGGGAGAGAGGAAGCTATTTCAGTAGGAAATGGTTATTTTAAGACAATCTAGAAAAGGCAATGGCTTTTGGCCAAATTAATAACATAATGCAACTAAAATGTTGCTTTTCATGTAATGCTTCCAGTGCTAACACAAAAACAAAGTGCAGTGCATTTATGGAGCTGCTGGTCATTAGCCCGAGTGTAGCGGTGCTCCCCGCTCGACTGCTTCACCTCTTTCTTCCTAGCGCAGCTCGGGATGTCAGGGCTGGAGCAGAGTTGTTGTCTCTCCATCGGCTTTAATTCTAGCCAGCAGAAAGGCAAGTGATGCATAGATGAAGGGGTAACTTCAGGCTTTGGACTGGTTAAAAAAGAGCAGCTTTCCTCCTGAAAACTGAGCCTAACTGTGATAGCGGCATGCACGGAAAGTCATTTCTGATCTCTTAAATAATATTTAAAAACTTGTGTTTACTTCAGAGAGCACATCTGTGCTTCTAGCTGTTGTTAAACAACAGCCAGGGTGCATGGCGTAAGGGAGAAGCAGTCATGTGAAGGGCTGTGTGGCTGGCATACAGATGAGCTCTGACAGCTATGCTGATCCAAACTTCAACCAAATTCTGAGGGATCCATTTCTCATGCTGCTTCGTGAGACAAAAGGACGCACACATTTTGAGGTAAAATGAATATTAAGGACTAGAGACTGAGCCCAGATCTGTCCAGCTGTTTGTTCTCGATACAGGCTGATTTTTGCATATATCTAAATGAGATTTCAGCTCCAAAATCCTGCCTCTTTTTTTTTTTTTTTAATATATATATATAAATGAAGAAGGTGTTTATTGCTGAAGGAAATGCACTGGGAAGAGCGCAATTTTTTTTGGCTTTCTGTCCGGTCTCCACAACAGTGAGAGACTGTGAAAATACAAACAAATCCTTATTTCTGGACTAATTGCTTAAAGCCAGGAGCTTGCAAAAAGCTGAGCATAATTTGATGCAAAATACAGTTCTGTCACCCTGTTTTCACACTCCTCATTTCTCCATACGCTTCTGTTCCCTCTTTCGTGTTAGTCCTTCCCTGTAGTCCTGTCCAGGCTATTGAAACCTGTAAGCTCATCCAAAAACTACTGAAAGACACAAAGCTTTCTTTTGACTTAATGAACTTTAAGTATGTAAGGCCTAAACTAACATGGTCCTGCTCCCAGCCCATCTGTGGAAACAAATTCAGACACAAATTCAAATGCTGGTTTGGAAGCACTTTTGACCGTTTACATAATACTCTGAGATCCTCAGAATTTTATTTTCATCCTTAAAACTGTCTGAAAAGTCTTCAGCAATAGAGGAAGACAGTGGTTGATTTGTTTTGTTTTGGGAATCTACCTCTTGTCTGGATTTTTACAGGCTGGGCTTGCAGATGGCACAGCTGATGCCCTGTTCCCTCTGCGTGCCTTTGAGTTGGATGCCAACCACCTCCCCAGAACCCCTGCTGCTTCATTAAACTAGTTGCACTGGGGGGAAAAAAAGGATTGTTTTTTTTTTTTCCTCCTCCCTGTCAAAACATTGTCTGACACATTTGGCCTCTGTTCTGTTGTGTGTGTCAAGCCAGTCCTGGTGTCTCCAACCAAATAGGACATCACAAATGCAGACTTCTCGCAGCGAGGTGATGCTTCTGAGGTTCCCTCTGCAGTCTAAATGCGAGGATGGGCTCTGCTAGGAGCCCACTCTTCCCTCCTGGCTCTGCGGGAGCCCTGCGAGGGTGGCTTCGTTCAGCCGAGGACAGCTTTTGCAAAGGCTTCCACAGTCTGACCTCTTCCATAAGAGACAGCAAGTGCCCCAGTTTAACCCAGAGGGAGGAAGTGGTGTAATTTAATAATCATATGGATTTTAAATGCACGTTACAAGCAGATTGTGTGCGTTAAGGAGATCATCATCAGCTTAATAGAAGAGCTAGAGACCCTCATAGAATTTCAGGTATGGAAGATGGTGAGGACAGATGGGAATTTTCCAGACAGCCCTTCTGAATCTTCATCTCAGATCCATGGCGCAGAAGTGACTCTGGAGGAGGAGAGCAGTCCTAATAGGAAATGTTATTATGGGACAGACTGTCAGTCATTTAGGCACCGTAGGGGGCAATGGAAATAAGCTCCCGTGATTCTGTTCCCTTGCCTCTTCCTCCAGCCTCCTCCCAACCCAGGTACTTATCTCCGGTCCGAGCACTGGAAGCACCCAATGGGAGTTTGGGTTTGAAATCTAGACCTATTCTTTTTTTTTCCCCTTTTCCTAAAGTCTGTGATCTTCCACTAGATATAGAAGATCCCTTTGGCTTCAGAGATTCAAGGCTGGGAATCTCTTTGTTTTAGCATAGTTTTCCTAAATGATGCTCTAAGAGGCTTTTTTTTTTTTTTTTTTTTTTTTTTTTTTTTTTTTTTTTTTTTTTACTTCTGCTCTATTAGTTTAATGCATTAATTTGGCACTGAGGAGGTGGAGCCCATAATATCCTGTTCCTGAGGAAGGAGTGCTGGGTAACACTGTGAGCCACTGTTCCAAGCATGGGCTTATTTACTTTAATTAGAAAGTGCACTTGTTGAGTCGTCAATTAATTAGGTAAAGCAGCACCTACTGAGAGCAGATGAAAGAGCTACTGTGTGAGAGGAAGGAGGGAGGGGGAGAAGTGAAGGATGAAAAGGGAAAGATAATACCAGCATTGGAAAGTAAACGCTGGTAGAGATGCCAGAAAGATCACAGGTACAGCTCTGTTAGAGCCTAAATTGTGGTCACTGTTCCTAGATTGGCTGCAGGTACAGTTGCTGCTGCAGATCCTTGGGACTATTCAGAGTCAGTCTGCAGATGCTTTGAAACCAGATCATTGGCTCGGACTTGGAGATGGATTTACTTTGTCCTGTCCCATGCCCTGCCCAGCCTACCACGTTCTAGAGGCTGCAGGTCAGTCAGGAATATCTTGACTAACTCACAGTCGTTTGGCTGGCAAAAGGCACAGCAGAATAAGTGCAGTAACTTGTTTTAGAGAGGAAATAGTTCACTCTGGCTTAAAAGACATCTGAATGTTCTTCGTGGTTTCATTTCCCTTTCTTTCCTTTTGCATTTTTCTTGATTATATCCAAAATTTCAAAGCAAACAAGTTAAAAGTCAATTTTGAAAGAAAGTTTTCATGTTGTGATTCCAGAAACACACTATCAATACCAGATGTTTAAAAAAATCGTAAACGTTTTCTAAAAATAAGGAGACTTAAATAATACGTCATGTGTAGTCCTTTCATTCTGACTTCTGAAGTGTGTAGGATTCGCATCTCATGTTTGCAGAACGCTTGCATGGACTAGAGGTTTTGGGGTTTGTAAGCAGAACTTGAATTTCTTGCGCAAGATTGTATAAACTGGGATTTTAAGCAATATGCCGAGCATCATGAGACTAGTGATAAAATCAGGCAGGGTTGCCAATTTTAAACTTAAACCCATCTCTCCATCAAAAGGTTCACTTGAACTTCAGCCCAGAACCAGTGGAAGAATTCAGTGAAGCTGGGCTGAGTCTTGGGACTGACCCTTTGCCTGGCAGCCCAACGTTTGCTGTAAAAGTTTGTGGTCGTTTTTAACAACATCGCTAATCAAAAATCTGTTTAGCGGGTGGTTGCAATACTCTCCAGAAGACTGTGTTGACAGATCAATATTCCGGCGCTGTACATAGATAATAGGTTTTCTGTGATCTTCTGTTCATATGAGGCTTTTTTTAAACTTCCCCTGGAATGTACGCACAGGAATGTTTCGGAGGCTTCTGATGAAATGTTATGCTCTAGTGATGAGTACGTAGCAATTTCCAGGGAATTGTAATAACATAATAAACCAGTCTTCTCAGAGGTTGAAGGAACCTTTCCTCAACATTTCTGAGGTTCGCTGTCATTCCCTGTCTTTTCCATGCAGAAGTGCAAGTGTGGTTCCACGATGGATAAAGGCAGTGTTCGTGGTGGGCAGCAGGAACACTGTGAGCTCTTGTAAGCCTTTTCCCGAAACCTTGGAATATTCCTAACAAATACATTTGTGTAATGGCACAGGATTAGGTAATGGCAATCTTTGGAGCCTGACTCTGCTTAATATTCATTTCACTCGTATTCCACTGTGCAGTGTCTCTGAAAGCAGAAGCTTGGTGCAACGGAGAAGCTTTTGGCAAATGAGGCAGTGAAATGATTAATATGAAAATATGAGCACTTGGGGGAGAGGGCTGGGTTTGTATATGTTAAAAATACAAGGTTAATAGAAACTTCTGGAGATGAGCTCACTGTCCCTGAGTATAAGGGGGACTCGCCGCTCTCTTCCTGCCACTATTCTTTTGCTTCTCCCTTGGCTTTGTGAATGTTAAAACAAAATCTGAACACTCAGATCTGAAGAGTCCCTGCTGTCTCTGTCTGCTTCCATGCTCAGCCCCGCTGCTTTAGCTCTCTGCTTTTTATGTCCATACGTTATTGATGTTTCAGCCCCTAAAATGCTGTGGTCCCTTTTATTGACTCTGTTCCATCAGTGTGTCCTGAAGCCTTTTCTTTTTCTTTTTTTTTCCCTGCAACATGCAATTTAGCCTTAAATAATAATTGTGACTTTAAAAATAAATAAATAACTCGTGTATGACTTTGTAAATCATCCTGGGAGGTTTTGTATGACAGAGACAACTTCTGAACCATAATGACTGAGGTTTCTGAGGAAGCATAGGGATTCAAATCCAAACCTTTCATTAATTTTAATGAGGAACAGAACATCTGGGTGTACATCTCCAGAAGTGCTTTAAAATACTTAACTGTTAATGTGTGAACAGTCCCGTCCCCCCCTTTGATACCACGGTCTCCTGAGCTGATGCTGCTCTTCTGGAGAATAGTAGCAAACATCAAAACAAGGTTTGCTCCCTTCATGGAAGAGGACCCCGTGGTGTGGACTGTTGAGTGGGTCTGATGCCCCACCAAACAGGAGAGAGAGGCAAACAAACCCAATTTCAGCCCAGAAACATTGCCTGGGCTTCAGGCATCAGCTGCAACTCAGGAATTGACTCTATGCTGAAGCCAAAGCAACAAGGAAAGGATCTTCTGCTAACGCAGGTCTAGAGCCTGGTGTGCAACTAATGAATATCTCCACCACAGCCACTTCTTAGCTGCAGGCCCACCTGTACTGCAAAAAAACTTGGAAGAGGTGTAACTTTGGAACTGGGCAATGAAGTTTGTTGGATGAATAATCTACATGCTAAAAGTTGTTACCTTTGGTTGACCTAAAGTGATTTGTGAATTTTGCCCAATTCTAAGTGCTTTTCGGCTGGGTAAGGAAAAGTTGAAGCAAACCCAGGAAGCTTTCTCCTGTATTTGCACTTTGAAAAGTTACTGTCTCCATTTCAAAATTAATGTTTGTTTTTTTTTTTTCCTGAAACTGTGAAAGTGATCAGAAAATTCTGGCACACTGTGAAACCATAAAATCGCAGAATGGTTTGGGTTTAAAGGTCATCTAGTCCAACCCCAAGTATGTGGGGTTTTATAGTACCCTGCGTACCGTTGCTTTCAGCCCCAGCGTTGCCTATGAGAACAGCCTGACTGTGCTGTAGACCTGGTGCAAACCACTAGAAAAGCTTTTCCACTGGCATTTCCACATTTCTGAAGGGGATGCAGCTTTTCAGCTTTGTATTAGTTTGATGCAACTAAGTTTTGCTTGAACAAATGTTTGTGGGAAGCAAACATCCAATATGGTGGCAGTGCTGATTGGGGAAACTGGTTTCAAGATCAAATCAAACTTCTCATTATACCTTTGGCACCAAAGCAATGAAACCTGGTGAGGTTCTGCCAAGTCCTATAGCAGCTAAAACCATGTACGCATGCAACAACTTTGGTGATGGGAGGCAGAGAACTACACTTTAAACTCTGTATTCAACAGAGTTAATCTTTGTAAGTTATTTTTACAGTGATCCTAATATTTCTAGCAATGACCTGAAGCATAGCCTGTCTGGTTCATACTCAATGAATTAAAAAAGCAGTCTAAAACTTCCTAACACTGTTTCTCTGACTTGTCTGTACTGAGGGATTCAACTAGCAGTGGAATTTTATTTTTTTTTAGGGTGGTTTTATATTTTTGGTGTATTTTCCCAAGCTGCCACCCTGAAAAGAGTTGCCTTCATTGAAGTACCAAAGCTAGATGATTTGACTCATGCAATTGGTCACAGCTAAATTCAGCTTGGACTTCACATCTCAAATTTTGAATTTGCACATTGTGCAGGGTTGTTAGAGACAAAACATTCATTTTTCTGAGATGAAGAAACTGCCATGCCTACCCAAAACAATAATAAGCAGATTAAAATGTTGGATTTACATTGATAGGAACCATTTTTATTTAGTTTTATTCAGCTCTTGTGTACCAGTCTGGGTGAAGGGGACACTAAACTGAGGTTGCGTAGATTCAGCTATAGGTTGTAGGGAGCAAAGTCTCACAAAGGTTATCTTGTTTTTTTCTGCTTATTTTCAAAGGCCAGCAGCAATATCTGAAGATGTGCTGTTCTAAAGACATTTCGATCAAAAGCTAGAAAATTAAGCCCATTAAAGTATTGATTGAGGCTCAGTACTGAAGTAGCTGCTGTTTGATTTAGAGGAACAATTTGACTTTGCCCCCTCTCTGCCATGAAAGTGGAGCAAATTAGGAGTGCTTGTATTGCCCCTTCTTCTGCAGCAGAAATATCAAAACAGAGCCAGGTAGCCCCAGGCGATAAGCTGCCAAGTAGTGGAAAAGAAAAAATTCATCATTAGTTGCATCAAAACGCTAGAGACCTTGAATGAGCATCCTGCATGGACTTTGTGTTGTCCCATGAGGGGCTGATGGTGGTCAGGGCTTGCTTTCATCCTGGCGTGTCACATAAATCACGTACAGCAGCTGGATGCTTGACTTTCCCTCTGGAGAGAGAGCTAATGGGTGAACCTAAAGTACACAGAGAAGAGTTTAGGAAGGGATGTTGACATTTAGCAAGTGTACCCACAAGAGGGTATGTGGTAGGCTGTGTGAGAGACGTCTGGTGGCATCAGGTCCTTCCTGGGGGAACCTTAGAAGCAGAGGGTTGTTCCTATGAACACGTGGGTTGCTTCTTGCAGGTGTAGCTGTCTCTGGAAGGATGAGCAAACCACCCATTGGTTGTGGGCACGCCTGTGGTCCTGGGGAGATGCCGTGGTACGGCCCTGGGAGCTGAGGTGCTCCAGGGCAGGAGGCTGCCTTGGGTGCTGGTGCCGCTCCCACCAGCAGCTCTGTGAAGTGTTCATCCCGCAGTGCGAGGCCTATGTCTGTGGCCTACTGGCAGTGCGATCACCAAGCTCTCTTGGGGAAAACAAAGTTATGTGCCGGATGCAGATGCTGCTGGGCCTTGCTGGGTCCAGTGAGGCTGGATGCATGCGAGGGGAAATGGAGGCCCTCGTGCACACCATCACCAGTGCGTCACGGGGGACATCACAGGCAGTGCCACAACAGGCCCCAGGGACTGTCGAGGTCGTCATGGGCAAAACAGTCCCGAGCTGGGGGCTTGTACTTGAATAATTGATCGCTGTGTTGGACTTTGAGACAAAGGAGGACGCGATAACTGCACAAACAACCCCATAAACAACCATCCTGCATGGCTGCCCTGCGGGCTCTTCCATACCCAGATGGCCCGGGAGCACGCCCCGTGTCTCCCTCCGCCTGGGGCGGGCACTGGGTTTTCCTCGCGCCGCTGCCACCCCCGGCAGAGGCCGGCCTCGGGCCGCACGAGGGGAACTCCACCACAGGTCGCTCCGGTTCCCCTGCTGGAAGCAAAACCAACGTCTGAGGATGCTCAAATCCTCGTTTTACAGGGGCAAGCGGTGGCCGTGAGGTGGGTGTGGAAGGAAGGGGAGGACGAGAGGGGGCCGTTTCTGCGGAGGCACACGGAGCTGCGTGCGGGGCGATGCCGGCCCGGGCAGCCCGGCGCCTTGTCCCCTCCCCGCGGCCGGGACTTCCCCGCGGCCCCCGGGGAAAGGCCAGCGGAGCTGCGCGCCTCCGCCTGAGCTCGTGGCCGGCTGAGCTCGTCGGTGCTTCTCGAAACTTCTGTGGCTTCAGCTCGAGAAAGAGACAGGTGTGCCTGGGGGGGAGGAGGGGGATATATATTTTTTAATGCTACGGGATGTGCAGCGTGATGTTGTTCGTGGCAGGGTCCTTCCAGCATGCGGCAGCCTCCTCTGCTCCACGGCCTCGACGTGCCCGAGGGATGCCGCCGACAGCCGTTCCTCCCAGCCCTGCTGCAGCAACAGGCACTCGGGCTTCGCTCGCCGGGAAGCACCAGCGCATCGTCTGCGTGTCTCAAGTAAGCCCGTGTCGGCCGTGATGGGCCATCTTAGACTCCATCGGTTGTGCTTAATTACTCACCAAGTCACAAGGGGGCACCCATGGCTAAAGCTTTAATTATCCATGAAGAGCTGCAAGCCTTCATGTCCCGTCCGGTTTCCTCTCGCCCCTCAGAAGGGCTGGGTCTGCTGTCTTTAGCAGGGGGAGCGGGGGTGGCTGCAGATGCGAGGAGGGGCAGGAGGCTCTGAAGTCAGGTCTTGGCAAGGTGAGAAAATTTCCAGTTCCTTTCTGTAGGGAATAGGGGAGAAATCCCAAGACGCTTCCCTTTGTCTGGAAGCTTAACTGAAGTCTGCTAAAATCATGAAATAATGAGGTAGGACCATTAAAACAATCCTTTTAGGCGTTTTGTTTTTTTTTTTTCTTCAGCCAATGTTGAATCCCTTTTAGTTCATGACAAATTCAGCACCAACTGTTACACTAACAAGAGACAGTCCTTCATAATTAAAGACAGGTTCATATTTTTGCAATTCAAGGATGGAATTAGAATTCTGGAATAAGAATGAAGCTTTCTAGTGATATTCTACTTGTGATGTTTATGTAGCAACTTAGAAGGTTATAGAGTTTTTACAGACGCATTAAGACTTGAAAATACTCATAAGTAAGCTGGTACTTCTCTGTGGATTCAGTTGTTATTGTCTTCATTTCTCTGTTTATTTTTAAATTGCTGATTAACTCTCAAAACTGCTGAACATCTTTATCCCCCTGTGCCCTTCAATAAGAAACACGGTTTTCTGCATTTCTAAAATGGAAAGTTGAGTGGAGATCTTGGCTACCTTTCCCCCACCTTCTCCCCTTTCTGCTCTCTGGACGGTTCTGACTCCACATCTGTATTAGCATGTCGTTCCAGCGACATTACACATCCCCGTGTGTCCTTAAAACTGCAGCTTTAGAAACTCCGAAGATGAATTGCACTGGCAAGCTACACCGACAGCACTAGTAGTTCTTTCCTCCCCAGCTCCAAGAATGGAAAGAGCTTTTCCCACTTTGATCAGGAAAAGCCTGAGCAAACAGATAGGCTCTGCGGCATCCCCAGGGGTCACGGAGCAGGAGGCAGGGACAGGAGTCCTGCAGTGGGGGTTTGTGTGCGGGGGGCCTCCCACCTCCTCCTGCTCCCAGGCGCACGCATCTACAGACTGTTGCTCACATAAGGTAAATGAGCCTGGAGAAGGTATTGTGCAGGGAAGAAATCCTGGCACTTCCCAGTGAGAAATCTGCTTGCTGTAGAAGCTGGGTGCGTGGAGACTCCTGTAGCCCATAGCTGTACCTTTCTGCTTGCTCACCGTTGTTCTCACCTGGCACACAAGAAGCCCAGCAAAAGCAGAGGTTCCTAATTGCCTTTTTTTTTTTTTAAAGCAGACCTGTCTAATTTCTGCTGAGTGAGCAGAAGCCCCCATTAGTTTGGAAGAGAGAGGGAGGAATGTGTAATAGGCAAGGAAGCCTGGATGATCTCCATGCTTGTCCCCACAGTAAATGAACCTGCGGTGAAGCCAGAAGCCCCGTCATGAGCACTGGAGGAAGGTGCAGTTAATGTCTGCAGCTCTGTGGCACCCTTGTTCCACAGCACCAGGGCGTCTGCCTCCCATGTCCACACCAGCTTTGGTTTTGTAATGGTGGAACAAATTCTAGGTTTGTATTTTGGTGCCTTTTTTGTTGTTGTTGCTGTTCTTTATATATTCTGTCCTGTGTGAATGACTTTTTTTGGGGAGAGAGTGGGTCAAAGAACTATCAGCTTCTATCAGACAGACTTTCCAAAAACAAATTGGCAAATCTGTGGTAACTCATTATCTTCAGCGCATGGCTGATGTGTGTAAAGCCCGCCAGGCTTGCTTGCATGCAGCCTAATGATGGTAGAACAGGGAACGGTCACTGTGGTATGATACTCTTGAGTAGCCTGAAAAAGCTGTAACGTGCGTTTTGTTCAGTGCAGCTGAAAAAGAAAATGTGCTGGGCAGGGTTTGCTTGGCTTGTCCAAGTCTTAGGTTGTTTCTGAGCTTGCATAGTCTGTAAGAGAAGTGAGGTAGAACGTGAAATTCGTGGCTTGTGCAGTCTGGGGTGAGAGTCCCCTCAGTGCTGTCTTTCCCCCTGCTCTTAAAAACTTCAGCTGTGGAGCCTTCAGTGCTGGGAACGTTTTCTTTGCACTTGTCCAGCCTAAGCACGATGAAGGGTCCCAGCTGGGTGCCCGGTGTTTCTATAACATGTCAAATAATAGGAGGTTGGATATGACCAGCTTTCTGGTACAATGTAGAGGAGTTATGTTTTGCTGTATGCACACACGTTTCTGAAGGACACTAGTAACGTCTGATGTGTATGATGTAAGGGGATGTAAAAAAAATCTATTGCAGTTTAAAGGACGTGGGAGAGAGATGAATGTGATAGAAAAAGGGTTAACACAAGGATGCAGAAGTGAGGAAGAGGCGTGTGTAAAGCAACCGAGTTACTGCAAGTCCAGGAAGAAGGTGTAAGTTCTATTTTGAGCCTCCAAATCCATTATGAACGTCTCTCGCCATCCGGTATGATTGCTGAACTCCAGTAAATCCTTGTCAGTGCTTGTTCTGGGATGCGCTAACCAGGAAGAAACTTGCAGATTCTGCAACTGCCAAGCCTGGTATTGAGGAAACACCTGGGTTGTGTCAGGCTGAAATGCAAACCGCGTGCAAGGCAGGGAGCTCAGCTGGTACTCAGAGGCAAAACCCCGGGTCTGGTTTGAGCTGGTGGATGGGTGCTTCAGAGCGCGCTCTGATGTCCCAGGACAGCCCCAGGAGCGCGCGGTGCGAAACGCCGCTGGCTTTACCTTCGTGCTGCGCTCGGCGAGGGCCGGGCAGCCCGGGAGGAGCCGCATCCAGGTTGGGAGGCCCCGCGGTGACAGCACGGGCAGGCAGTCGGAGGCACGGAACATGGAAATTAGAGCTGGATGTGCCATGTTGTGTGCGAGTGTCTGTGCTTCCAGAGCCCATGTGTGTCTGGTGGCTGAAGGGGGGCAGGGAGCCGCCGAAGCCAGCCAAGGCGTTTATCAGGGTGGCCGTCGTCTTCATGCCACCACAGTCAAACCAGGGGGAGCGCCCCGATGTTCTGGGGGTGAACAATTTGCAAGGAGGGGAGAGAGCAGCACCTCGGCAATGACCTTGGAAGTGACCGTCTTGGCTCATCACTTCTTTTCCTTTTGGAAAACCACAGGAATGAGCCAGGTAGCTTTGTGGTGTTAAGCCACCAAGCTCTGCTGCCGGCTGCGTGTAGGTGTCACTGAGAATGAGGAATCTCACGTTGTAGTAAAAGGGATATAAGATTGTGGAAATGATGCTCAGTGTTTGTCAATCGGTGTTTTACAGCCAGAAGGGGAAAAAATAGGTGATGAATAGGAAAAGATGGGGGAAGTATGAGGTTTTCAAATGGATATTTTGGGGTGTAGGAATCTTTCCTATGTACAGGAAAATGTCTAGGTTCTTGTGGGTGCAAATGTGGAGTGCTGTTGGAAAATCAAGCTGTTAAAACACTGGCTTTTGTTCTGGGGTCACAAGGAGGGTTACAGAAGTGGAAGCACCTTGAACCAGTCACTTTCAAAATCTTTGGCTTTAAAGTGTAGCTTCCATCTGTATTTACAAAGTGAGATTAAGAGCTTTACTTCCGTTATGTTATTGAAAGCTAATTTTTAAGAGCCTTACAAATAATGAAAGACCCGAAATCCCGTTGTCAAAATGTAGGTCTGCCTCCAACACGATGTTGGAGTGGGCTGTTGCTTTGTTTTCCCCTCCTGGCTTTCATCCAAACGCAAAATGGTGTTTTGGGTATCCAACCCTCTACACCCAATTTTTCCTTCTCATTTTCCTTGATATTGTAAAAGCAGGTGGGGCTGGACGTGAGTGTGTTCTCCCCACTAGTTTTATTTAAAGCCAATCTTGCTCACGTTTCAGTCAAGCTTAGTAGAAACTCTCCCCTTTGGGACAGGATCATGACATACTAACCTCGGGGCTTTCAGCTGAGATTTGCTCGAATTTCCCTTGTGTGAGGTGAGCTGGCTCTTCTGTGCTCCCTCCCTGACCCAAGGAGGGTGAAGGATGCTCAAAAGAGAAATATTTAAAAAATTTCCCTGATTTTCAAAGGATCCCTCCCAGAGTTATCTGCATTGGCTTCATTTTTCCTACCTTCCCTTGCTCGTTGTGGATCTGCTCTGAAAAAGTACTGTGCAGATAGAAAATGTTTAAAACAAGTGTGAGTCCTTTTTATTACTGTTGAGCTAGAAGGATTAATGGTAAATTCTTGTAGAGCGGGCACTGTAACGGCCGTGGTTACTGAGCAGCAAGCCCTGAGCTGGTCAAGCTCCCTTCTTCTTGTCTGCACTGGGCACTGAAGGGCTCATCCACCTGCATTCAGTACCACAGGGCACCCTGTTGTACTTGAGGAAGATAAAAGCAGTCAGGAACCTAACGAGGAATTATAACCGAACTCCCAAGCTTTGTGACTCAAAACATTATTTTAAGATCTCATTCTTGAAAGGTGTTCAAGCCAGCGGGCACAACAAGGGTTGGGAAAGCGTACTGAAACTCCAACGCAGTCACCAAATCCGAGGCTGACTTTTCGGGGTTGGCTTTGTGTCCCAGAGCGGGACGTCCCGTGGCATCGGGATGCGGGTTATGGCTGGGCGCTGCTCTGAGCCCCGGCCTGCAGCAAGGCAGGGCTGAGGTGCGGGAGGACACGGCTCCACCAGGCTGTCCTGGCTGCTCCACGCAGGAGGCTTCCCGCAGCTTCCCGGCTGCTCTTCCTGCCGGCATCGGGAAGCTTTGTGCTGGTGTCAAGTAGGGAGATGCTTGGCAGTGCCACCTTCCGGATGCCCTAACGTCATGCTCACAATGCCATAATGAAGATAATAGATTTAGGGTTCCTTTTGTTTGCCTTCTGGCTTGAGTCTTCTAGTGGTTGTCTTTTCAAATCTGTGTTTTCATTTTTCCTTCTAGAAATACAAATTGCTACCAACATATTGTTTGTTCTTTTTTGAATGAGAAGAGGATGCGCGCAGTCCCAGGGCCTTAGGAAACCTCTGCTGTTGCATGCCTCTGAGACAGTAGCAGAGCAGTTCTGCTCCCTGAGCCCTGCCCCGCAGCCGCTGCTCCCTGCCGGAGAGGACACCAGGACTGAACCAAACCGCGACGCCTGCATCAGCATCACGCACGGGCTGCCTCCCAGCACGCTGCGTGCGGCTTTTCTGCAGGTTTTGGCACTCGAGGGCCGGTAGCGCTGCTAGGATTTGCCTTTCTCTTCTGGATGGCTGTTCAAGGTCTGCCTAATCCCACCTTGTGGCGCTGAGGCAGCCTTGCAGGCTTCTCACAGACACATGGAGGTAGTGGTGCCTGCTCCTCACCAGATTGCTTCCTGGCCTGCGATCTTTTGCTAGTGCCTCTCTCAGGGACTTGCAGATATAGGTGACTTCAGCTCTCAGCACCGTTGGCACATGTATTCAACCAGGCGTCTTGCTCTTGACTAGAAATCACAGCAGCTTGGGGTTTGGCGCTCCCAGACTCCTTCCTTGCCTTGCTTCTCTGCTGCGTGATGCCTGGGGGTCCTGCTGCCTCGCTCAGGCTGCGCTGGGAAATCTTGGACGCTGGCTGGTGCAGGGCAGGCAGCCGAACCTGGCAAAACTGGTTGCTTGTGGTTCGTGTAGCCTGTCTGCTGCTGCTTATTTCCAGCAGCGTGCTCTCCCTGCAGAGCGTGCCATGTTATTTACATTTCTGCTCAGCGTGTTCTTCGCTGTCTCAAAGAACAAAAGCTTGTTGGTATGGATGGGTGAGAATGCATAGCTTTGTTATGAAAATCAGGACTTTTCCTGCTTGGACTTTTGCATTGGAAATAACATCCAGTGGTTAAGCTAGTCCTGGCTTTGTTCTTTTTATGACCAAGGGATTGGCTTTTGGAGGACTTCCTGCCTTTTTGGAGGGACTTGGTGAGGTTGATTAATCTGTAGTAATAGTAGCTGGAGTCACCAGAGTTTCTGCAGTGATTAGACGGAGACAAGAGAGTACTCGCCGGTGGTAGTTGGCTGAAGATGCCAGATGCCAAAACTGCAAACTGTTTTTAAACAGATCAGCCGGGCAAAAGCGTTCTGTGGGCTCCACAGTCACTTGGACGTGAACATCCTCTTTGTTTGGCTGAACAAAAACCAGATAAACAAAACACTGAAGGCAATTAGCTTTGTTTGCTTGCCTTTGTCCCCTCTTCTCCCAAATCACTGTAAAATTAGGAATAATGCCAGTGAATTCTGTAGCTATTCAGTGGACTAAAGCTGGTGCTTAGGAGATGAGAAACAAGTAAGTATAATACTTCTGTTTTCAATAACCAGCCCATTCAGATTTAGCATTTATTCCGTTTTCTGCTCCAGAGTTAAGGAGGTTTCTTTGATCACTCTCGTAAATGAGAGCACCAGGCATTGCTGTAGCCCCGTATCCAGGGGCTGGTGCCATTCTGCTTCTGGGAGGGCGTTTGCTTTGCCCAGCACTGGCCGTCTCCTTCCTTTGGAAGCCTGACTGCAGCTTCTGCTCGTGTCTCGGGTTGCAGAGGTGCCACCTGTAAGTCACACAGCGTGTCAGCGGGGGTGCTGGCGCTGGGCTGTTAAGTGCTGCTACGTGACAAGTTTCCTGGATGCAAATGCCTTCAAGTTCACTACAGAAAGGGGTTAATTCCAACCTCTCCCCTCCTACAAAAGGTTTTTCTCTCTGCGTGCATTGGCTGGGGGGCAGCTCCCGTCAAAGCTCCTCACGGAGCACCGCAGATACGGTGTGGGACAGAGCTGGAAGCTGCGTAGGGACCATCCGTAATGTGCAGCACACAAGGCCATGTCTCTCGATGGGAAAAATGCGTGTGCGGGGTCTTTTTGGGGCCTGGGAGCAGCAGGCTGCCATCAAGCCTGCCTGACCTTGCTTTCCCCATAGCCACGTCCCCCGAGCACCGTGCAGCCCGAGCCTGCGGTGGAGCCACATCCCTTGGCCTTCCTGTCGTGGTCTCCAGGAGCGGTGCGAGGCGCTGGGCGCGGGTGCGAAACGTGTGTTCTCCTGTCGGCTGCTTACTCCTACGGGTCCTAAAGGTCGGGCTGTGCTTTTTTTTGCATGAATACGCTCGCTCCAGTCTAAATGAGGGCTTTGTGGTCCAGCCTGTTATTGTTTGCAAAGGGCACTGGGAACCGCTGCACAAACACGGCTGCGTGACCGCAGAGGACGGTGACAGGCTTGCGGGGCCTTAGGGTAAATGCAGCCTGGGTTGCACAGTCTCTTCCATCTCCTCAAAAACATCTCGTGGTTTGGGGGGACAAAGATGGGGAGTTCCCATGCTGGTGAAATGAAAATGAGTGAGACTGTTTGCCGGATGGGTCACTTCTGGTAGCTCTGTGCGTCTCCCCAGCTCAGTATCAGTCTTTGTGATGATGACCAAGTTGTTGCACTGTTTGCACCTCATCTCCCTAGCTAATTGTGCCCCTCCTTGCCTTTCCGAGGCTGTCGCAAGGTCGTGTTCGTGGTTTGCAGGGCTGTGTGAGCGGTGCACAGGACAGGCCAGCAACCGCCAGTAGCTGCAGGGCTGGACACCCCGTTAGCTGCGTGCTTGGCCTGTGCCACGTGGCGATGCTCGCAGCATGGGATCCCTCCAGAGCAGCCGATGCTCAGCAGCCTCCTTAGGCTCCCTGGGAACACCCAGCCGATGCTTCACCTTCTCTAACCCTTTTAGCATCACCGTAGACGTACGGCTTTGATGTGACTGCAGCTATCGGCGGCGTGGAGTCTGCCCCGAGGGCAGCGAGCTGCCCACAAGCGCTGTTCCTTTGGGATCTGCCAGCGCAGCCAGAGAGCAAACAGGGCTGGGCTGGGGCAGAGCGCTCCGGACATCTGCGAATTCCCAGGGGTGTCACACCTCCATCTGCAAAGCTTTCCTGCAGCTGAAAGCTGCCTCCCTCCCGAACCGCTGTCACCGGTACCCAGGGAGATGGGAGCTTGCACGTGCCTGGGGGCAGTGAGGATGCGCTGAGCACTGGTGGTGCAGAACACAAGCACTGGTCGCACAGCACAGACAGCAGCTCTTTCAAGCCTTAACTGGGAGAAAGGCGTATGGAATGGTTAACTTGTGCAGCCCTGCTCCATGGGGGATAAAACCCAGCCCACGCAAACCAGGTCATTGCTGCAGGTGGGATGACAGCAACAGCCAGCCCGGTCTGTGTCTACTTCAGGTTGGGGCAGCAGGCGGGCAAGGCACGTCCTCGTGCTCGGCGCGTTAATAAGCTGTCCCTAGATGAGGTTGGTTGATGTCAGTTCGCTACCTTCACTTCGTGTGGTTATTTCTGGCCAAGGGAAGATTAAGCTTTCAGTGGGTGTTTGGTATGTCAATAACTATAATTAAGCTTTTGTGGTTCTCTTGCAAACTCTGGAAACTATAATTTTCAGCGTAGTCCCCTCCTAGCATTGCTAGGGGGAGAGGGTGGTCTTTGTTGGACTAAAAAAAAAATATTAAAAAATCAGGGCTAGAAAATAAAATGCTGATCAGTGCTATTTACAAATATTTTAATTCGATGTTATTCCCCCTTTAAAGGAGGAAAATAGAAAGCTTGGCATTTCTTGCTATCTTCCAAATACTTTGGGAAAGGTTTTATACAGAAACTAGTTTGTTCCTGTTGTTTAATAATGGCACGTCAGGAAAAAAGAAAAAAACAGCCCGAGATGAAGGCGTGGAGCGTGCAGAGAAGCTGTTTATCTTCTCCATGAGGTCCCTTTGCCGACCACGTACGTAGGACGGGCGTGCGTTTTGCGACGCTCACCGGGTGCGGTGGTGCTGCGGGGAAGCTCCGTGGCCCTGGGGCATGGTGGAGCAGCAGAGCTGGGTTCTTCCCCTTGCTTTGCCCCTCGCTGTGGTCGGTGTGGGACAAGTTAGTAATGGCCAGATTTGTATTTTCCAAGGCAGGGTGCTATGCACAGCTCCCAGAGATTGCTGGGGAACGTGTGAGGGCCCTGACTCTCAGCATCATACCTTTAAGTATCTGGGGCTTTCTGCATATCCAGCTGGTGAATTAGGGAAAACCGTGTGGGTGGTGATGAGTTAGGGCTCACGTTAATAGTTGCAAAGTGCTTTTAGGATGCGTTTTTGTGATGAAAGGCACGCTAGGCGCATCAAAGCGCTTTTTGTACTAACGACCTGTTCACCATGCGTTTGATGGGATGGCTGGCTCGGGCCTTTTGCCTTTGTTGCTTTGAGGAAGGCGAAGGCGAGCACCACGCTGCCCACATCAGTCGGTGCCCGAGGCTGCGCCAGCCGCTGGGTGCTGCAGACAGCACCGGGCCGCTCCCCGCCTCGGGCACGGCCCCAGGCAAGAATGTTAACAAAGCGTTGTTGCTTACTCGGGACTTTGGAGATGCAAAATACTAAATAGTCTCTCTTACTCCATTCTGCTGATTAATGCAAGTCTTGCAGTGAATTTTGGTCTGGCTTGGAGCTGAATGTGGGATTTGGTGGGAAAAGAGCCATAGTCAAAGCCGTTTGGAGAGGAGCATCTCAAGACACTGAGCAATGGAATGAAATTAAAAGTTGCCGTTTTTAATCTAAACAAGAAATAGTTTAATGTGAGCTCATAATAAAGAAATCCCAGAGAAAAACAATGTAAGAGAAGAAAGGCAGGTGTTCAAGCTGCCCATGAAGCAAGATGACACTGATAAAGCATACATTTAGTTTGTGTATGAAGAAAATGTTGAAGCATGGCAAGCTTGCCAGTGGAAAAGTTTGCTGCTGACATGCAAATGAGACGTTCCATATGAAGAGGGATTTGACTGTTTTCTGAGAAACTGGAGGGTAAACAGTGATTCTCCCTTGGTTTTTGGAGTGTAAAACTTGACCCCAATCTAACCCTTGTCAGAGACAAGACTGCTTCAGTGCCAGAGGCTTTGGGGAAATGGTGGATGGGGAACAGGCTTAAAAATGCCTCGACTGGGTCTGTACAACGGCACCTCGCTAGTGATGCTACTGGACAGTGCAAACGAGGATCTACTCCCTTGGCTGTATTTCTAAAATATATAAGGGCCAAATTCTCCATGCTGCTACGCAAACATAAGTTTCAGCTGAACTCACTGAAATTCTTTGCAGTTCTGTTGGTGTAATTGAGCAGTGGGAACGCTGGATTTTGTTTGAAGCTGCTCACGTGCACTTCTCCTCTGTCCATTTGCCCTTAGAAAGTGGCAGAAGTTGCCCCGCTTGAACAGAGACAATTTACCAAATTGGAAACTTACTGTGTTTATCTCCGTATGTGCTTTGTAATGTGAAGTCAAAGTTACTTTATTAACATTAACTCCTCCATGACTTTTATTTTCTTCTCAAGGCATGGAGAGGGTGCCAGTGGGTGTTTGCAGCATTTGTGTGTTTATTTCTGTTTGCAGGTATACACAGATCTGCTCCCAGTTCTCTTCACGGTACATGGGGGGTGCCCACTTGCAGCCGTGGCACTCTGTCAGCTTATATTTGACAAAGAACGAGTTTGGCGATGTAAATCCCCCTAAGTCCCATTAGGGAAGGCGGGTGTGCTGCCTGCTCCAGAATAGCCACTCCAGGAAAGTTCTCCAGCAGCTAATGAAATGCATCCCAGGAAGTTTTTCTCCTGGAAAAACTTTAGATATCTTGTGCAAAAGGAATTGGAAGTCCTCTTTTGAAACAATACAATAGGATGGAACAATAGATGCTTCTAATAGGAAAACCGTAACTAAGGTAAAGGCTTCTTGTCCCATCCTAGTCACAGAGATGCCAGTCCTGCTGCACACACGGTGCGCTGCCGGGCTGCCCTGGGTAGCTCACGCTGCGAATTCAAGCGCTGCTGGGTTTGGTCCAGGTGCGTGGTTCGGGGGATTTGCCTTTGGCAGAGAGAAACTGCCTTGAGCAGACACACTGATGGGATCAGATTCCTGATGCTCTGATTATCCCCTTAATAAGAGGATTTATGAATCATATGGGACAGACAAGTCCTACAGCCTTAATGTAGGTGGAGGGAGACGGCCAGCAAAGCAGTTTGTCACAGAGGCAAAAGGCGTATCTCTTGCTGGTGGAGCTTTCCTCGTCAGAGGAACTGCACTGGAGGGGCTGGAGGAAGCCGTGGGGCTGCGCAAGTGAAAAGCCCTGGTGAAACCAGGGCGTGTGCTGAAGGCCAGAGAAGTCAATGCGAGACTTTCCGTTGGCCCTGACAGACTTTGGACAGGATCTCCATGCTGGGAGAGCTCAATGCTGATTAAATTGTTTATGCTGTATCTGACTCGCTGGAACGTTAACTGTTTCTCATTCAGCAAGTTCGTCCTCCGTCAGGGCTGAGCCGAGCGCGTCCTGAGAGGGCGGCCAGTGGCGGTGGGGACGCTCCAGCCCCTGACGTAGCCGAACCCGTGTCCATCTGAGACCGTGGTGAGCCTGGAAGCATGCAAAGGCTCCTGAGCTTTTGGTCCTCAATGGAAGATCCCACTGTGAAGCTGCTTTGATGCACTCCATGCAGTACAATTGCATTTAAATTACAAGGAAAAAATAGAAATCTCCCAAGCTCTGAAAACAAACAAGCAAACAAACAAAAGTCCCCTTCCGTGAAACCCATTTCAGTCACTTCATTTTATTTTCCTCTCCTCCAGGGAAGAGGGAATTTATTTCACCAGCGAGTGTATAAATATTGACTTGATTTTTTTTTTCTTTTGGAATTGGAGGAGCCGAGACACAACCAGGTCTCTTATTAGTTCCTACCCAA
Organism: Anseranas semipalmata; assembly: GCA_013399115.1. Taxonomy (NCBI): domain Eukaryota; kingdom Metazoa; phylum Chordata; class Aves; order Anseriformes; family Anseranatidae; genus Anseranas; species Anseranas semipalmata. The sequence goes on along the minus strand of VXAA01001508.1, from coordinate 265,606 downwards.
ACATAAGTAAATACGGTCTTTCTGCAGTGGCTCCAGTTTGGAGAGCTTTACCAAATGCTATTGCTATTGAAGTGGAGAGAGAGCAAGAGTGTGCAGATGTGAAGAAGTGTGTTTGCTGGGAGAAAAAGAGCCTATTAGCTTTGAAGCAGATTTGTATACTCTCGGTTAACATACCGAGTATGGCAGAAGAGAACTTCTCTGTGAAATGGGCTGTGTTTCTGCTTTATGTGTTAACAATTCAAGAGGAGTATGAAGAAATCGACCATTGTTCTGCTCTAAGTGGCACAGATTGCATTTCAGTTGGTGCAGATAAAGTGCTAGGAATTGTCTGCTGTACTCCAGAAGATGTGTTTGAATTGCGTGTTTAATCAGCAGGTTTTTTTACGTGGGACTTTTCAGCCAGATAAAACTAAACGATCTCTAATGAACTGTGCATCTGGACGATGGCAGGTTGTGGTGGATATAAAAGCTGGTTGGGAAATAGATTTACACTTTTTCCTGCAGGAGAGGCTGCTGCCAACTGCACAGTAAAGTAATAACAGTTTACTGGCAGTGCTTCACGTCTGGAGGTCTTAAACCTCTTTACACATACAATGATCTATATCACAAGCTTTACTCTAGAGACAAGAGCGTCATGGCACAAAAGCAATGGCTTAAGTTGCTTCAGGTCACCCTGCGGGTCGCCGGGATAGTGAAAAGCAAACCCGAGCTCTGCTGAGATCTGGGTTAGCTGCCGCCGCTTGGCCAGGGCTGCCTCCAGGCAGAGGAGGGCCCGGCCGCGGCCTCCGGCACTGCGCGGCAAAGAACCGAGGCGGCACCTTTCCTCCGTCCTCGTGGACACCGCGCTCCTCCTCAGGAGCAGCGGACGCCTCGAGGAGCGGCGGGTTGCAGCAGTAGCTGAATGCGGTTGCTGAAGGACACAGCGTCGTAGCGGGATGTTTTGGCTTGGTTTAAGTTAGGTGACTCCCTGTTCTGCTTGGTTTGTCTTGAAGTTTCTCTCAGACTGCACAAATCAAGTTGCAGTTGTTTTGGTGCTGATTCCCCAGAATTTAGTGGAGTATGAGCTTTTCCTTAACATACACGTGTGTATGTGTGAGGAGGTGTCTCATCCTAGCCTCTGCTTAAAAAAAAAATTTCTCTGGTGTCGTTAGTGAGCCCAGTGCAGGGTGGAGTCCAAGAGATGCTCATCTCAGCGCTCTCTAGTCTCGCCTTTCCTTCATTTTGCCATGCACTTATCATTACCACTTCAGTTTCTTCCTGCCCCAAGGCAGGTATGATTTCCCTTTTACCAGTAAGCTGCTCTGCAGGCCTGCCCAGCACCAGGACACAGGCGATGTCCTTCCTAGAGCAGCTGGAACTGACAGTTTTCCACTTTCAACATCAAATGAGACGCTAAAAATGCATCGTGTTTTACTTGAAGAAAAAAAAAAAAACAGAGAACATTTGTTTTCATTTTGTTTTAAATAGTATTGCCTTAAACATTGTGTCATAACAAAAAGTTGCTTTGACTTTTTCTAGGCTCTTTTTCTTTTTCCCCTTCCCATTGAAACTACTTGGAATCTGTCTCAGGCTTCGTTTCAGTCTGTCTGCCGTGCCCAGACGCAGCCACTTGCCTTGTGTCCTGCTGTCTGTCGGAGCCCGAGGTCCTGCGCTGCTTTCTGCCCTCCCGTTGCACCCAGCCGCGAGGCGTGCTGGGCGTGCAGCCGGGCTCCGACTGCCATGGGCTCCGTGTCCCCGCGTGCAGGCACCCGATTCCGCAGAGCGAAGGGCAGCTCTTCTCCGACAGCGCGCCTCAGCCCTCGGTACCTCCCAGCGTTTGTTGCCTACAGCTACTCGCGGTTGTCCCGTGTGTTCAGAACAGGTCAGGCTCACTGCTCCTACCTAAATCAGTTCTGCATCACGCGTGTGTGCACAAGCACTGATCCGCACCCGCGTCAGTGCTACCGGGACATCCAGAAAGCTGACAGTGCACTAAAAGTGGGCAGTGCTGCCTAAAATTCATAAGCAGGGTGCGTGTCTGGCTTGCTGGATTTAGACTTAAATTTGAAACACCGGTTTATGCTCCCTGTCACAGTAATATGCTGTTGTAGTAGCAACCACAGTAGCAGTTGTCCTTAACCTGCAGGAGATGATTTAGGTCAGCAGGCACTTACACGCACCGGGGTACTGTCCGTCCTTGCTGCAGGAGAAGGCGCTCTCAGGGTGGTTCTGTTTCACGAAGAAAAGATGTGCTGTTTCTTTGGAGAAGATCCTGTTACCTGACCTGGCCCAGTTCAGCACATGTCCACCTCCACCAACCCAACGGGGTCGTTTGGCACGCCGGTGGGAAAAGCATTTGTGCTTGCTGATGCGTTACTGCTTTTAACTAGCAAACCTCCAGACTGTGAAGAATTACGGCTCCATGGGCAGCAGCCCAGTGTTGATTTTCATGATGGGCTGGGTTTTTGTTTTTTTCCATGGAGGGGGGGAAACTAGCCTTGGTCATCCACTGTGCAGTCCAAAATGAAGCGTTGGATCACCATGCGGTGCCAAAAACATTAGAACAGCCTGGTCTGGTGCTTGGATGTGGGGATACTGCTCAAAGCTGCCGAGTATTGTTGACTCTCTTGTATTTTCCAGTAGCACCAGTGACTGAATAATCCCAAAACAAATTCAGCTTAGGAACAGATGGACAAACAAGGGAAATGGAAAGGGATGTCACCCAAACCAGGCAGCCTTTGCCTGGTGTCTTAAATGAAGACGGGGAGGGACTAGGAGCTGTACTATCTGCCTGTCGGAGCATGCAGCATGCTGCTCTGTCGTGGCTTACCTGCCGGTGTGACACCGCTGCCGGTAACACCGGTTGACGTGTCAGCTTTGCGGCCGTCTGTAAAGCTGCATCTCGCTGAATGTCTCAATGGAAGCGTGTGGCGGAATTGTAATCGGCAGTCAGCGTTTCCTTAGGAAGGGTGGGCTCGGACTTGTATCGCTGCATTGTGTTTCCTTTCATTCCAATAGAAAAGGCTCTGTTTAATGATTAACAGCGATTCCTACCTCAGCCAGCTGGGCAGCCCGATGGGATATGGTATAGCTGGAAAGCACAGAAAGATCAGTCTCTGCCAGACATGGCATCCCCGCAGCACCGGTCAAGAGACAAAAGCCTTTAGTGTTCCTGAAAAGAATTTAAAACATTTTACATCAAATGGCTGCAGAAGTTCAAACATGTCACCGCTAGCCTGTGGCACGGGATGAGATGGGGTTTGTCAGGCTGCTGAGAGGGGGAAAATAGCACTGGGCAGTAACTTGGTTGCGTATGTGATTTTTGAGCTTTCTGCACATCTCCTGTATAATTAATGTTAATATTCTCTGTAGTGAACTGGGAACAAGAAACAAGCCACAGCAGCTTTTGCATCACAAAGTAGGTGTCAAACAGCAGTCCCTAAAATCAGAACAGAACTGCTGCGTGTTCTGCTCCTCAGCTGAAACCTCATATCCTTGCAGAGGTGGCTGAAGCCAGGAAGAGAAAACCAACAGGCGAATGGGCTAGCTGGGCCCCAGCCGGGCCAGCTTCTGCCTTTGGGGAGTCCTTGTCCCTGCCGTGGGTGGAGAGACTTCTCAGCAGCCACAGGACGCTCACCGGCAGGTTTGTGCTCATGCCCAGGTGCCTTAGGGTAGGGAAGACTTAAGTCCAGGGCTTGAACTAGTGCCACTTGTCCGAACAGAGCTCACGAGCGTGAGATATGTCAGTGCGGTCACGCTAAGCACGGGACCTGAACGGAAGGGTCGTGCTGGGATGAGGAGATCCCGCGCTGGGCACCGCACCCCTGTGAGACAGCGGCGGGGCTGGTCCTGAGGGGAGCAGGAGCGGCTTCGGTGCCGCTCGACCTCCTCGGGAGCCCTGCTGAGGGCAGAGCACGTTCCTGGGCCGTGCAGCACGGCCACGTAGCCGTGTCCCGTCATCGCGGGGCCGTCGCTCCCTCCTGGCAGCGGCACTCGCCGCAGGGTGGGTTCCCTTTTCCCTACGGCTCCAGCAGCCCTCGGCCAGGCACCGAGTTTAGACGGAGCAGCTCCTCAGGCCGGAGGGCAGTGAAAGGCTCTTTATCCCATCTCGCCTTCGCCTGTTTGTTTGATCCCTCCCACAGGCTTTTCCTGTGCCTGGGGTTTCACGCTGCCTGTGCCTTCTGCCTGGTCATGCCACAGCCTTAAACCTGAATAGGGTATTTGTCTAAATATATCCGGACATGTCCCTGTAATTCCTTGCGAGTGCTGGGGGCAGCGAGGGATTCGGGACACTCCTGACTTGTACAAAGGTAAGAACGGCGGAGCTGTAATTCAGTGCTGTCCTGCAGGCCGAGCCAGCCCGGGAGGGCAGGCCCGGGTTAGGGCCTGGGATTCCTCTGCTCCTCAAGGCCGGTGCGGGGAGCTGCGCATCGCAGCCCTGAGGCCGGCTCACCGCGGCTCCCAGGTGCCTTCCCGCCTGGTTTTCCACGGGGAGCGAAGGTACCAAGTGGTATTAATGGGAGCCTTGATGCTTAACCAAGCTACGGACCCTGAGGAGAGGTGGGTGCGGGTTCTTTGGGAAAGTGGCTAAATATGGATGAATATTTTAAATGCTGTATTTATTCAAGTGGTAATGACATGCTGCTTTTTTGGAGAGGTGTGTTTTGTCAAAAGCAAGTGTTCTGTTCCCAGTGTTGTGTGGTGTGTGGTGGCATTTCCTCATCCCATATACTTTTCTTATTTTGGCTAATTAAACTAGAACGGTCAATTTCTTTTTTTTTTTTTTTTCATTTCACTGCTGTGCTGATTTACTTCAGTTTATTTAGGTTTTTAAAATGGCTTCTATTTAAATGTGGAAGGAAAGAAAAATAAATCTGCTAAATATATTTCTATTCAGATCATATGTTGTGGCTTTTCTCTTTTTGAAGAATGAGGTCTAATTTTTGAACCTGAATTCACTTGGCACTACTCTTGGCTTCAGTAACGTTGGGTTTCCTTTTGTTTTAAACTAATTCCCTTTTTCCTACTGCTGGGCTACATTTATGTCTGCATGCTAGCAAAGTTTTTATGCATGTGTTTGGTTTGAAACTGTTCATCTGAGCAAAGCTAAGCACGTACATAAATATTTGCAGGTTGGGGCTCCGAGGGTGTTTCGTTGTGGTCCTTGCTGCAGTGCTGCGGACCTGGAGCTCTGCCAGTCCTTGTGCTTGCCGGTTACCTGTCTGTGCTGCCTTTGCGTGCATCTTCGCCAAAAGCTGCAGCACGCCTCTTTGCTTTCATCTCCGGCCCTTGCTCTGGGAAGCTGGAGCCTTGTTCTTCTCCGGGATAGCACGGTTTTCTCTGAGGGGAAGGAAGGTTGCTGAATACTTGCTGGTTTTGGAAAAGATAGAAAAGAACAGTAGGCTACGAGGTGTAGTCAACGGCACAGGAATTTCCACACNGCTAGAATATGTTTCTCAGTGAGGAATGCATGACTGAGAAACATGGAAAAAACAGCTGGGGTAAAAATAGCTGAGAAAATAGCGATTTTATGTGGTTTCTGACGAGCTGTGTGACTACCTTTTGTCCCTGAAGTCCCAGTCCTCAAAGCGGGTCTGGATGGGTTGTCTGAGCTCCAGGGACTGCAGGGGGCTGAGACAGGTTTGCCCGTGCATTGGAGCTTCCTACACGTATCTGGATGCGTAACTCAGCTGCACGCTTCTGCAAAAGTTTTCCTAAGGAAAGTAGACTGTGAGGCTGTAACTTACCCCGTCATAACACTGCTTATTTCAAATTCCTTAGTGTTTTACTGTTGTTACTTAAAGCTTCATCTGTTATAGCAAGCAAGAAAGAAAAATGCAGATGTTTCAGAGCGAAGGTATGAATAAAATCTCATGCCTATAGAAACTGGGAGATGCAAAACCACAGTCCTTGCAAGCAACCACAACTCAGCCAAATATCTGTATTAAAGAAAAGTCCTTAGCATGCCCGGTAACAGAAGACATCATGTATATGGGAGGTCAGATTTATGGTGGAAACCTTAATGTTTGGCCACATTCTGAGGCCACTTCTTTAAGTAAAACCCGCAGTGCTGAGTCAGGCCAGCGGGTCCTTGAATTTTCTGCTCCGAGCAGAAGCTTCAGGTTCAGGGACTCGGTGGGTCAGCGCTGATCCTACTTGTGGCCGTACTTTTTTCAGGGGGGCCCCCTGAGGTTAGCACCCGCATCCAGATGTGCTTAACACCTGGTGGGACCTGTCCTTTGCAGCGTAAACCTGGCAGCCGCAGGGCCCCCGGCCCGGAGCAATGGTGCTGCCGCAGCTCCCTGCCCAGCCTCTCCCCGCTGGGGTGCCCCGGTGCCCCCCTGCCTGCACGGCAGCGCTGAACCTGCCCCTCGGAGGCTGGATCTCCACTCATTAGCTGATGTTTGCTGAAACCGGATACCTGGGGCACCCCTGCCAGCGAGCGGAGTCCCCTGGCTGCAGCTATTTAAAAGGACAAGGGCAGCCTTAGAATTTCCACCTCTTTCACATCCATGTCCCTCCCAGCACCCGGTCCCAACCCATCTCCTCTCCCGGATCCCTGCAGCATCAATGACCCACGAGCGGAGCGACCTGCGGGGGACCTGCTTGCGTGCGCCCCGGGGAAGGATTATCTGCTGAATTTGGGGGGACCCGGGCTTGCCAGGGAGCCTTGGCTCGGCCAGGGCCCCTGAGCCTGGCAGGCACCCGCTGGTTCCCAGCGCAGGAGACACCTTGAGGCTGGAGGGAAAGCAGGCAGGAAGGGGCTCGGTGTTTTGATTGTTGGCTTTTTTTTGTTTTGTTTTTTCTCCTTTTTTATTATTATTATTTTTTAAGAAGTAGACATTGTTGTAAGCTGCCGGGACAAATGAATGCCAATGAAGGTGGGGCTGCAAGGAGACGTTGCACAGCCTCTCACCTCGCTGCAAAGTAAGTGTCCAAGGCAGAGACGCAGTGCAAGGGGCAGGGCTGGGGGGCCCCGGGGGTGCCGGGAGGAGGCAGGAGGGCTCGGCACAGCAGGCTGCCCTCACCTGCACGAGGGGACCCCGCTGAGCCGGTTTGCTGTGTCCTGGCGTGGGCAAGAGGGACCTGCCTGTCACCCTGGCTGTGTTCAGTGGCTGGGGCTGCCAGGGGGGGTCCCTGCTTAGTGGGGCTTCGCAAGAGCTGGAAGAGGAAGGGGCAAAAGGATGCAAGTTCCATGCACACTGTCCGGCACCAAGTCCCCTCTCGTGGCACAGCTGGCTGGGTGGGCCTGGGCTCTGCTTTCCTCTGGAGGACTTTGTGCAAGGAAACGCATTCCCCCCTCCCTGCCCTTCAGGCTCCAGCTCCCATCACTTGGCGGTGGGAGGAGAGGGGGTCTGGGGATGCCCCCACCCGGCTCCCCGTCCCTCCCCATGGAAGCAGGACAGGGCGAGGAGGGAAGCAGGGGGCTCCCGCGTGTCTGAGCCCCCTCTGCAGGCTCTCAGCCTCCTCCTGCAAGCACTGAGCACGAGGGGGGAAGCCACGTCAGGTACCTCGTAACGCGGTCCTTCGCCGTCCTGCCGAGGTGGGCCGCAGCGGCCCCGGCAGGTGAGCAGCGATCTCCATCGGTGGCCTCCCCCAGGCCAGGGCCTTCCTCCGCGGAGTCATCCTCTCGTGCTCTGCGCAGCCTGGAAGGGGTCTTCGCTTACTCCCCTGCAGCTCTTCTGGCCGCTGAGTTTCTATTTTTTATTTATTTACTTTGTATTATTTTTTGCAAGTGCTTCAGCATTACAGAGGAGGGCAGCAGAGAGAGGCAGCAGGGACATCCTTAAATAATTTTCATTTCTCAAAATCTGCCTTTTCCTCTTCTCTCTAAGTCCAGAGGAGAGATCTTTGGGGGGCGGGAGGCACATCAGCACTGCAAATAAAAATAATAATTACAACCACCAACCAAACCAAAAAAAAAAAAGTAACAGCTAAGAAAAAAAGACATTCAGTCAAGGACTTTGGAAACCAGAGATCACAGAAATTGCACTATTAATAAGGAGGAAAAAAAAAAAAGAGAGGCAAGAAATCCAGCGACCATGGGCCAGCCTGGCTTCCTAGCGTGTACTTTCTGTTCTCTCTCCTTTCTCCCAAGGTAATTGCAGTCTGCCGAGAGGGAGTTAAATGGGATTAAAAGATCTGTGTAAGCAAAAGGACCCAGAAGAGAAGGAGGAAGGAGTGAGCCGTCCGGGCCAGGGGGTGTCTTTGACACAGCTGAGCCCCTTAGAGAGGCAGAGAGCTGAGCTCCTGGGAAGGATGTACCCACAAACCGGCCTGATCCCCTTTTTCTGATGGATTGCCGCAAAAATTGCCCGAAAGAGACAATGCACTAAACGTGATGGAGCCGGAATCAGAGCCGGTCTCCAGACTCAGAGCTACAGCAGCAGGCAGGGGGTGAGTACAAAGTCCTACTTCTCCCGGTGCTGGGGAAGGGCATCCCGGGCGGGGACGGGGTTCGGGGGAGCCGGCGGAACCCGAAGGGCGCGGGTGGGAGAGCGTGTCCGGGAGGGAGGGAGCCCCGCTCCGGGCGGCTGGGGATGGGGTGGGGGAAGACATTCCTGCTGCCAGGGGCGATGTGAAAACTCCTGGGCTGCAGAGAATGGGCTGGGAAGAAGAGAGGCCACGCTGGAGCGGGAGGGTGGGAATGGGGCTGGGGTACGGGGTCGGAGCTGAGAGCAGAGCAGGGGGACACGGTGCTGGGGGACGGCAGGAGGAGCCCCCCTCTTCCCAGCCCCGGGGAAAGGAGCTCCCAGTCCGGAAACTGGTCCCGGGGTAGGGCGCGGGTGTTGCACCCACATCGAGATGCGGGAGCGGGCAATTCCGCCTCCCCGGCGTCCCCCCGACACCTCCACCCTGGGGAGGCGCGGGGAGGGTCCCAGCCCCGCTCGGGAGCAGCCTGGAAATGCTGCTCCCCGGCCCTGCACCGCGGGACGGGGGCACGAGTACCTGGAGATCGCCACCGCAGTCCTCCGAAAAGTGGGAGAGCCATGGGAAGGGCTGGGAGGCACGTTCAGAGCGGCAGGCGGGTGCGTGGTGGCATGTTCGTGTGCTTAACGTACGCGCGCGCAAAGATATCTTTCTATCTATCTACGTGTAGGTATAAAAAAATCACAGTACGCACCCTGCCTGTCCTCTTTCTCATGCAGCTGGGGCCAGCTTTTGTTATTTTCATTGTTAAATTTGTTGTTGTTGTTGTTGTTATTTTCCTGGGGACGAGCAAAGGGTTAACCCCTCTGGTTGCGTTGTCGGATGCAATGATGATTTACCGACACTCCCTTGGAAGGACTGGGATTCTTCTGCCTGGCAGTTTGAAAAAGTTGTGTACAGGATCCCTGTGCCTCTGCCAGAGCGGGATGGGGCGTGAGGTGGGGTGAAAGGACGGAAACGGGGCAGGGGGGGCTGGGGGCACCCCCCTTTCCCTGTGCGCACCCCGAGGGTCTCCCCGCTCCCCGCAGCCGCCCCTTGAGCGCGGTGCCGGAGCCTGGACGTGGATGAATGTGCAGTTTCCTTTGTAGGCTCGGCGCACGCTCGCCCTGCGTGCATGTGTCTGTGTGCGTAAAGTTATGTGGCGAGCTCCGTACCGCTCCCAGAGCCCGCAGCCAGCTCTCCTTGAGAAGCGTGCGGGGATTTACACGCTCACAAGGACCGAATTTCAGTGTTTTGGGGCTTTTTTTGCCCGGCTGTGCAGTGTGGGGAGATGCTGGTAACTGCCCCATCTCCCACTTGCACCTTTTAAACACTGGGGCACAGTCTGGAGCACAGTGCCTGCCTGGGAGCGTGCAAGTGTGGCCGTCTGTCAAAAATGGAGAAGGGGAAAGGGGACAGGGGGTTACGGACTCCTCTGGAGGACCGAGAGCAGCGCCGCGATGCAGCCAGGCAAGGGGCAGGGCCCGGGGCTGGGGAGATACTTGGCACGAGGCGAGCTCCCTTGGCGCTACCTTGCGAGCACGACAGAGAAGTTATCCGCGGTCACGCTGCGGAGGAGGACGGGGAGATCTTGCTCCAGCCCCAGGGCACGTCGGAGCCCGCCGAGGCCGGGGTTGGGAAGCAGGCACGTGGCGGGGCTGCCCGCTCGTGGGGGGCTGGATCTGCTCCCGTGCCCCCGCGCCCCGGGCTAGCGCTGTGCGCGGCTGTACGGGGCTTGCCCGTGGCGGTGCCATGGGAAATCGGCGCCGTGCTCTTTTCTGGTGACTGCGAATATGTGCGCCTTTTGTTCCCAGGATCTGCTCTGGGTTAAGTACCTTGCCAGCATGCTGCTGATCCGTTCCCTCCTCGGCAGAGGTCGCTTGTTACCCTTTGCATCATCTCCCAATGGGCTTTTCGGTGCTGGGTTTTGACTCGCTTGGTGGAGGTTGTGCCGTGCATCCCACCATTCCCACAGCTGGCTGTTCCTGCTGGAGCCTTTACTCTTGGTGAGGGTCCTGTGCGCCCAGAGCTGCATGCCCTGGTGCCGCAGAGCCTGCCTTGGGGTTGTGAAGGTGGTGCTCCTGAAGGCAGCTTGTAACGGGAACCTTCTGGTGCCTTCCCACGGGGCACTGGGTCCCCACGTGTCCCAGCACTCCCACAGCATCCTCCAGAGCAGGGCTGGTGGCTGGGGAGCTGCCAGAGGTGTGGGCCACCCGTGGATGGGAAGGGGAAGCAGCTGCAGAGCGCGGTGAAGGAACCAAAGCCTTCTGGCCCGAGCAGCCAAGGCTTGTAAAACCAGAAGAACACGAAGTTTTACAGGCATTGCAAGCTTAAAATGCTCTTCCTGATCATTTCTGTTGATGCGTTTTCAGTGAGCAGAGGCTCTCCAATACTACAGGAGAAGGTTTTGCACCCAGCCATGCGTTGAGAGCGTGTCCAGGCCGTAGCACTTGTGCTCTGCAGCTGCACCACCCTGGCCCCTTCCAGCCCCAGCGCTGTGCGCTGGCCGTCGGGGAGGTTTGCCTGCTGCTTCTGAGCCCCAGCTCAGCCTGCTGGCTGTCACAGCCCTGGGTGGTGGCCGTAGCGCTGCGCTGGGGCTGCTGGCCCGCCCGCTGGGTGAGAAAGCCACAGGCACGGTGGTACAGCACCCGCCTGGCAGCGCCGAGGAGGACGGACAGGATGGACGGTGTGGCAGGTCAGCCCCTGGGAGGGCCAGAGGAAGGGACAGCTCCTGTTTCAAGGGGAGATGATTTGGGACAAATTATGGCAACGCTGGGCGAATGGTGTTTGCTGGGTGCCTTGGGGCAAGGAGGAGGCGGCTGCACAGGCTCTTGGAGCTGTGTCCCAGGAGGGAAGGGCAGTGTCACGGCGGGGGCGCAAGGCTGAGGTCCCCCCCTGCCGCCTCGGTGTGCCGCTCTCAGCTGGTCATCTGATGGAGCTTCGTCCCCTTTCTGCGGTGGGTTGCAGGGATAAAAGCTGCCCTGCTTCAAAACGTTACCTTGCATTAAAGCCCAGGGGATGCCCAGGTCTTGCCATAAGGGGCTGTATGAAATCTCTAAATAGAGAGGTTTTTTTTCTTTCTCTCTTCCTCTGCCAGTTTGCTGGGGGCATGAGTAGAAATGATGGACACTTACTGAAGTGCAAAGGGAAACAGTGGGGAATTCTATACAGCTCTGCCAAACCCCATTGACAAAATGAAGGAATGCAAAGGCGTTTGTTGGAAGGACAAAAAAGGAGTTAAATGACAGATCACGCTTAGCACTTCTGTTTGTGGAGGGCTCCAGTTACTAGCTGAGGACACAAAGGGAAGGGCCGTGGTGAGTGTTGTCACTTCACACAGCAGCAAAGCCAACAACCCGGACACTGATCATGAGCACATTGTCAGGAAGGATCCCCTATTGTAGAAAGTTGCTGGGGGGTATCTGGAAGGGTGTTTGTCATCACAGCCTCATCAGTCAGTCCTGCATCTAGCGAGGGAGGAAGCAGGTTGTCAGCAGGAGAAGCTGGTTAGCTCTGGGCCTGGCTCGTGCAATGAATACACGAGCTCTAGTTCCCAGTTAGGAGGACAGGGACCACTGGTTTGAACCCCATCAGCCCTTCGTCTGCAGATATCAGCATACGCCCTTGGAAGAGCACGGAGAGGTGCCTGCAGGAGGGAGGGTTGGCCACGCTGATGTTTAATCTCCGCGTTCTGTGTATGGCAGATCTGCGTTACCCTCCTGGAGAAATCCTAAGTGGAGCTATAGGCGCTGAGGGAGCAAATACCAGGCCTTTGTGCACCCGGACCATCCTTGTGCCTGGCTGATATGCAGGCTTTTAGGAGAGCAAAGCTTCTTTGCGGTGCTTGAGCCCTACTGCTGTGTCACTGCCAGGCATCGAGGTCCCTCCCCTCCGTGAGTGTGATTCCTCCCTTCCATCAGGACCCGACGGATCGTTCTTACGCTACCAGGGACCTCCTCATAAGAAAGCAGCGGCTTTTTCTGGTCCACAGTTGCCAAAGCCCCGAGATAGACCTCTACGGGCACAGCTCTGAGCGCATTTTCATCCTGAATTAAGATTAATTTGGCAGAAATGGCGCTGGAGAAAACCTGGGAATTTCTGGTTTTGCACATGCATTCCAAACTCTGGGGCAGGGTGCAGTAATTCCTGCTGGGACATTCCTGTTCAGGATCACCGCAAGGATGGGTCTGAGTCTGACCTAGAGAGCTTCCCACCTGGGCTCCTGGAGCCTCCAGCAATAGCAGTGGGCCAGTCTTTGAAACCGTCCTGGTCCTGCTTTGTGCTCTGCGCAGTGCTGCTGGAGCTCGGGCAGCCACGCTGACGTCGCGCTTCTTCATCCTTCCTCTTCATGGCTACACATGCAGTGAATTTCCAGTTGTCACCTGAGAATCTGTTTTTATAAACACGTACCCTGGAGCAGGGGGTTGGATTCTGGGTGTTTTGTGAACTTGTCGCTAGATGGTATTTTGGGGAACTTTTCTGAACATTGAAATCTTATAGAGAGAGGTACTGAATTTCATTCTCCCCCACTTGATATTGAAAATTTTTAGATAACTCTTAGATTTCTTAATATTTTAAAATGACCACGGAAACATATCTGTCTGGACCATATCTACTTGTCTGCCTTCTCCTTTTTCTTAAAAAATGTAGGTGCTGAATGGGGGTTCAAAGTGAATACCATTTCAGTGATCTCAGACACGCTCCTCTTAGCATGCTGAGTTTTGCAACAGAGCCTGAGTACGCCAGACAAAATCTTTGACTGGAGGTATAAATTGATGGCTCGTTAATGGTGCAAAAAAAGGTCTAGCACAGACCTATGCAGGGTCAAAGCAGGGACGCCTACATCATGATAGGTTCCCATCCCTCTGTCATGAAACTGAGGGTGAGAGAAGAAATACCATAGTTTCCAGAAGCCCTGGAAAGGGAGCAGAAGTTTGTTGTGCAAAGGGTGGTCTGGTACAAAATGAGATTTCTACCTCAAAAAGCTAGGACTAGAATCGATTCCGTGGTGCAGTTTAAAACCTCAGTATGAAGGCTGTGATTTTTGTTTCCTGTTGACTGCCAGAACTGCTTGGGGAGTCTTACAAAAAGTCACCTACAGTCATGTGCATAGGATCTTAAACAATATACACATTTTCTCTTTTTTAAGCACTGTTGTTTGATCTACAGCGAGAAATGTAGATTGGCCTTTCTTGAAAAGCAATTTTCAGCATCCAGCTGGCTTTCTGGTCTTTTGGACAGAAACAAAATACACCTGAATGGAAGAGAGTGGGGGGAATTGTTTTTCCACTCTACAAGAATGTTAGCAATTTCAAAGACATCTTGCACTGTAAATGAAGGCAAAAAAACCTCCTGCTTTGGGTCCTTGTAACATTTTGTTCAGCTTTGACCCATCATCTAAGCAAACAAGATGTAAAATCATTTGGACTTTTTTTTTTTTTTTAAGGGGGAGCAAAACTTTTAATTAAAAAACGCTGAAATTGTTCCAACCAGTTCCAGAAATTGTGAAGTGTAGAATTTGCTGATCACAACTATTTTACAAATTGCTTCAGCTTTCTCAAACTTGCACTTTTATTTATCGGTAGTTCCTGACCAAGTCTGTTCTAGAGGCTGTTGCCTTACCCTTGCCTTCAGATTCATTATAGCGCTTTACTCCTCTGTTACAGAAGCCGCTGGTTGTCAGGTAAGAACCGATACGTTCAGCAGGATTTTTTTCTTTATTTTTGCTCTTGAGGCTGCCACCTGAACATGACTTTACTGCGGCTGGGAGTGAGACACTGCACATGCCACCTGGAGAGGTGATAACTGTTCTGTAGCCGCCATGCCACAACTCGCTGCTCTCAGAAGTCTGATCTTTTAATATGTATTAAGATGGCAAGCGAGTCTGGAAGCTGAGAACCCAGGGTAGAGTTTTGCAACTGTACAGTGATTAGCGGTTGTGATTTCAGCAGGTTCTTACCACCACATGCAAGGACCTCCAGGAGATGCCAGTCATCTCCTGACATCCTGAAGCCCCAGCAGAAGTGGTGCCTAGACCTTTTGGTTGCCTTTTTTGGGAAATCCTCGGGGTGTTTGTTCTAGCTGCTGCCTGCATGCCCACGATGCTCACAGGGGAGATGCTAAAGTTGCTGCCAAGTCTGAGAAGGGTTCCTGCCGGCCTTCGCACTTCTCTGTCCCTCTCTGTCTGTTGTCTCTTGCCTTGCACTTTCAACACTGGTTAGTTCTCATGGACTGGTCGCTGGGGTCTGCAAAAAGTAACGAAGCAAAATTACTCTGTAGTCAGCAGCTTCAGTTTGCTGCAAAGGGAGTTTGTGTCTCCACTGGAAAACTGTTAGGGTTCACATGAACTTAGGTCGTAGGTGTTCAGGGGCACTTCTTCACCTAATAACTATAGCAGTGGGATCCTCATTTGGGTATTCATAGGCCCTGTGCAATAAAATAAATGAGTGCCTTTAGTGGGTGCCTTTTGCTAGAGTCTCTGTGGAAATCACTGGCTGTGGGCAGAAGCAGAGATAAAGGAAAGGTGGGTTTATGGCTCTATATAAGGAGAAAAGTCTTCCTTTACTATTGCTACTCAAACTGCTTATGCAATCCAGTCGCTGCAGAGTTGTAACGGAAAAAGCCTGCATTATAAAATCCTGCAATAATTAACAGCCCCATCAGTCACAGGTCTGCCATTTGGAAGCTGCTTTTGCTTTTTCCATTAAGTTGGTAAATTTTGCCAAAGTGTTTTTCTTCAGCGCTCTGGCACCCGGCCCTGTTCTCAACGTGTACGGTATTGGCTGTGCGAGGGGTCCAGGAGCAGGGCTGGGGCCAGCTGGATCCCGTGCCGTGCATTCGTCTCCTTTATAGCCCCGTCGGTGTCACTGGAATGGAATTACGTGCTGGATTTTCCCTAAGGCTTGTTCTCTTTGCCGTGTTGGTCAACGGGAGTTTTGGAAGCAAATTTGGGTTGTGAAGGTACTCCTGCACCCCTCCAAAAACAGCCGGACTTGAGTTAGGCGTGTTGTGTGCACCAGTGTTTGTACAGAGCTGTACGAATCTGGTCCTCACCAGAGGAAAGGTGTTCTTAGTGCCTGGGACTTCTCCTGGCCTTGGAGTTCCCGTTGTGTTGGCCATCCCCTTCCCCTCGTCCACCTGTGCTCTCATCAGGCGGTCAAGCCCAGCTGCTGGGACCCGGTGCGGCCTCTGCTCCGTGCACACGTGGGAATTGTGCCCACGTCCTAGCGCTCCATTGACCCTCTGGAGGTGAGCACGGAAATGCAGCCTTCCTGTGAAGGGGATGTTCATCTCTTTTAAGTCACGAAAAGGTTTCGGCTAGAGGTGGCCATGAGGAGCCGTCGTGTTCCCCTTGGATGAGCAGGGACAGCAGCTCTCTGGGCACAGCCGTGTCTCCAGCCCCGAGAGCCGTATCCCAGGGGATGCAGTGGGCAGAAAACAGCCCCATCGCCCCAGCTGGACCTCTGTCGTGTGCCGGAAGGTTTCCTGGTTAGCATATGGTTGGCTACGGGACATGGAGAAAGATTTGGCTATTCCAAGCTGCTGTTCCTTCGTGCATAAACTAAAGCAGGCCCAGAGCTCCTGAAATGTGCAGCCCAGTGTCAGGGTAATGGAAACAGCAAAAGAGGGATGTGCTTCATCTCATTTTTTTCCCAGCCGATGTGGGGTCACTCCAGTATTTTGTCCGCTCAAGCCTTAAAATATTAGTTAGTGGCTGGATTCCTGCACAGATTTTTATGTTCAAGGCCAGGTTTCCCCACTGGTGTGTAAATCACTGTGGCTTCGTTTTAGCTGTGGGAAAGGGTCTCCTGCACTAGGTGAGGATCTGGCCTAGGGTAATGCATTGTCTCAGAGGATATTTTTTTTTTTAGCTAAAGCTGAGACTTGATGGCAGGAGAAGAGTGGTCTCTAATCCCATTTGATAAATGATTCCTCTCTGCCAGATCTGAAGAGAGGAGCAAGCTGCACTCTGGCATTGCTTCGCGTATCCCAGTGTTCTCGCTGGCTTGGCTGAAACGGAGAGCAACCGGTGGATGTCCCGCACTGCTTTCTTCTGGCTGAGGACTTTCTGTAGTTTACATTTTTTTTCTCCACTCCTCCAGCTGCCTAATGCCCTTGCTGATCAAGCTGCTAAATCTCATCTCTCAAAGACGAGGGAATTCAATCTCCAAACTTTCCACTGACAGTTTTAAGTGAGCTTAACCAAGGAGTTTCCTATGTTAGTTGGTTGGCTACAGATCAAGGAAGTTGGCGGGGTGAGGGGGCTTCAGCTGCCTTTCTGGTAAAACTTTTCCTCTCTGCTGCTGTTTTCAATGGCACTTAAGGCTTAAAGTTTAGCTAAAACAGAAAGGTTTGCCCAGTTCCTTCTCAGGCATGAAAGGGTCTACGAGAGCACTGCAGTTGGGAGCCTGCAGCTCTCGCTTTCTAAAATTTCCTGCCATACCAAACTAATGAGAAAGTCATTAGTGGCAACAGCATGGGATGCAGAATGGTTGGAAGCTGTCCCCCATCTTTGTGTTGGTGTAAAAAGAGGAGTAGATCCGTGTAGGATTTTATACGTTCAGAATATTTTTAAGTATGCAGTAAAGCAATAGGACTCGGATTTTGTTTGCTGAGATGCAGAGGCAGGTGATGCGTCGCTGCGTGGCAGCCCATTTCCTGCCGTGTCCTCGCAGACACGCACGTGCACTACTGGTGTGTCTTTTGGCCTTCTGATTTTGAGTTATTTCTCCATCCTGTTGCATTTCTGCTGTTTCGTCCTAGACAGGATGAGTGCCAGCAAGCAGCAGTAGCGAATGGACCGCTGACCTGGCACTGATGATGCTGTGTCTAAAAGCATTGGTCTGGTCCTTGCTCAGGGCTTGATCAACAGCCCGTAATGCTGGTGGGAAAGCCTCCCGCTGAATTCAGGGGGCTTTAGAGGACTTTCAAGGAGCAAAGTGAAATCTCAGTCAGAAGCGAGCACTGTTCTGCTGAGCACCCATTTCCTAGAGGTGTGTGGACACTGCCACTGTCTTTGCTAGCCTTGTGATCCAGGAGGAGGCCTTTAACAGGGCTGTTTTCTGTTGTTAATGTTGTAGAAATTCATTATTTTTTCTTCTTTTCCAATTTTAGGGGATTCTGCTTTGTCTGGACTGTGTTATGTTTTAGCTGGTTCCTGGGATTCACACAGGGAAATTCTGAAGGTAAACTGCACTCTTTTTTTCCCCCCTCTTTTTTCAATCAAAGTAAAAGCCAAAGGCTTTTGTATCAGTTTAGGACCATTGTTTAGTAATGCCTGAGCCTAGTGCACAGAACTAAGTGCGTTTATTGCTGATCATTGCAGTACTGATGATGTAGATGACGCAGTTAACAGCTGGCAAAAGAACCAGGTTCTTACAGGTGATTACGTGCCCCACAGGACTTCCAGAAGTGCCTGTCTGCCTGGTGGAACTGGTGGGAATGAAGCACTTCAGAGTACCTAAAATGTCACTGGCATCTACCTGCATTTGCTAGTACTTAACTGCTTTTAGGAGGTGCCCCTTGAGGCTGGGGCATTAAGGAATTAAGCATCTCTGGCAGACGGATTTCTCCTCGACTTGAATGCAACCCAGTCATGCCTGTGTAGACACGTGTGAAGTTGTACATACAGAAATGATGAGAGCTGTAAAAGTAAAAGCAAATTTCAGGAAGAAATATCCCAGAGGGGTGGTTGATAGGAGAATTACTGTGTCTGGCTCAGTCCCTGTGCTGCAGAGAGAGTGTTCTATAGGGAGTGACCGTATACCTTCACCCCGTCTTCTCTAGGCATCCCCTCCCATTGCTGCTGGAGACAGGGCAAAAGGTTGGACTCCAGTAATCAGTGACCCCCACGTGATGAGGTAGCTTCAGAGTCAACAAAAACAAAAAATAAATTCATCTTTTACAGCTGATAGTGGTAGCTGAGCATCTCTGCAACATCTGTTTGTCAGGGAGCCAGCTCTTAAAATAGCAACACCTCTTCCACGCGGATGTTTTACGCGGGTACATGCTGGAACTGAACAGCTTCCTGCAATCAGAAGACAACAATAAGTGGACTAGCAGGCTCCAGGGCTCTCCTCTTAGTCTCCAAAGCATGAAGGAAAAATAGAAAGTTGGTCAATGCTCAGCTGTAAGCCAGCCCACAGAGCACTTTTTACAGAAAAAAAAAAAAACACATCCCTGCCATCAGTAATTTTGAAAAATGTAATATTTTCCAAATTCTGCTTCAATGCAAAAGAGGTGAACATCTGGCTGAATTACTTAGTCAAGCAGTTTTCAGAGCAAGTTTTATGTCAGCTCATAAAGAGGCAGAATAAATACTGTGTCTTGGCATCTCTTTTTCAAGTAGATTTTAATATGCTGTTTAGATTTGTCTTTATCCATCATTCTACTCCCCTGATAATTATGGGATGGTGCCATCTTTTCTGATTGCTACCATCAATTCAAAGGAAACTCACTTTGCTCTTACTGCGTTACCTTAGTGTGGTAGATATCTCCCCTGTGAGATGCTTCCTCTGTGATAAGGAATTAAAAAATCCTGCTCGATTTCCCTACAATCGGAGACAGGCTCTTCTGGGGACCAGAAAGCAAAAACTTCCAAGGAAACAAAGGCTGTAAGGAAACATTGGTGATTTGGGACTGTATTGTCACTCAGGATTTTTGAATATGAGATTTACAAAAACAAATAAGAGCTTGTTCGTAGATCTGCGTGAGGAAGAAATTAAGCCAATGCTGTGGGCTATTGAAAAGACCGCAATTATTACTGTAAGGCTTAGAGATCTTCCTGCACACTGGAAAATCAGGGAGCGCAGTGGGCGATTTTTCCCTAAGCATTACAAATCCAGATGATCATGAGGTTAGTGAGTTCATCTGATGTGCACTGACTAAGGGTCTGGGCAGTAACTTTTGGAAATGTAGCATTTATTCAACCCAATTTTAGTTGTGGGCATCAGATCTCAGCTGCTGGAATCCGGGAAGCTGCGAGTTATTTCTCTCCTGCCTTTTGGCTCCTTTCTTTGTAAAGATTTTTATGTAGGGAGAGGGGGAGGGAGAGAAAGAAGAGGGGAAGGACAGCAATAAAACACTTTATCCCCTCTGTCAGAGGTTATAATGTGCTTGTTCAGGAATCTCTGCGCATCTCGCTTCGTGCACAGAGTCTGTTAGCAAAGTTTTTCCCGGTGTTGCTGCAGGAATGCTGCAGCTAGGTTCGAGGCACCTGGGAGCAAGCAGCTCTAAGTGAATGGATTTTTTAAATAATGTGTTTTGATGGAAAAATCTACAGAGGAAAAAAAATCTGAAGGAGGAAAAAATGCTTTGCTAAACTTGGAGCTGTTTAAAGAAGCCAAAATTACCTTGCGTTTTACGTTAGTCGATGACATCCCATCATCCCTGGAGACATGCCCCACCAGCCCAGGGCAGTCAGCATGGGTTGCAGAGGCAGACGGGCTGGGTGCACAGGAGCCCAGAGCTGTGTGCCTGGACCCAGTGCTGGAAAATCCACATCCATGTCCTGCATGAGGTCTGTCTTAATCAGGCTTTGCGTAGGCATCTAGAATTTGGCTCTATCTTTGTGGGTTTTTAGGGAGAGGAGGGGTTGGGTTGTGCGCTTTTTCCTTAAGCACTGTTTGATGCAGTTGCTAACAAAGCAGTTGGATTGGTGTTGCAAACAACAGCGGCATCCTCTGAGGAGAGAAACATCCTTACATCTTTGCAGAGCAGCTACCAAATGAATAACTCCTGGAGAGTAAAGCACCTCTGCCTAGTAGAGACAAACCACAGTCTGTCTCTGGGAGTGAACCTAAAAATACACGTAGAAATTGGAAGCTGCAGTCTAGCTCCCAGTTTAAGCAGTAAATTTAGTTCCTTAGGGCTAAATCCTGATGCCTTTGAAGTGTGTGGCAAGGGTCCCACTTGACTTTGCTAGAGCCATGCTTTGGTCTTTACTGTTTCATGGGCTCTGGAAGTAATCCAGCTTGAAGATACTGCCATGATTCCTCCATTCAGTGGAGAGAGAGGAAGGCTTTACCTTTGCTGTGCCGAGGGACAGCCCTGTTGAGCAACATGGCAGAAAAACAGTTTCTTAGTATGGGAGAAGTACTGTTATTAACACTTGAACATGCTGTGCGCTGAATTACCTACTCTGCATGGAGTGGGAAAACTTCTGTCCCCTTGCACATCTGACACGTCTTCTCTAGGATAGTCTCTGCTAGAAAATGAGTCAAGCTGCCTTGATAAAGGGAGGTGGGAATAAAGCTGATCTCAGACAAAGAAAATATTGATTGACTTGTTCTTACATACAGAAATGGCCATTGTTTTTGCCAAAGTCAAGGAACAGAGGTTTTCTCGCTATTCTCCTCCCTTCCTGACCAGAGACATTACAGGCCTCAGACTGGCTTGAGCCTACAACCCCTTTGGCCAAACCTGAGGATCTCTTTCTAGTGCTGGTTCTCCAAATATTGAGAATTGTACTGAATATTTAATAGTTGAGGGTGAAAGCAGCCAAATTCCAAGGCCCCTCTAGAAAAAGCAGCTGTTTTTTTTTTTCCTTTGGACAACCTTTGATTTGCTTTTTCTTTTAATACAGGAAAACTGCAATCCCATGATGTTAACTGATGTGCAGCCATAATTGGCACCGCCACATTTCTGATTGTTAAATTCTTACCTTGAGAGATCAGGATTTGGATTACACAGCCCAGGCAAGCAGCCTGCTCAGGCTAGCTTCCCCCTAGAGCACTTAAATACGGGAGTTAGCTGGTCATCGAGTAACGGGGATTGCGTTGGGGCAGGGAAGAGGGAAGGAAATGCAGCTATCCTAGCTCGTTTTCAACAGCGACAGCATCATGTTAATCATTATATTACCTTTATCTGTCTTTACCATGTGGTTACCATCGTTTATTAGACTAAACGTTAGAGCTGGAATAAGAGAACAAGCACCTGGGCACATGGAGCCCCTTTCTCAGGTCTGGGCATATTTACCTTTGCAGCTCTTCTCGTGCAGACCTGAGCATCTTCCCCAGCTAAGCAGTTCCGCTGAAGCTGCAGCCAGCTGGCTCCAGTCCGTGTTGCTAATCTGCTTTGGACTCCAAGCTGTGTGTGACTCCTGTTAGACCTCGGGGCCAGAAAGCAGAGGACTCTGCTTGTATGTCTATTGCAGGCTTCCCCCAGCACCGGCAGACAAAGATGGGTGCCTCTGGACTGCCAGCGTCCTGTCCTCTCTCGAACAAGGCACCCAGCTCCTAGGTGATGTGCTGGAGGCGACTTCGACCTGCTCATGGCAGCCATTGCTAGTTTCTCAGCTCTCCACAAACCAAGCCTGGTTCCCCCAACTTATTAAAATAATTTAAGGCTGTAAGATGATCCACTGGGGGAAAAAAGCACTGCTGCTGAGAACCTTAAGCAGTTCAGTGAAATCTAGGTGCAGTTTTTTCATGCTGGGAGGCACCTTCGCTTCCCTAAACTCTGCGGAGTCCCTGAGATCAAAAGCTGCTGCTTACTAACCTGGAGAGAGACAGATACAAGGCTTTTGTTCCCTTTGAAAGTTCTATTCCTTGCCTTCTGGGGATAGAAACTTTTGCAATCCCAGCTCAGTCTGTTGTTCAAATTCCTTTCCAGCTGTGTGGTCAGTACTCAAAATTAAATCCCAGAGAAGTAGAGTATTGGTGCTCAGTGGGAAATTTCCTTGCAGTGAGGTCAGATCCCTCCAGAACATCTGGAGCTGGTCTCTGGTGGGACAGGACAGTTAGCCAGATGCACCATGGAGCTGATGCATTTTGGCAATTGCTGATGACTGAGTTGAGTATGCACTTGCTCTTCACGCTATGTGCCGTAGAAAGAGCTATGTGGTCTCTATTCTGATTACTTGAATGTATTTGTGCTGGAGGGTGGTTGGGGTTTCCTGTAACCTGTTGCACTTCTTCATGGACTGGCTCGGTCCCTCATAGCCATCTTACATGAATACGGCCCTTGGGTTGCTCACCAACTCACAATTTCTGTGTGCTTCCCTTTCAGATGTGGATGTTCTTCAGAGACTGGGCCTGGCAGGGAAGAGGCCATCGAGCGGATGGTCCTCGTCACGTGCAGTTCCTCAAGGGGTCATTCCTTTCAAATCAGGGGTCATCTTCACTCAGCGAGCTCGTGTCGAAGCACCGATCAGCACCATCCTCCCTGCAGGCTCCAGCACTGACCTGCTCCTAGTGCTGAGCCTGTGCTCCCACCGCATCAACAACGCTTTTCTCTTTGCTGTCAAGAGCAAAAAGAAAAAACTGCAGCTGGGGGTCCAGTTTGTGCCTGGGAAGATCATCGTATACGTAGGCCACAAGCGCTCTGTATATTTTGATTACAATGTTCACGATGGCCACTGGCACAATATGGCCATCGATATCCGTGGCCAGACAGTCACTTTATTTACTTCTTGTGGGAAGCGCAGAGTACATGCGGATTTGCATTTTAAAAAGGACGAGGCATTGGATCCACATGGGTCTTTCCTCTTTGGAAAGATGAACCAGCACTCCGTGCAGTTTGAAGGAGCCATCTGCCAGTTTGATATTTATCCTTCCGCCAAGGCAGCTCATCATTACTGTAAATACCTGAAAAAACAGTGCAGGCAAGCAGATACCTACCGGCCGAACCTGCCCCCGCTCATCCCCATCCTGCCCAGGGATCCCAGTGCCTCCCCGAGTACCCCACAGCATATGGAGCCCTCGCTTCAGGGTCTGAAGAACTTGACCACTGCCACCCCATCCTTGGAGTTTGGCAGGGTCACTGCACCCCTCAAGACTCGGGGTTCAGGTGCAGCCACCACCGCATTGGTCTCGTCCCCAACGCCACTGCCAAGACTGACAACCAAAGCCATGAAGGTCACAGTGGCCCCGTCTCCTGTTCCATCAAGCACTGAGACACAGCCACCCACTCGTTCGCTGCCTCGGGGGTCGGTAGTGACCCTTAGGGTGTCCCAGCCCACTCCCAGCACACGCATGGAGAAAACCCCCCTTCCCACTGCCAAAAAGGCCCCACCAGCAAGCCAGAGCCCTGCCACGGCCAGCAGGAAGGAGTCCAAGCAAGAGACCAAAAAGAAGATCAACCAAAAACCGACCATCGAGTCCTCTGAAGCAGCCAGTACTGTAAAACCTACGAGGAGGAGGATCGATAACACAACCAGCAGTGTCCACTTTGTCACCCTAAAGCAAACCCCGCAGACCCCAAGCAACGGGCCCCTTCCAAAGAAGCACGTGCTGCCCCCCACCAGGAAGGTGGATCCCAGCACTGTCCCTCTGGTGTACACCAAACCGCCTCTGGGGTCTGCCCGTCCCGTCTCCAGAGCCCGGGCGCAGGCCTTCAACCTCACCACCCCAGCTGCGACCGATGGCTACCAAATCTTCGACCCCCTTGGACCCACTCCGTTTCCATTTTTACTGGGATATCCAGGAGTGAAAGGAGAGAGAGGACCCCAGGTGAGTTCAAGCTCTTAATAACTCTTCCCAGCTCAGCTGAGTGGTTGGCAAACCGTAACCTGCAGGGGGTTCTGTAAAGCTTAGTGGAATGTGCCAACTCAAAAGAGTAGCCAAGCTCTGTTATGTTTCTGATGATCTCAGATTTAATGTGTGTCTCTGTAAACCTGAGTGCTCTGTGAGGACACGTGCCCCTTAGAAGTTGGCGACTGCAGGTGTCGCTTAATGTTTAAAAACAAAGGGGGAATCCTACCCTCCTTCCTGCGAGTTGCTGATCACAATTCTGATGGCCAGGCTGGGTTCTGCTGCGCAGCCCTGGTTTTACTCAGGGTGCCCCTTACTTCCCAAAGAAAATCCAGGTGCCTCAAAACGGGCCACAAATTAACTCTTTCTTAACCTTGGTTATTAATTTGCATTGTTCCTGAAATTCCTATTTCCAGAAAAGCGCACTATTTCAGCAAATGCAAATACAGAGATTGCTTCAGGACTTTTGTTTTTTTTAAACAAACCCTCCTCTATTTTTATGCTGTTAAGTTTTTTTATTATTATTTTTTTCTTAAAATGTGCAATGAGTTTCCTTTATAAATTTAACTACTGCATTCCATGCGCAATAGCGGCTCTCGGGGTGTGTGTCTTGGCCATCAGAAGAGTGTACGCATGTTTTGTAAAGCTAAAAGCAGTCAGGCCACGCTAATTATCTGCTAACATGTTTTTTTGTTAATGCAAGAATGCAAACAGGATCTTTAATCTGGCCAAGTTTCAGGAGGATTTGGTGTTCCAACCCAAGCGTTGTGCTATATTGTGTATATGAGAGGGGTTGTACATGTATAATAAGTTTCTCCCAGACAGAGACTTTGGTTGCCAAGTTCCAGCCTAGAGCAAATTTTTACAGCTGACTTCTTAAAATAGTGAAAGAAGGGTTTACAATGGAAAATTTGAGACTAGCTTAAGGAACACAATCAACAGCACTTGTGTCTGCAGATGTGCTGCTCATTGTTGCAAGTAACACCTAAAATGCAAGGGTTGTGTTTTGCTAAGCCCTCAAAGTGTGCTTATCTTCAAGGTTTGCATTCAAAGCAGCATGTTGGGTTCTCTCTCGTAGTTTGGGTGGGGAGCTGCTGAGGGGTGTGCTTCGTTCGGAGTTTCCCATCGCTGGGAGAGGTGAAGGATGCCCGACTTCACAGGCACATCCCGGCTGTGGTCAGTGTGCTTGGAGAAGTTTTGCTAAATCCCTGCGTAGACAGAATGAGCATCAGCAGTTTTATCTTGGGGCAGTGTTCTGTGTTTCCTGGGGAGGCATTTCAGGCAGATTTCCAAGAGCAGAAGTTCAGCAATTGTGAACTGCTCTTAAAACACCGCTGACCTGTAAAGGTACCTCTGCGTGGCCGGCTCTGAGCTCTGAAATCCTGGACTTCTTGCCCTGCGACTGTTAGGAGGGTGACCAAGCTCCAAGTCCCCACTTCCCCCAGCAATTTAAAGAGAAAATTATTGAACTGGAGTGGAAAATCCCTCTCAGCTTGTGAATCATTGCAAAGAAACTGATTCAGGCTGTGGTGGGCTGTGGGAAGAGATGGCAGGATTTTTCCATCTGGTCTGAGAACAACTGGAGTCCTGAATCAAGGGAAAGGAGAACATCTTGAAGCGCTGCCTGGCCTTGTCCTCTCCGACTGCTGGAAACAAAGTCGGCACTTGGGGAGGGAAAGGTTACGGCTGGGCTGGAGCTGGCTGCCGTGCGGTGCTCGATAGCTCCTGTGACTCACTCGGAGATCTCTGTACAATGCTTCCTTGGATGTCTCTGACGTGGGAAGAGAAAGAGGAGAAAAGACCAGAATCAGGATGACACGCTGAGAAATTAATGTAGCGCTCCTATGGCCAGACGAGCATGTTGCAGAGCGAGCGGTGATAAATGCTCCGTGCCTGAGTAATTAGCTGGCACCGTCCTCGTGCTGTCGGGCAGACGTTTCTGGTGAGGTCAGCGCAGCCCTTCCTGCTCGGGTCGTGATGTCGCAGCCCGGCGCTCGCCCTGGATGGGGCCGGTCACGGGCTGGGACGTGATACGCAAAGTCTGGCACGAGGGTGGGAGGAGAAGGCGATCCAGTCATTTGCCTGCTTGTGTCGCCCAATACGAGGTCTGGTCAAGACCCTGTGAAGGCTCTTCCAAGTATCCCGCGGTGGGCAGAGGAGGGTGCATGGAAAGCCTTTCCAGCAAGGACCGGGGCCGCCTTGGCTACGATCTATGTGCAGAGGCAGACTGGCAGCCAGCAGCCCCCTGCCTCTCCGACTTTCCCCCAAGAGAGGGCAGAGGACCATCTTCCATCCCGATTGTCCCAAAATCGGGATGTGATTGACACTGGGGACGAGGCACTGATGACTCAGGCGCTGTGGTCTCTGCGATTTGTGAACGGCACCAAAATAACTGCGGTATAACCTCAGCCGTGCGGAGGGGCCCCTTCCCCACCACTACGGGAGGTGTCCGCGTGGGTAGGGGAACACGAGCAAGGGGCTGAGGGGATAGATTCGCCTGGTAGTAAAAGGCAGCACCATCTGTGGATTAATCTGTCCTAAAAGACCACCACAGTGCTGTGCAACAGGAAACGGAGACACTGTCCCACATGCAGAGCATTAATGCTTCAGGAATGTTGGGTTTACTGGGTAGCCAGAGGAGGGAGGATAAAATGCTCTTAAAAAAGAAAAATTGCTTGGGAACCATTAATAACCGCAAGCACTTGGGATCTGTGCTCTGAATTTCTTCTGGAGAGGGGAGAAATAGTGAAAAGCGCCCAGGCATCGCGCGGAGGCAGCACCTCGGCACTGACTCTGCAGTGGCAGGCGGCCCCGCGCCCATCACCCAGGTCTCCAGCCTTGCGCGGGGCAGGCAGGCCTGCAGCCTGACCCCAGCCCACGGCCACAGGCAGCTCGAACAGCCGCCAAAGCAAAATAATGCATAAAGTTGTGTTTTGTGGCCAGCATCTCAAGGCCGCGGTGGGATAGATGTTTGGAGTAGCGTTTGCTTGCTGGGACTGGGTCTGCTCCAGCAGCGGGGTGGCTGGGGGGCACAGGGGGCTGCAGCCCTCTCCCTTGCCCATCAGCAGGGATGCGGGTGCTCCGTGCGTGCCGTAGAGCCGCGGCAAACCCTAGCCCCGGTGCAGCCGGGGTCTGGCTGGGTCGCGCGCGGTGTAACCGAGCGAGCACGCTCACCAGACGCATAGGAGCGCCGGCAGCCCCGGTCTGCGGGGCCTCGTCCCTGGGTCTGAATCCTGGTGGCTGCAGCCCAGACAGGTGTGGCGGGGCTCTGGCAGGCAGCAAGCACCACTGCGAAGGCAGATGTTGCTGAGCCCGTCCCAAGTCTAGACTGCTCCAGCTGCCATCTTCCGCGTGAGCAGTTTGTCTTGGAGCCCGGCTCCTTTTGTAGAGAAGCAATCCTTGCCAATTCAATCAGCGTGCAGGGGAGAGAGGTGATTGGGAACGCTGATAAAATATGAAGTGCCTATTTCCAGTCCTCCTTGTACCAGAAAAGGCTGCTCAAGCTGACAGTTTATGATAAATTAAGGAACACACAATGTGTTTGAATGTCTCTTAATGAATGAGTCATGTTTTCTTTTGGAAAAAAAAAAAAGAAAAAAGAAATTGCATTCTTTGTATAATACATGGGAAAAGTTTTAGCTTCACTCATGCAGTTGGATCATAATTTTTTGCTAATTTAACCAGAATTATCCCCAAAGGGAAAAAAAAAACTTGTTGTAGGCAAATGACTAAACATCAGAGAGCTCAATTTGCATAAGACAAAGTTCATTTCGAAGAGGAGTAGTTGAGCATGTAACTGGGATGGATGTACTGCAAGGGATGTAGGGATGTATTATATAAATATATATATATAGGTATTTCATAAACCTCTAAAAATAGAAAGTGAATGCTTGTATGGGATCTCTCTATTTCCTCACACCCCTTCAGACTTCCTTCCAGGGTCTGGGATTGCTTGAGACTCTGGATTTCTCATGCAGAGAGTGTTCCTGAAACGTCTGTAGAAAAGCTGTTTTCACCAAGCTGGAACACTAATATTTTGCTATGTATTGTGCTGCCACACTGCTAGGAATGCAGTTGTGGACAAGGACTTTTCTGCGATAGGTGTTGTACAGACCCAGAACAAACATCTGTCTCTTGCGGAAATCGTATTACAGGACTGGCTTGCCACCAACATCTTGGTTTCTGCCAGAATTTCGAGGGCTTTTGTTTATAGCCTGGTTGAAACCCAGATGTGTCCAAATTTAAAATAATAAACCTGCCTTGGAGAAGAACGTGACCAAAGCGCTGGATTTTTTTCCCCAAACCTCCAGATCTGTTTTAGGCAGTGCTTCAGGCTGGGTTTTGGTTCAGGTCTTCTCTTCTACAGCCCCTGGCAAGGGCAGAGAGGTGAGGAGGGGCTGGTGTGTCTTTTGGGATGAGTTCTTCTCGTCTTCTGTTCTCCTGAGCAGGGAAATTCTAATTCTAGTGCTGCCCCTGCAGCTGCTCAGTCCCTCCGTGCTGCTGCTTTCCAGATGTTCAAGGCTAAACAGTGGGTTTGTGGCAGTGGCCTGGCATATGAAATGTGCCTCGTCTTCCTCCAGGAAGAAAACAAGGCAGATTCTCTATCTGCAGGGATAAATAATGTCACTGCTTATGGTGCAAAGGAAGGGAGAAGCTTTCGATGCGTGTTCTGAACTCACTTTTAAGGTGGCTCTTACCACGTGCATTAGCATCTGAGAAGGGGGAATGCTCGCTCTTCTCTCTCCTGTTTTGCACACAGCAGTGCCCGCCTCTGAAACCATTCCTGGGGTAAAGGAGAACGGAGCCACTAGTGCTGTGCAGGGGTACGGAGCATGGGGGGCAGAAGTACAGTGGGGAAACCCTAAAATACAGATGTGTCAGTCTGTCAGTGTGCTCTGAAGCTGAATCATGTCCTGGGCAGTCATCAGCTATTTACTGCTAGGCTGAGTACCTGGCCCTGGGGAAACGATTACAGAAATACTTTGCTATCTGAGCAATTTGAATCAGTGATCATTCAAAAGGAAGAGAGTCGTTTCCCAAATCACCAGCACCGATTCCTGTACCGATTATGCTTTCCTTGAAGCCTTCCCCAGACAGGTTCAGCCTTGCTCAGGTTTTTAGACCCGAAGGCACCTCAGCTCCCAGGGGTGCTGCTGCGGGCAGGGGAGGCCTGGAGGAGGGTCCCGATGTGGGGAAGGCAGAGCGATGAACCGGCTGATCTCGGCAGCAAGAGGAAACGGTGAGATTTCACTTGTCCTCAGGGTCCGATGTATTTCACTTTCAGACAACCTAGCTTAATTTGCAATTTGAAGCTCAAAAAGCTAAGAAAAAAGTCTTTTTTGCGCCAGAAAGTTTCCCAGCAGCAGCTTAGAATAAATCCTATAATCATTTGGTGGGATCAGTCATCATTGTTAATGCTACCGTGGGAAACTGAGAAGGGTTAAACTTTCATGTGGCTGCCACGAGCTGCTTCACAGAGCTGTTCAGACTGGTTAGCAGTTCTGCTGTTTGGCTTGAGAAGAGAGTATCTGCTTCTGCAACGTTTCTCCTTGATCTTTGATTTTGCTCCGTGTGATAACAGGGTGTGTGTTCTCCGCCGTCAGTTTGCAGCAAGGAGTAGGCAAGAAGCCAGAGAGACGAGAACCAAAATGCTCGGAGCAGTAGCTTGCTGCGGGAGGCTGTCAGCTTTGCCGGTCTCGCAGGGCATCCGTGCGATGGCAGGGCAGAAGCGCTGCATTCCTCCAGCTGCCAGAAGGACGGAACTCTCCCGCCTCTCGGAGCACTTCCACCGCTCACGGGGGGCTTCCCCAGGGATGCTCTAAGGGGTTGCAATGGAAAGGTCCACGCAGGCTCTGTTTGATTCATTTAACTCATCCCTGCACTGGGGTGAGGATGGAGATGTTCCTGGTGAGTGTGGGGACTGCATGGGCGTTACCTGCAGGCAGGCTCCAGCAGCTTGCTGCCTGGTGGCTCATAGATAGATGTCTCTCGCTCTTCGTGTCTCAGAGCCTTACGTTTTGAGTGGGCCGGCATCCATCGTCTGTAAGTAGCTGGGCCCCGATCCAGCCTCATTCTTCTCTGGCTGCCTCTGCGGATGTGCATTTTTCTTCATGTGTATTTCAGTACTGCTCTCCCCAGGCAAAGCCAGTTGTCTGACGTGGGCCTCTTGTCTGAAAACCGGAGCTGGATGACACAGAGGCTTGTGCATGGGGCACAGGACAGAGGAGAAATGAGTCACTAGGAAGGCACGGTACGTGTCCCATCCAATCCAGCTACCAAGGAACCATGTGAGAAACCAGAGCGTGGCCTTGCGGTGTGTCGTGTTTCACAACAACTACACATGTTCATCCAGCTACCACCGTCATCTCCACCTTGCCTTGCTTATTCATCTGGGGTTGCACTCTCACCCTGTGCGTATTTACCATGGAGTTCTGACACCTTTTAGCTACTTATCCTGCAGGCACCTTATTCCTCCTACGCTTCACAAGAGGAAAAACGTTGACGGAAAGATGGCAAATGAAACCAAAGTGAAGTGGTAGGGGCTCCAGAATTACATACTGCTCTTTCTCTGCTGTCCCACCTATATGCTAACTCCATATCCCCACTCCGGTGCAGGTATTAACTCTCTCTGTATTTTTATGTTAGCTTCAGTATATTCTGAACAGCGCACATTTTTGGAGAGCATTTTTACTCAAGTGGCCAAGTGCAATTGCAGCTGCTGTTAGCAGGAAGGTGGAAAAGGTCACCTCAAGTCTGGTATGCAGGGAACACAGTTCTCGGGCAGTTTCATCTTCTCTTTTAGGTCTCCTTTTAGGGCTAAAGGTTTTTGATGGAGAAGAGGTTAAGGACTTGAACTAATCTTTGGTAAACTCCATTAACTGTCACTGTATCAGTTGCATTGGATTCATGTTTTGATAGATATCTTCCCAGCTAAAAGGGCAAGGGGATTTTTTTAATAAAAGCTTGGATTCTGGAGCGCAATTATGCATGAGGCTTAAAAAAGTAGTACAATTGTGTCTATTTGCACAGCTGTATAATTGTGTTATGCGTGGGGCCCTGAGCTGGCACAATGGCAGATTAAAATGTGTGTATTGCTAAAATGAGGGTCAGCTGTATCAGTGGGGGTTGTTAATACAAGGACCAGTAATACTGTGTTGGCCAGCAACATGCAACTTG
Source organism: Anseranas semipalmata (assembly GCA_013399115.1). Classification (NCBI taxonomy): domain Eukaryota; kingdom Metazoa; phylum Chordata; class Aves; order Anseriformes; family Anseranatidae; genus Anseranas; species Anseranas semipalmata. The sequence continues at coordinate 234,572 of VXAA01001508.1, read as the reverse complement.
CAGAGGGGTCGGATAAAGTGTCCGAGGCCATACAGACTGGAAATCTGGAGGACAGAGAGTAGTGTTGGGTAGGAGCAGTGAGCAATACAGTGGTAGAAGAGCATCCCTGTGTGTCCCGGTGCAGGGCATTAGCTATTCTGTGCTGTGTAGGCTTTTACAGCTTTAAATCAGTCATTTTCTTGTCATTTTTACTGCAGATAGAAATAACTACAGAAAGAAATGTTCTGATTTGTTTGATGTCCTGTCACATCAGTAGCACAGAGAGACTTGTCCCAGGCTTTGTTTGCTCTTCCGCCTGGCTTTTTCCTACTGTACCAAGGTTTGGCTGGATGTCTTTTAAAAGATCTCTCTCATACCGACCAATTTATTGCTTACCTGCTGTAAAGGAGGACTGGTAATACTAGGGGAGTGTTTCTTTATCAGGGTTACCTGTATGGTTCAGGCAGGTTTGCTCTGTTTGCAGTCTTATCCCGGACATGAGACTTAAGGTAGGGATCTCCAGGGTTTGTTTTTGTTACTAAATCACGCCCTTGATGATTAGAGATGGTGAACTTTCCACTCCTCGGGGCCAGCACCACGCTGCAGAGCCTGGGCAGTTCTGCCTGGCAATCCTTCAGCAGCGACGGGGTCAGCCCCGCAGTGGGCTCTGCCGTCGTGCACAAGCCTTCCTGCAGGGAAGAGCTGGTGGGAAGGGACCGAGGCTCACACAGCACCCACTCCACGCGCTGCACCCGTCTTCCCCGCGGTGCGCTGCTCCCGGGACCCGCTCTCCTCACCGCTGCGCCTCGGAGAGCTCAGACCGCCTCCCAAACATCCTTCAGCCGCTTGCTCTGGACCTCTCTCCCCCCTGGATGCAATGAAAACCCGGCTTTTGTAACAAGCTACTAGAATATAAATCCTCTGAGAGACACTTAATTAGCAGCTATTGTTGTTGGACATGTTTGGCTTGGGGAGAAAGGCGTTTTGAAGAGCTATTAGGAGTTGCAAGTGGCTCTCCACAAATCTGAATTCTCCAGTCCATTGGAAAAAATGAATACGTAAATGAATAAATTCAAAGGAGTTCAAACCTCATTGGTTAAGTATTTTTTCCTAACCTGTTTCAGATCAGTGCACAGCTGGATGTCTGCTATCTCCAGTTTGTTCTCACCTGCTTACAAGAACCCCCACTACTCTGACCTGCTTGACTTGACCTCTCCTATATTACAGAGCTGTATTTAAGAATTTGCAACATTGACACCAATTTTATTACATTTTTTAACACGCTGCTTTAAAATATGAAGTGCTTGGGTGCAATTATGTGGCAACTCATGTAGGAACCTACAATACCAAGAGCTATATACATTCTCAGATGGTATATATTACAACCCACAGTGTGTTCCAACCCACCCTCGCCAAGGTGCTAACACATTGCTGCTGCTCTGTGTGCTAGCACATAGCAGGAAACTCTGAAGCTGGGAGACACTTGTGTTACCCCTGTGCTACAGCACAGGTCCAGGAAGCTGGAAGTGTGAAACTCAGCTGTGCTCACGGGAATGCGGTTCCCAGCAGAAAGATGTGAACGCTCTGTCTCTGCTCCGTGGAAATACGTGCTTCTGTAGATGTTATCGTGCACGGCTTTTATCCCTTTGTAGCAATAGCATAAGATGAAGGGGAATGCTGGCCTTGTTGTTATAAATGGTCCATGTCGCCAGGTCTTCTCCAGATGGTTGTATTGTGGGTATCCCTGAAACAGTCAGGAGCACTATCCTGACGTATATCTGTCAGTAATGCTTATTTTTATTTTTCTAGGGTCCACCAGGTCTGCCGGGCTTACCAGGACCACCTGGCAAGAGAGGTTCACGAGTAAGTGGTTTAAAAACTTCTATTTCTCTCCATCTGTACTTGTACCCACCTGTACTGCTGCTCCAAGAGCTGCTGTATGGTCCTCTGCCTGGGTAGTGATTGCTTCAAGCCCCACTGTTGAGGTCTGGCCTTCCTCCTTTCTCTCCTTCCCTGCTAAAGGTTTCCAGAATGCCACACTTTGGTGATCTGCGGCCTCTCTGAGCTAAGATTTGACATCAGCAAAGGCTGGGGATGAATGTTTCAAAATGGCTGTCAGAAGGATGAGCTCTTTCTCTCTTATTATGTTTCCAGTATCCATTCTTTCTTGCAAACCCAGTGCTGGTACTAGGTTTGGCTGCTTTTTGCTCTTTAACTCTTCCCAGCTTCCCAGATTGCTTCCTTTGTAGTCCTTCACTATCACTGTGCCTTCTAGTAGTAGGACCATGGTCTAGGACAAGGGACTCAACACAGCAAGGATGAACTTCTGTGTTTCCCAAACAGAGACCCACTCTCCGACTCATTTTCAAGATCTAGAACAAAATGCCTGAGCTGTTCTACAACATTTATTGCAAATTCCTGAATTTTCTCCTCCCCGCACTTAAGTCTGATGCAGATCTTTGAACAGTGGATGCCATGCTGAGGAAATGTCTGGTGCTGAGCGCTGCAGCTGGCTCTGCTATGTAAGACAAGCTTTCTGCATTGGCTGAGCTGCAGAAGTAGTCTCTCAAAGCCAGGCAGCATGCTCTACCTCGATACAGTTAACTGTTGGCACTATTTTCTTGGTAGCAGTGTGCTGTCCCACAAGGTATGGTCATGGAGCCCATTTCCTGAGCACTGAACTGATGTGGGTTGGGAATCAACAGATGTAAGTGTCTGAGGCTGGAATAAGGGAATATTTAGATTTGTGATCCAGGCAGCATCCTGGCCTGGCAGCAGAGGGAGATTTGCTCACACATACTTGGCTAAAACTCAACCCTATGTAATATCTTTAAAGAACAACCAAGAGGCGAAGAGCTAGAAGGCTGTGCATTCCCTGAGGACGCTTGTTAACAGTCCTGTGAGATCTTGCAGTAACTGGTAAAGATAAATGCACCTCCTTTCTATAATAGTAAAAAAGCAAAAGGTCTGCAGGACCAACTGCAGTGTGGGCATAGCTATCAACAGACCCGAACGCTGATCTGGGCCATAAGTGTAAGGCATTAGATAGCATCAGGCTCAAGTGTTTTATGGACAAGACAAAGTGTTCCACATCAGATATGTTCTTTAGTGAAATACCAGCATGACTGGTCATACAGCTCCGATGTCTTCCGTTTACAAATATCTGAACAGCAACCATGTCAGCAAATTGCCTGGGGTTTGCCATTATTAGCAAGTCCCCATTAAGGCTGAAAGTTTGTTCTTACCCCAACTCACTACTCACAGCGGGTGTTTGGTGTTACTTCTTGCAATCCCGTGGTGTGCAAACAGACTCCGTGTCTGGAGACCCCGCTGCATCCCCTGCCTGCTGTGTGAATGACCAGCTTTCACCTCTACCTCCAGTTTCTACTACCTACCAAAACTTGAGTTTTTCTAGAAGAAAAAAGCGTTGTGGAAACCATGTCACAACTTTGTGTTACTCCTCAACTGTGGCATGTTCCATCCTATATTTAAGACAATCCCCTGAAAGACAATAAGCAACAAAGGATTTCAGAGCTCAGTCCTTGCCAGAGGTGCTGAGAATGAGCCCAGAAAAGAGTTCCCAGTTAGGAAGTGCTCAGCACAGCTGAGCCTGGCTTGGCTCAGGCTGCTGCAAAGAGGCTGTGCTAATTTTGGGAGGGGGCAAAAGGGTCACGCTGTAAATGTCTGGCCTGGAGCACTGGAGACAGAACTGCTCTGTGCGTAAGTTGTTTTGACTTTGCAACGTGTTTCTAGTAGTTTTTTTCTTGTGGCTCTTCAGGGTTTAAGGATTTAACTGCAAGGAAGAGGAACTGCCAGAAACTAAGACAGGCTTCAGGGAATTCTTGCATCTTTTGCTTTTGTTGTGCATGAGTCACTTAAATGTGCAGCACGGCCAGGGGTATGTTCTACCTCTGCCTAACTTGCAAAGCAGCCACACAGTTCTTGCACCAGCCCAGCCCATGGATAACCCATGAGGTGTCCCATGAGGCCCCAGCCCAAGCTTGGACCTCCCGAGGGGAGGTGAGCATTGTATGCAACTTTGCAGCGCTGGATGCCAGGGGAAAGGAAGGATTTCTTCTTGTCACCAGTGCAGTTTATGGCCTAAAGCATAAGATGTAATGGCCCTGGTTGTAGCTTGCATAATTTCTACATTATTAATGCTTATACAATAACTTGGCTTATTTGAAAATCTAGCTGCAGCATTTGACTCGTGACCTTCTGTAGCTGTGAAGTCCATAAAGTGGCTGTCTTGCTGATGTAGCGCAGTATTTCCACTCCTTTGAATTCTGTATTGCCTCTGTTTTATTTCCCTTTCTCCCCCCATATGGGTCAGAGTAAAATGAAAGCTCAGATTAGCTTTTGCTTTGAGGGTGAGACTGTGGTCAGTGACAGTTTGTAAGAAAAGCTGGCTGATCCCACGATTCTGCCTCCTTGTTTCCAACAGATAAATATCTCTAAAATTGCCTGTACAGTCAGAACATTGCTCTTCCATGTAAGCAAATGCCCCTGGTTTACAATAACAAATGCCAGTCTGTAAAAGCCCAAAAGGGGCTGGGTCTAGGACACATCTCAGCGTTCAAGTGCAACACAACTTAGAAGCCAAGTGGATAGCAGCAATGTTCTTGAAAATGACAACTCCTTGATTTTTAAATGTTGAAGTTTCTTTTAAAACATCATATTAATAAAAATAAATGTTTATATTTATCTATAAAATTAATATAAATAAATACAACTTATAATAACACATTATTTTAGGAGAATGAAATTAACTGTACACCTGATCACTTGGCATCAGAGGTCTGCTGAGACAGATTCAGAAAGTAAGCGTGCCCTCCTCTGCAACCATGAATGCAGAAGGATTTATTAAATAAAAGCTGGGTGAATCTCGCTGTTGCATATGGGACTCCAAGGGGAAGGAGCTAAAATGTTGCAACTGATGGCTGGAAATGATGGCTGCTAACACTTTCTCCAGCACCCTGGCAACCTTTGTAGATAGTGCTGCATCGGTCCTGCGTGGGTTCCCGTGTCGTGGAAGCACTTTGCGCAGCAGGAGGTAGGACACCTCTTCCGCAGCTGTGCACGTGAGCAGAGCAGCTCCGTGCAGGTCGCGTGTCGCGCTTCGGCTCAGAGCGGTTTTCTGCACGCGACCCTTACGCTTCTTCAAACATCGAGGCTTAGAGGGGAGGTGGTGGCCCAGGCTGGGTTGTGCTAGCAGGGCCGTGCTAACGCGCTCTGCAAGCAGCTGTCAACAAGGGGCTCCCGCTGGAGCCGTGGCACCGCTGGAGCTGTTCCTGCCGCACCCCGGACTCCATCAGCTTCGCTGCCAGGCTGCCTGTGTGAGGGGCTGTTGCCAGCACATCTGTGTTGATCGCAGATTGTGACTCGCTGCAGTCCTCCCTGATGTCGTTAGGCCAGCAAACTGCCCAGGATTTGATCGGTTCTGCAGAGAAGTCCTGTGAAACAGGATACGTGGTCTGAAGTGGCACCTTCCAGACAAGTGCTACGTCGATCCTCGTTATCTGTCCCCTCCTGTGTGAAGGAGATGTGTGACAGACAGGAGTCCACTTGTTGGCTTCACTCCCAGGGCAGCAAGAAAGAGCTATGGTCAAACTTTCCAAAGCTCTTAAATAATGTGGGAAGCGAAGTCCCACTGGGAAGTCAATCTCCCCATCTGACAGGTGAGCAAACTCAGGTACCAGCGGAGTGTTTTGAAGGAAAGTGTTTTACCCACGGCCACACAGCAGGCCAGAGGCAGAATTTGGAATACGGCCACAAAACCCGGCATGCTTCAGTTATTCTAGCCTCTCAGACCATTGCAGGGGAAACACAAATGGATGGGTGAAGCACACAAGCACTCACTGGTGCTCTGGGATGCCCTTACCGTCCTCCTGTGAACCTTAGCAGCTTGAAAGATTGCAGGGTCCCAGTGTAACACATCCCTGTTACATTTGGTCTGTGGTTGCAGAAAGTCTCCCTTTCCATCAAAATGCAGGGCTTTCTCCCTAAAACAAGCAAGAACTTAGTTGGCTGTTCAGGCTTCCCCGGTATCCTCATTCCATGAGGAAGATTTTCCAATTTCTGAAAAGAAGTGTTTGTTTGGCTTCACTATAAATATTTAGCTCGTTTTTCAGCAAGCCAAAGGTCAGAGTGCGATCTGTAGGTCAGGAGCAGAAAAAGTTGCTTTACACAGTGAAACCTTAAGTCATAATAAGTTTTGAACGAGTGGCCATTCCTCGGACTGAAGCCTTCTAGTATTTAGCAGGAGTTTGGAGGATATTTTCCCCCCTTGTGAATGCTGAAGGGAAGGGGGCAGCTGTGCACAGTTACACTTTTGTTAATTTTTGTGGGCTCTGAACCAGTACTCATAAAAGCTCTTCTGTGAGCTGGGTCCCATCTCCAAACACGTCACCCAGAGGAACTGGATGGTGTAGTGCAGTTCTCAAGTGGATATCATTCACGTGAAAGACATTCCAGGGAGATTACCAACCCGTCACCTTTGGGAAACCCTCCTCACTTGGAGAACACATTTGGGGATTGTTCTGGCCTCCCTGCTGCTGAGCCTTAGGCTACTGCTGTCCCATGGTAAAATTTTCCATGGAATTTCTGTTGTAAGGTTTGGACAATTTCAGATGCAAGTCTGCTGGTCACTAGGTTGGATTGTTTCAGCAGTTACAAGGGAGCCGAAGCGGGTGGGTAGAGGCACACTTGCAAATTGTAATATGTGCTATGGGATTTTTTGACTCAGTGGTCTCAGCGTTGTCCCATCCTGTGTGTAGAAAAGAGAAAACTAATATAATAATGATAAATGTTTAGGAGAATCCTGATTTCTAGATATGAGTGGGAAATTGAATTAAATCCGGGATAGCGTGAGTAGAATATAGCAATTAACTGTAGAACTACAAAGCAATCAACTCTTGAATTGCTTCTCTGTGGAAAAAGGGCTATTTTGGGGAGCACCGAGTGCAGATGGGTAATTCTGCTGGGTGCAGTAGGAGAAGAGGAATGAACATTGGACTGGGTTTAATAGAACAAGGGTGAGTAGCTGGGGGGCATGATGACTCTTATTGGGGTTTGCAGATTAGTGCGTGGATTAATTTGTAAGGCCTGCCTGTTCAGATTTTGTACTGCTAACAGCTCCCGAGGCGGATGCTGTCCTGTACCTTCTGTTACTCAGCCCAGCTAACTGTACCACACTGCATCCTCCTCCTCTGCCAAGAATGTGGGTGTAATCGTAGATTCAGGACTAACCATGTTGGAACACATCAAGATCAGTTATTTTTACCATTTTTAGGACTACTGCCAGACTACACCCTTTTCTCCACAGTTACGAAAGCAGTTTAAGATGTCTAGCACAATCCCCAGACTTGGTTACAGCAGTCACTTGTGTGCCAGACTGGACTTCCCACCATCACTTCATCAGTAGGATGTGGCTGCTTCTCACTAGGATAAGGCCACATTGGTCTTTGGGAACAGGATGGGTTTCTGGTCTTCCTTTGCTTGGATTACACGCTAAGGGTCTCATTGAATTCAGTGGTAAAGCCTCCATCTTGTATGTCACGAGCCTGTGTTTTTCATAATCACGTTTTATCACTGGATACTGGGACCAGATTCTTTCTCTTGTCTTCCCTCCTTTACAATCGAACTTTTCGTTAAGGCTTTTTATGATTGCATTGCTGTGCTTTGGTTTAGCTCTGGAAGAGACTGCACCAAATTTGGCTGGAGGAATGACTGGTCTCCTATCCCGGAGCTCTGGGTGGGCGGTAGAGCTTCCTATGTTCCAGGTTTCCTCCTGGAAACTATCCCTGTCAGCTAGGAGTCACACCAAACCATGCTGTTCCCTCCAGTCTGACGCTGTTTTAAGCCTGCCCCAGGCTGTGGTGGAGCACAGATTTCAGCTAACTGCACTGAAGTGGGCTTAGAGCCAAGCTGCTGACTCCAAAGTTGAATAACAGCTGAATTCCCTCCTCAAATCTAGCAGTAGTCTGAATTTATGAACCCTGCTCAGTGCTACCTAGATTATTGCTTATGTATAAGTGCTTTTTAGGAACTCATCTTTTATAAAGACTTTACTGTTCTAGTTTCTGCCACTTGTATTGATTTTCATCCATATTTAGAACCTGGAAAACTTGGGTTCAAGTGCTTTTGCTACTACAGGCTTGTTGAACTACCTTAGACAGCACATGAGGTCTCGGTGTCCCACCCAGTGAGGTAAAGAGATGATGCCACGTTTTACTGGGGAGATGAATTTATTCAAGACTACTGGGTGCCCAGTTACTGTGGTTACAGCAGCTATATGGGTTTTCAGAGGACAATTTGATACTCAAACTCCTTAATTTTAATTAAAGTTGATTTGTTTCATTGGAAATTCACAGCCAGGCTAAACTATCAGAGAATTTCAGGCTGAAAATTTGGAAGGAAATTAAGAAGAGGGCAGTAAAAGTATTTGGGTAAAAAATGCCCTTTGAAAAGTTCAGCCTCAGCCTTTTAATTGAACAGCTTGTTAGAGCAGAGCAGCATGGGTTGTGAAACAGGGCTGAGCACTCATCAACTGTCTATACCGCAAGATACAATAGCTAGACAAAAAAGCCATTATTTTCTCTTACAGTGTAGTAAAAATAAAACTGAATAAACATTAGCTCACTGATACTCTTTCAAAAGAGAGCAAGGGCACTGAGCTTGGATGGCAGTCGCATGTTTAACTGCAGTGATCTTCCTTGGAAATCAGATCCTGAAGATTTTGGCCCTACATATGCTAAAGTGCTCGTTGGAAATACTACGGCTTACTGAGAAAGTGCCTGAGTGGCTTTTTATCCCCTAGTCTGTACTCCTCCTAACTAGAGGGTACATTAAAACGCTCCTGATGGTGGTGTAAAGCTCACACACAGTCCTGGCAGAACAGGAGCCCTTGGAATTGAATCTTCAGGTTGTTTCATCTCCCAGGAACGCATTCAAGAGGACTTAGAATTATTATTACTTCTGCTTGAAAGGTTAACAGATCTTTTGTGCTGTATACAATCCTAGGATAAACTATTCTTAGCTGCTTATTCCAGATAACTCCTTAAATAGGCTTCGGAAAATATGCAGAGTGCTTTTAAAATATGATGTAAAAGGAGATACTGGTGTATGTGATCTAAGGTAGATACACTGACGGCGTCATTGGCTTGTGAGACCTATGCAGGAATACCGATTTAAAAGGTTGAAATGGAGTCTTGCCTCCACTCCCTCCATTTTACTGTCCTGCCATCCTCTTTCAAGCCCCTAAAGACAAAAAGCTGTTTGCCTTCTAGGTGAAAAGAGTTCATCTTAAATAAATAGCTGAGCAATTAAAATTTTCCTTTTAGTAACTACCTCTGTTCTCTTCCATTTTGGCCAAAAAAATTGTTACCACCCCCACGCGCTTCCACTGCCCTCTTCTACCTCCATCCCTTCCTGCTGGGACTCCTTGCAGAGCTTTCCTCCCCTGACCCCAAGGTAGTTTCTGTTCCTGGCTGTGGGATATTTGGTGTCACCGAATCACCTCATTGTCACGGCATCTCTTGTGGTGACAGACGGGTCACCTTCTGTAAAGGTGGGCAGGAACCGGTGGCTAACGCCAACGTTACCACCCGCGGGCTGCCCGAGGAGGGTCCCGTTAACGCATCCCTGCGCTGGTAGGTCTGGCCACCACGCAGCCTGAGGCTTCCTGCAGCTCTTGTGACTGATGCGGACATCTGCCGACTCCTCTTGACTCTGTTTTGTGTTTGTTGTGTTTTTTAGGGTCCTCCGGGTCCCCACGGAAACCCTGGCTCACCTGGCCCCCCAGGCCTGAAAGTAAGTATTTGTTGGCATGAGGAGCTTTTGCCTTCTCATTTCAGAGACGTCCCAGTAGGGGAAGTTCAGCCTTTTTTCATCCTGCTCCATACAAAATGAGGAGTAGCTGAAGCCATTTATCCCCTCCCCTCTGCTCACACACAGGCAAAGCCTTTTCCTGTGCTTTTGGGACACCCCGCTGTGCGTCTTCATTCTCGGTTCTCTCTAATTTCAAACGCTGCCTAATTAGGATCCTGCTTAAGCTCTGTCTGTGCCAGGGAGCAAACTGCTGTATTGAGACGAGGGCAGCAGGATCATCGCACTCACTAAGTCCCACCATGTCCTGATTCTTACTCTTTATTTCTCATGGATTTTGCAGCTTATTCATCTGCCTTTGCATCCATACAGCAGCGTGGGGGCTGGCAGCACCCACTTCTCCTCTGCCTTCCTCCTCCTGAAACTCCCTCACCTCTCCTTCCGTCTGCAGAGTTCCTGGGCAGCCAGCACTCTTCCCAAACTGATCCCACTGCTTCCTCCAATTGTCCTCATCTGTCTCCCATGAGGTCTCATAGGTCTCCTCCAGCAGTGCCAGAACCCCGTGTTTTGCCCTTTTTTCCTTTGCACGTGTCCCCCCATGGTGCTGCAGCTGGGGGCAGCTGGAGCACTGCAAGGTGGGGTCACCCCACAGCCAGGTCCCTGCCCTTGCCCAGGGACATTAACACAGATGCAGCTCCAGAGGGGAGCTAATTTAGTGTGCTGCAAAACCCTTCAGAAAGGTGTTTTGATTGCCAGCTTGTTCTGGTGTATAAGACTTCTTGCTTCCTAAAGTCTGTGAAGTTCTTGGCAAATTTGGTTACATTGTTTTGGTGTCACCAGGTACACAGGAATAGATTTACGTCTTGCAATGCCTATCTGGGGCCAAAAAATAGTTGAGTTTTGAAGGGCAGTATTTACTAGAGGTTTTCACTAATAAGGAAGCTGTAGGATGTTTCAGCCAAACAGAGAAAGGTGCAAGCAAGAGTCCTTTCTTTTTATGATCTCATCAGTAGGCAGATGTTATAAGCACTATTGATGCTCTGGGAAAAAGATTCTGGAAACTTGGCATGCTGCCATTATGCGATTAAAAATTAGGCACTGGAGACATGCTGGTGAACAGCAGCTGTTTCAAATTCTGAAGTATAGCTATATGGCCTGAAAAGTGAGGCTGTAAAAGTTCTATATCTTAGTGTTCTGCATTTATTCTCCATCAGTGACTTCCAGATCACACTTGCTGAGTTTTACAAGTCAAATCAAAGTCCTTTTTACCTAACTTCCAGTCCTGCAAATTCAGCCTGATCCAATCTGTGCAGTCAAGCTGTTTTTCTATGCTATAGAATTTAACTTCAGTCCAATACCTTGTCAGAAATCATCATTTGGCTGTAATAAAGCTGTATTCAGCTGGCCTCCTATTAGAAATAAAAACTTCCTATAAGCGTTTTTCCCCCATCCTGCTGAACAGTCTGTCTGGCAGCAGAAAGCCCTCAGTGGATGGATAGCTGTAAGTCCGCAGCAGAGATCTGGTGTCATCAGTCTCTACTGTGTAGTTTAGTTTTGTCCAGGCACCATTTGCAGGATTAGGCTGTTCTCCATGATGCTTTGTCACAAGAAGCATTAAGTTTGCAATGGGATCTGAGAGCTGTAGCTCAGCCCAGGCCCAGGTGGAACTCCACCTCTAGTAAGAAGAGCCTGCTAAGCCATGTTTGCAAGACCTTTGCATATGAAGCACTTTTGGGAAGGTATCAGTTCCCAGAGCTTTGACTTCCCTCCTTCCCTTAATTTCTCTGGTGTTACACCAGTCCCAGAAGATGGGATTCCTGAACAAGATGGTATTTCACCCCCTTACATTGGTATTTTAAATGGGGCATGAAGGGCATTGCCCTTCACCAGGCTTGACAAACCCACACCTGGGACCTGATATCTTCTTAGCGCATCCAGCCCATGGCCAAAATTATGGACTTGTGAGGCTCAGCCTGGGCCGTGAGGCAGAGCAGCCCCAACCAGAACTTCTGCTGGGAGCCTTCAAGTGGCAGCGCCTGCTGGGCTAGGTCCTCCCTAGACAGCGTTAATAACATGGAAAAACCGACCAACTCAGGAAAGGAAACTGAACTTTCCCAGATATAGCTTGGAAACAATGACTAACTCCAAGTCATTGTCACTTAGGAAGTAACCCAGCAGCACAATTTTTATGAGCTGAATTAAGAGAACACTCGTAAGGTCAGTCGGTGCCTGCGTACGATGGGCGTGATTCACTGCAGTGCCCACTGCAGTGAGCACTGCAGCCGGCAGAGATGTCCGTGCGCATCTTTTCTCCACTCATATTGCACTGGTGAGCATTGTGTTGACAGACTGACGTTATTGCTGAATCTGTCCCGTGCAGAGCACACCTTATTCTCATCGCTGGAGCTGAGCACTTGTAGGCCCTTGTACTTAGCAAGCTGGTCTTTTGCACAGAGCTGTATGTAGCTCTTGAGCCAAATTCCCACTGATCTGTTTGGGCACACTTCCACTGACTTCAGTGGCGTTACACCCACTCGTGCCACTCGGAATTTAGCTCATCATGCTTTTCTCAGCAATTTATAACATGCAACAGTTTAAAGAGGCCTTCTTGCCACTTTTTGGCATTTCATTTTTTTTGTCCTTGGCAGTTGCAAAATTGCTGTTGCATCTAATTAGAAAAGACTGATTATAACAGATAACCTCTTAAACAGATGCAGACATATATTTGGCTAGAGATGCTGGATGTGTGATCTGTAAGCTGCTGGGGGGGCAGGAGGGGCATTCTTGCTAACAACTAGATGTAGCTCGGAGGATGCCCTAGCAGTGTTTGGGACTGGGAGGAGAGCTACCTGTCTGGCAGGGTGTGTTTTCCAAAGGCATTACAAGAGCTGGGTTTGTATCTCTCATCCAGAAGCCTTTGGCCTCAGATGTTAGTATGTTTTGCTTAGTTAGCTGCTCTGGATAAATCTCCCTTGTTACAGTGCTAGGCAGAGTTGAATTTTCCTTGTAGTGAATGGTTTGGCTCTGATGTCACTGACGTTTGAAATACTATTAGTGGGATTGCAAAGCTGAGGTGTTTAATTGCGCAGCTGTTGACTTCCCCCAGGTAGGGAAAAAAACAGAAGAAAGCAATTTCTTCCTTTACAAGAGGAAGTCGTGCTCAATCAGTTGGGGTGGGAAAGCGAGAGGCTCGTGGGCAAGGTGCCGATGGACAAGGCTTAGGGCAATTCTCATGTTTTGGTCGCTGCGCAAGAAGAGCTGGGCACTTAATCCTCAGTCTCAGCCCTCAACATCCAGCCATCTGTTCTCTCTGGCCCTGATGTAGTCGTGTTGATTAATCCTAGGAAAGCGTGATCCCACTGTGGCTGAGTTCCCCACCTGTGTGTGGATCGCAGCAGTGTGGAACACAGAACCGTGATACGAGGCACAGTCCTTGCTGACATGATCTGGAGATTCCCGGGGAAAAATGTGAGAGGCTTGTATTCCTCTACGTGGCCTAGAGTCATCTCATGGAGCACGTGGCAAGATTTATGGAGGGTGGTGGGTGTCTACCTGCAGCAGTATATTCATTTTGCAGAGTAGAAGTGAATACCCTGTGATCTTGAGGACTGCTCTAATCTGTTCCAAGCAGTCATAGCACCCACAGGCAGCTCAAAGAGAGGGAGAATTGCCCTGATAACAGCTGTATGCAAAGCAAGATTGTCTGCATGACTTCATGTACTGTTTGGAAACCAGGCAGCCTTCGTTCAGAATCTGTACAGATGCATCTGCCTTGAATCAGCAGTGCTCCCTACAGTCCATAGCCAAGCAGTCTCTCTCCCTGAACCTTGCAACTTGTGGTGGATGGTGGAGGAGGAGAACAGGAGAGTTACACTCTGCAAGGTGGGAAGTGTGTCTCCGATGTAGTCGCAGTGGTGCTGCATGGGAAAGCTGCTCAGCTGGCCATAGCTAGACCTTTGTGCTGCTGCTGAGAAATGCCAGTTAGTAACTACTATTACTCCTTTGTAGGGTCTCACTTTCCCTCCAAGCACTTCACTTGACAGCCATTAATTACCCCTCACAACTGTCCTGTGCTTGGGTGTTAGTTTTGAATCCCATGCTGCTGACGTGGCATGCAGAGGTTGTGACTTGTGATCCCAGGGGTGTTAAATGGCCAGTGCCCGATACTGTCCTAGCTGAGCCAGAAGAGGTGTTGTACAGACCTGAGCTTCTCTGTGTGCTAAGCCTTACCTCTCCCCTGCCAAAAGAATCTGGCATGCTTCAAATCTCTGCTACTTTTTCCTGCTTCTCTCTCTTACCCTGTTAGGTACACACACCACCTTTTCACCTTTTAAGATTTTAAGTTGGGATTTTCAAAGGAATCTGCTGGAATTAGATGTTCGTATGCTGCTGAAATTCCAGCCTGTGTTTGTCAGAAGATTGGTCTTCAATTGTACTTTCTCTCGTCACGGTTGTTAAACAGGAAAATAATGCATACTGCCACTTAAGATAAAGTGTGCCTCTTCCCTCTGCCAGCCTGAAAGCCTCACAATTGCTCTGGCTGCTGGTACTGTCTAATTAGTGTAACTTTCTCTTCAGTTTCATCTATTCCCCACAGTTAAAGAAAGTAACAGCAGCTAGGAAGTTGTTAAGAAGGATGGTTTAGCCACAGTAATAGGCTTGGTAATTATTTTTGTGATGGTAGTTGTAGACAAGGAAGAAATCACAGCTGTCTAGTCTAATAAGTATCAAAAGTCCTGACATTGCCTTCTTCCAGATATCCTTTCTTTAGTCAATTTAATACTGTCAAATACTATTTAAAACTCAACACTTTAGCAGCAGCACTCACTCACCAAACCAGCCCCAGCAAAACAGAGCTATACCTAGGGGCTTTAATACACTTGAGACGCGGGGACAAGACGGAGATAAAATGTTTTTCTAATCTGGGGACTTGGTGGAAGCAAAACCACATCTATGGGCTGGGTCCTTGGATTATGTCATTAATTTAAGTTTTTCTCTTCAGGGTCAAAAAGGGGATCCTGGGCTGTCGCCTGGAAAAGCTCGCAGTGGACAGAAGGTAGGAATGTCCAGACTGCACAGGCATCAAGACTACATTGTACTTTAAGCCCTGTGCGTATGCATGGAGGGGGTCCATACTGCAGCCATAAGCAGCACAGCTACTCAACTAGACTTAGAACTAAAAATTAAGACAGACTCTGGATTCAGGACTAAAGAGAGTTAACTAAGGTAGTGACCACAGTGCACTGAAGTGGCTGCTGCCACAGCTTTTTGTCATCCAAGTGTTTATCTGTCTTAGGTGTAATCTGCAGCCCAAACTTAAGTCTCTGCTGCTGCAAGCATGTGGCTGCTTAAGCTACGTACTTGCACAAATGTATATCCACTAGTTTGAGATACAGCCACACATTGCCGTCTCTGGGAGTGCAGCTGTAGAAAGAGGCAATCCCAGTATACACAATTAAAACCTCAAAGGCAAAGGAGATGATGTTCTTGCTGAGGAACAGTGCTTTGCCTCCCGTCACAAACACAGCCCACAGCAGACTGCTCCTTTGAGAGCAGCCTTGCTGTCCCGTTGGCAGAGAAGGAGAACTTCTCAGACCATTGCACTGCCAAAGCGTGGACCCTGCTGTGTGGTAACCAGAAGCCTTCCCACCAGTGTCTACTCAAATTGACACAAAGCACATGCAACTGGGAAGTGTGGCTGGTTTCTGGATGTAGCAACTGTTAAGGATCAGAGTTCTCCTGTTAATTCTTTTCGATGAATTATGAGCCCCATTTTTGCTGTTTCACAGATGAGTGAATTTTACTGAGGCAGCAAGGCCTCACAGAAGTCTAGAAATGAATAGAAGAGCAATCAGGGCTTCACAACATCTACCTCAGTTAGTTCTTTCAGTGGTGTCTGAACAATACTTCATAATTCATGTGCAGGGCAAGAAGCCTGGTTCTCTTCCTTTCATCATAAGCCCTGCTATAAATGTACAGCTAATAGAAAGCATCAGCCGTGAAGAGCTTAGGCCCTTCGTTTGAAACCAGATGCCTCAATGAAGTACTGCAAGCCACACAAATGCAAGATGGAGGGTGACACTAGCAAACAATGAGATGGCTAAGTCTGAAACGATGCTTTTAACTTAACAGCACGATATGCCTTTGGAAATGTCTGGTTCTATATCAGAATGGCATCACATGGAAACCATCCACACGCACAATCTGGAACTGTTCTCTTGCAAGCATGCTCATTGTAAGAAAGGGAGAGATCCAGATCACTTTTAGCTCATGTTAACAAGGCTTTGTTCCTGTTAGCAGTAATAGAAACAAGGAATTTCAAGCAGGAATTTGGAGTGATGCCTAATTTTCAAGCTAGCTACTCTAAATGCATTTTCACTAAACAGGCACAGCATTAGAGACCCTAAAGTGTTTTTTTGATTCTAATCAGAGGAGGCCAAAATGGGCTTGTACTAATGGATCAGATGTTAGAGAGTTCTCACACCAAAGTGCTTCTCTCGTCCTATAATGATTTGGGTATGCCAGCTGGGATGTGATGCAATCCCTTTTCAGAAGTGCAGGCCACTGAAAAATCTCTCCCACCAGCAGCCTGCAAAGGTTCAATCCATGCTGTGTAGGCAGCTTAAATAATTACTCCATCAGGGACATCTGAACTGGAACCATGGGCTGAGCCAGTGTGGTAGCAGAGTATGAGCATAACCACAGGATTTGGCAGGAGGTACCTGTTGTTCTTGTTGCATTTAAAAGCTAGAATTTTCTTGCCTTGGTGGTTTAAACGCCTATCAAAAGGCAAATGAAGCATATGACTGAATGAGATCGTTTTAAAAGAAAAAGTATTCATTTTGCTGGTGAAAAGCTGGACTCCAGCAGCAGCTGCCGTTAATTAACTGGGTTTATTATTTATATGAGCCAGTTAAAAGAGATGATGTTTAAATCTACACTTCTTACCCATTCTGTTTTTGAAGACTTAAAATTAGAATTAGAAATATCAATAGCTGGGTACTACTGTAGGCAAAATAATTTCAGTAACGGTACACTAAGCACAGGGACAATGTTGCTGAAAACTAATGCAACTTGCTTGCTTCCTACAGGGAGACGTGGGCTTACCTGGTTTGACTGGGTTCCCTGGACCACCAGGTAGAAAGGTAAGAGTATGTCCTTTTCTAACGAATTAGATCACTACTTTTAATTTAAAGTGTCCTCCTCTAAATCTACCTAAAAGGTTTAAATAAGCGCTAGTACCCCAGCAAAGTCTTCTGCCTGTTTCACAGGTGTATAAACCATGATATAGGGCTGAAGCAACTGCCTCTGGGTTGTAACAGCAAGACTTTGTAAAAGTATGAAATGAAATTCTGGATCCAGGTTTCTGTTCCTTCTTTCTATTTGGTGTTCCACTGCACTGCATCATACCTCTGCACCCCGACACTGGCTCTTCATCAGGAAGATCTGGCTCAGCTAATATGTTAACTAAGTGGACCTAGAACCTGCATCAATACTGAAAGGTTGGATTCAGAACTGTTTTAGCAACTCCAAGTAAAGCCTGACTGTCTTTCCTGCTAAAGCAGATTTCAAACAAAATATCTGTAGGCCTCCTCTCTATTTTGCCTGGAGTCTGACAGCACCAGTCAGGTTTTGCTTTATTTGCTTCCACATTGATGTTTCAACATTAGCACTGCCAGCAACATGCCCATGTCTAGGAAAGGACACACAGGGACAGAGCAGAAGATCCATCCCTGCCTTTATGTTGCAGCAGTGCGTGTGCACGTGTTTGCATGTACAAGTCCACACAGCAGTACCTTAACGATCCATACCTTGAGTCCACATCTTTTATATGTCAAGGACACTTCAGTTGACCTTCCAGTTCCAGGCTGTTTTGACAGTTTGGTTTTTTGGAAGCTGTTGCAGGGAGCTGTTTGATAGTTGGGCTCAGCAGACATGACTCTCCTTCCCAGCGAGCCAACATTGACATAACAAAGCTGAACAGTTAAAATTAGCATCTTGGTTCAAGCATTTCTTCTGTCAATGGGCCGTTGAAGATATACTACTGTTCCTCAGGCCAATTAGCTGCACACAAACACCTACTCAAGTATGCTTTGAGACTTTGGGGGAGAGAAAGAAGCTCTGGAAGAGGCTGAAAGAAACCCTCCCTCTCCATGTCAGTTCATTGTATGCTTTATATTGAAGTCAAACTGGCAAGAGTAGGGGCTGTATTTGTTTTTCTGCTTCCAAGGCTGGTCATGCTGTGTGGAGCTAGGAGCAGTAGAGTGATTAATTAATGATCTTCTGCTGTCACAAACAAGTTCTAACAAATAAGGTGCAAAGAGTAAAATTTTCCTGGTGTAACAGCTCATAAAACAAAACCTTGTGGTTATGGTCAGCAAAATGCAATGTCAGGAGAACAAGACCTCATAGTGGAAAAAAATGGAGAAGGAATAGGAGAATGAACAAACATTCCTGAGTCCAGCACATGGCCTTCACATCTGATCTTGGCTCCCCCAGGACAGGACGAAGGCAGGGGTTTGCTTCTGAGCAAGTTGGATGCTGAAATTTTTCCTTTGGTGCAGCTTAAAAAAAGCACCTCCCAGTAGCACTAGCCTGGCAGTGGTTTTGGTGTAACCTGGCTTTTATTAGCATCCTGCATTAAGAAAAAATTTACAGCTGTTGGAGAAATGTTTGGAAAAATCTTTTTTTTTTTTTTTTTTTAATCTGGATTCCCTGATGGCATTCTCCCAGTAAAAATATGCTGGTGTTTGGCTGAAAATAGGCAACACAGCTTGGCTACCAGAAAACAGCAACGCCTTGGAAATGGACATCCCTGCCTCTCACTCCATGGGGGACAGTGAAAAGAGCTCTGAGGGCTTTGATCTGAAAATTCTGTGTAGAAACTTTCAAAGAGGCAAAAGAAACAAAATGCTTTTCTCACTAAATGAAATGAATTTCTCAGCAGCATGAGCTGGAGCCACAAACAAGCAGCATATGGTTTTGGACAGTGTGGCTCACACCACAGCACCTGCCTCGTGGATGCACACCTTTTGCTCCTTGTAGGACTGGAGAGTCTGGTCTGCCTTGCAGATACATCTCAGCAGAGCACTGCGTCCTTACTGTCAGCCTCAAATGCTGTGGAGAAGCCAATGGTTGTAGCAAAGTACAAGATTGTGCAGGACAGCAACAGTGAGAGAGAATGAGAGAGAAGCAGCTTTGCTAAAGTCACTCGGGGAGTAAAGGCAGAGCTGCAAATTGGTCAGTGCTTGAGAACACATCCTGTCACGCAGATCTCGTTCACTGTCCTCTTTACTCTTTACATTTCCTATCAAAGTGCAGGATGGTTCTTTATAGCTAGGGTAGCGTGAATTATAAATATCATCACAGATGAGCAAATCCTTCACTGAAGTGCAATTTCCTTTCTAAATCACAGCCCTTTGTGTTGAACACCCTGTAATCATCAGGAAGTGTTTGGATAAAAGAGCAAATGCAGTTGTTTTCATACCCTCTGCCCTGTCATTTTAGTGCTGTTTGAAGAGGATTTAGCAGGTAAATGCTTTCACGTTCCAGCCAACTTTAGCATATACAAGCTTTTCTGTTTTCTCCTCATTATAATTAACCTGAGACAGAAATAACTGCAGTAAACTGTCAAGAAACACACATTTGAAGCTTCCCAGAGTTCACTATAAATAGCGAGGAGGATATTTAATAGGATTCAACAGTAGTAGAGTATGTATTTATGCTCAGTGGAATTCACTTACAATTACAGAGGTAGCAATGCGATGCTTGGTGTAGACGTTAGCTCAGGGCATGCTTTGAGTGCCTCAAGGGGCTGTCACCTAGCCACCTGCTCTAGGTGGACAGCAGAGGCTTGAAATGCCGGTCCTGCAGGAACCCAGTCAGAGCAGAATGATCCAGAGCAGCCAAGGCAGGCACCTCTGTCTTATCAGTGGAGGGAATGAGACTTCTCTGAGCATGAGTATCCACGGAGGTGACTGCTCCAGCTCTCTGGAAACAAAGGTAGTTCCTGCTCCAGGCCGTGGCTGGAGGAGCTGGGCAGAGGCCCAAGGAGGAAACCCCATGGGCTCCGTGCTGAGCACCAGGGTGCGTCTGGACATGCTGAGGCCCGGGCAGTTTGTGTTGGCAGCTCTCTGGAAGAGGTGAGGTGGGCACCAGAACAGATGCCTTCTGTCTCACAGCACCCAGCTGGTCCCAGCTCCAGGGATGGGTGATGCCGATATCGGGCCTTCCACACCCGCGTGGGTTTGAACCTATGCAACACAACTTCATCTGCAGGCTGGACACCCAACCATCTCCCCTCCTTTCTGCTGAAGGTGAACCTTGTCTAGGAGCCAGAGAGCGGATAAGCAAGACAGGATCCCAAGAGGTAGATTCCTGGAGGTGGGCAGGGAGTCCCCTCTGCTGCTGCTGCTCCAGGAGCTGCTGGGCACTTCCAGCATAGGAGCCGCTGGCTGAAATGCACTAACAGCGTTCGGAGAAAGGACCTTCTAGGAGGTTCAGATAAGGGCCAGCCGGTAGCCAGATGGTCTTTCAGGTCAGCCACCGCCTTCTTGGGGCATGCAGCTTAGTCAAAAGAGCGGGCCGTGATACGTCAGCAAGGTCGAGCAGGGGAGATTCAGAGAAAAGGGAATCGACGTTTTTCCAGGCCAAAATGTCTGAAATAACGAGCAAGGAGGAATGCGAAGGGGAGTGGGTAGTAGCCAGGATGGCTGAGAGCATTGCATACCTCCGCCAGCGAAGGCTTAGGCTGCAGGTCTGGAATAGCCCATGGGAAGAATAAAAAAGCAGTTAAGCAGAGGTGTGGACCTGGGAGCAGAAACAGGCCTGGGTTCGTCTGGTGAGGGAAGCGAGAGGCCAAGTTCTTGGCCAAGCCAGGGCTTGGTTGTGGCTTCCAGAGCAGGGGATGCTCCCCGGGGGTTTCGCAGGCAGGCAACGTGTGCGGGAAGCCCTGGGCCGTGACAGGGTGAGTAGCAGAGGCTGAGTTGCAATTAGCAGTTGTAACCCACCCTGAAAGCATTTTGTTATTTCTGTAGTATTTGTGCAAGTACTATTTCTTGTTTATTTTCTCTCTCCATTTGTTTCAGGTTACATTTTGAGTCCTTTTTTTTTTTTGTCAGTCTTTCTAGTAGCCTAGCTAAACAATCATCTTTGTAACTGAATTTAATCTTCTAATCTGCTCTGACTCCAGTTGATGGAAATCAGTTTGGTTTAAATAGCTGAAGCAACATAATAAAGGGAAAGAAAAAAAGTCTGAAGTGCTTGCCACTTGCAGAATTTACTCGGTGTTTGGAGAGAGCTCTAGGTAAATCCTGGGGAAAGGGAACTGTCTTAAAATACATACTGATCAGTCTGCAGCTGAACAGGCTACCGTTGTTCTGCTCCAGTGTCTGCATTTAAAAAAAAAAAAAAATACTGAAAAACTGAAGCAGGTTTATGAAAGACCTGTGAGGATGATTTGAAGCCTGCAACACCTGCCAGCTAGCAAGCAGGATTAAGAAACTCATTCTAACTAATTCAGCAGAAAGCAGGTTGAGAGACAGCTTGCTCACCATTTTAGGTAGCTTCATCATGAAGGGATCTGGATCTTGTCATACCTTGTAATAATTAGATTAGAAAAGCTGGAAGCTAGACAAGTTCAAGCTAGAAACCAAGCTGAAACTTCCCATGACAGTAAGTTGTTTTGGTACTGTTTCCTATGGCATTTCAAGTTCTAAACCAAAAGTGAGGGTTCTCTGAAATGCAAGTGACCCATGTCATGTAGGGCTTGGTGCAAGAATTGTCAGATGAAATTATACAAAAATGATCAGTGCTTCCATCGTGGGCTTGAGGTCTGCAGTTGAGATCCAGGCTTTTCTGAAGGCAGCAGCTGAAATCCCACAACTTGCCCAAAGCCAACACTTGACTCTACAGGCCTTTGGTTTCCTAAGGATTAAGGATAACAGTGTAGATTACAAATAGCCAGACCTGAGTGTAGATACAACTCTCTGTCTGTTGATGGAGCAAGTCCTTCTCCAGTAGCTGCCAGCTAGACCCCAGCGGCGCTGGCTGCTGCCACACCGCCTTACAGCACAGCTTGGGAACATCAGCAGGATTTGGGCAATGCAAACAAAGTAGCACGTTAAAAGTTTGTGATTGTGTAGTGCTATTCCATATCCGGAAACCTGCTTCTTCTCAGAACTTTAGTCCTACCTGCAAAGAGAAATTCAAACCAAAACCAGATATATATGTACGTTTTTCTTATTCATCTTTTCCACCCTATTTCAACAGGGATATAAAGGCTACCCTGGACCACCAGGTCACCCTGGAGACCCGGTAAGTCTTCCCAATTTCCAACACTGAACCTGCAAAGAGGGATGGATTGACTGACTCTGATGCTAGTTTGGATCCCGTACAGCCTGCTCAGTGTGGACAGCCAGCTCCTGCCAGGGGCAGCTTGGTACACACGGGATGCACAGTGAGCTCCCGCACTGCCGGGAGCTGGGCACGTACACCGAGCATCAGCAGGTTGGTGGGAGGAGACAGCCTTGGGGTTTCTAAATTTAATTTCTAATTTTTATTGCTCAACCATGTTAGGTTTATGTGGTGGAAAAAAATACCAGCTTACCCTGTTCGTCCCCCTTTTTTTTCTTTTACATTATTTTCACCTGGAGTTTACTGGTCGCATCATATTAAGTACCAACATGTAATCCCCCTCCCAAAGGCTATTCACCCTCTCCCCTTTTCCATCCCCCCTTTATTTGGTTAAGTCTGATGTTTGTAGTTCAGAAAAAAAAAAGGGCAATGAATAGCAGGCCCTGTTAGCAATGATGTTAAAGGATATTATACATGAATCCATTTAGTTCTGAAGAATTTTGGCAGCGCTTCCCCACCAGTAAAATGGTTCCATATGCCAGATATAGATGCAGCCTTACACCTTCTCTTAGCCTCCTTGTTTCAAACTATCTGCTGCTTTCACTGCAGAGGGAGGGAGAAGGGGAAATACCGACACTTGCTTAATGCATGGATCCTACCAACTGGGCTTCTGCTTGCTCTTTTCCCCTCATTAATTTATTCCACTGTCTACCTTTAATATTTTTTTCCTCTATAAATTTGCATGAAGTTAATCCATTCCACCCCATCTCAAAGTAGCTAAAAAGGCTTCCCAAGTGTGTCATTCACCTTACCTTCTTTTTTTTTCTTTCCACAGGGTGAACGAGGACCAGACGGAAGCCCTGGTGCCAAAGGTTATCCTGGCAGGCAGGTGCAGTAAATCTCATTGTGCTGTGCACAGACTAGGGATTTGGGTGTGCAGGTAGCTAAATATGTGCCCTGCTAAATACATGCCCCACTAAAGATAGTGCAGACTTCTGGAACGTGTCTGGCTTTCCTTCTTCCCTGCCTGAGATCCTGTGGCAATGCCATGGCCTTTCACTGAGGGGGACGCTAAGGTTGTTAGAAAGTTTTTTGTGCCCATGGTGGATAAAACCTGAATTTCTATAGTAAAATCTGAGAAATTCTTGCTTCAGTATAAGAACATAAAAAAACAAAACAAAACATCAGAGCAGACAAACATACCTGAAAGCTGCTAACCCTTCACTTTTAGGCAAGTTCTTTACATCTAATGTTGAACAGGCTAGAAAGCTGGGACATAAGATGTATTTCTGAATGAAACGATTTAGTTGAAATCTCAGTAGTAACAGTCACTAGCATAATCATATATATTCATATGTATAAAGTTATACACAGACCATTAATATATATAAATCAAATTTGAAGCTGCAATAAAAAGAAAAATGAAAATCAAGTTTTTGTTTTCCATCTGCAAAAAAATCACTAAGGCAGTATTAGGAATTGAGGAATGTGCAAAGGAAAATGGATCAGGATCAGACACTTTATTTTCTTGCTAATATAAGATGCAGAGTAGTAAGAAGAAAAGTAAGAAGAAGAATTTATAAGACCCTGATTGGAATTTGTAGGCAGGCAGGAGACCAGGCCCTGTAAAATTTTACAGTGAAATGAGTTTGTCATGGTTTTCTAAAATGGACACATTAATGTTAAATTCCCCCATTTTTGTATTTACATGCATAATTAAGAAGCTAGACAGTTGTCGAAGACCCCAGGCAGTCTGCTGTGAGTCTTTCAGACTTCTCATGAGTTCATATGTGAGTTTTTACCCAGATGTATAGGGTATTGGACTAAACATGAACTAGATATGCAGAACAAGCCTGCATTCCACCTGCCTCAGACTATCAATAATGTATGATCTATTTTACATTCAAAATTAGATTGATACCTCACTTAGCAAATTGTAGGTGGAACATACAGATGCGTGCTGGAGAATGCAGATGGTAGAACTGGATGTAAGTTTTATGCACCTGACTAAATGCTGCATTCATACTCTGAAAGGCTCTCAGAGATTTGCATGCCAAAGGATCTCCTAGGTGTGAATGTGCATTAGATGACTAATATAAAACAGTCCGCGCTTTAATGGACATACAAGGCTAATGAATGCTGTTTAGCAATTCACGGCAGTGTTCTGCCCATCAGATAAGCAGGGTGAAATATTTGTGCTTGACATACGAAGAACAAAAGCGCTTTCTTAAAATGTGGTTTGGGTCAGGAAAGTGACTTTTTTTTTAAAAAGCAGCTTTTTTTCAGCATATCTGAATGCTGTGTGTATCCAGCATCAGAGCTGTTTACTTTAATGAGATTTTACTACTTGTTACTCCTGTCAGCTGTGCTGGCTCTGCAGCGCTATGGGAGAGCAAGCTTGGCTCTGTTTTGATTTGTGCATCATAGGCAGAATTGTTAACTTCGCCCCGATGGCTGACTTCTCTGACTGGCAACGATGCGTGAGTCAGAAAAGAGCACAACTTGACTTTCAGATCCCAGGCTGACTGTGCAGTGCTGCCAGCTACAGAAAATATGGACTTTGCCTTTTTTATCATTATTATTCCTTTTCCTTCCAAAAAAGCCCAACAACATTTGGAACTAGAAAAAAATTGATCTGGAAACTTGCTAGAGGACAATAAACGTGAAAATTCATTATGCATTTTTACAGGATTCCTTTTCACAGTACTTTAAGGGAACAGCAATAGGCACGGAAATAGAACGGGGAATGTATTTTTAATTCTTTCCATAGCTGTTGATGCTGCGAAGGTTTAGAGATATGCAGCACCTGCACTGCTACGTGACCTTGTGGGCTGTAAAAATTAGAGGGGCTCTGTCCATGCATCAGGGCCCAACTGTGTTCCCCAAACAGATATCAAATACATTTGTCATTGCTATGCATGTGTTCAGTTAGGCAGGAAAATGAATCGAGAGCTGTCTGGTAGAGAGGATCGTTGTACATTGCTTCTGAAGTGTAATGCAACCTCCGTGCGCCCCGCTGCATTAGTCTTTCTGGTCTTTATGATCGGAAATCGTTACTTCAGCCCCGGGGAAGGCTCGCTATGTCCAGCAGCCACAGGTTCTGCAGAGTCACAGCTCCCCAACAATGGGAGATTTGGTTTTTTGTGTCATTTTGTGTTTTTTTTTTTCTCCTTTGTTGATATGCCTTGGACTCAGCACTGAAAGCAGAACCATGCAGGGACAGTGCTGGAGACTTGGCAGTGCTCATTAGGCAAAGTTAAAGCCTGTCCACATTTGTCTTTGTTTTCTCCCTTCTGTTCTAGGGCTTACCTGGCCCCATAGGGGAAGCTGGTCCAAAAGGCAGTCGGGTAAGCAGCCTTTGATTTGTGTTTACTTGTTTTTACCAAGGGCTTCTCAAGAAACTTTATGCTTAATTTTGCAGTCCTGAGACAAGTTCCTTTAAGTTGTTGGATTCTGGGGATTTGAATTGCACACTG
The DNA here is from genome assembly GCA_013399115.1 of Anseranas semipalmata. Taxonomy (NCBI): domain Eukaryota; kingdom Metazoa; phylum Chordata; class Aves; order Anseriformes; family Anseranatidae; genus Anseranas; species Anseranas semipalmata. The sequence continues at coordinate 208,938 of VXAA01001508.1, read as the reverse complement.
CTTGTTTATTGAAGCACTGTTAAATTTTTGAAATTAAACTCTGAATATACCAAGATTAAAGATCACTGATGGTGCTGATGATGTAAAGTCAACCCCTTACATTGCAGGAGAGGGAAGAATGGTATGCAAATTCCTCCAGAAGACCAAAGTCTGAACTTTCTGCAAGCCCCAACTCCCAAAGGCCTCTTTAGTTTCAATAAGTGTGGTTCAGTGGTCTTCGACCATGCTGAATATGGGCTCTTTTGGGTATAGTCCTGAGTTTGGGAGTGATTTATATCATTACGCAGAAGAGCAAGCCAGCATCTTGAAGCCATGTGCAAATACAAACATTAATATTTCTGTTCTGCCTGCTTTTGCTCGTCAGATTGAATTGCTGGGAATTCTCACTGCAAAGGATTTTGTGTTCTTTTTTTAACAATTAAGACTCCCTTTAATCCCATTTTGTTCTTTTCCTGCAATTAAAATTCACAATGAGATTCTGACCCAATAAAATCCCCTCCTTCCCTGACATGTGATACTTTCTCTATATGCAATAAATTCAACCAGCTGGCTTTCATCACTGGGAAAACTGCAAGGAATAAACAAATGCTGACCCTCTAGCTAGCTGTATTCCTGAGCTGGGGAGGGAGAACACGTGTTCAGTGTCGTGCAGAGGAGAGGAAGGCCTGGGAGAGCACAGCTTGCTCACCTCACTTCTGCAAGTGATAATGTTTTTTCCTGCTGCATCCATTTCACTGGCCTAACCAGGATCTCGTGTAATTGTCCTGTTGTAGATGTACAATATTAAGGTCACTGGTTAGCAGAAAGTAAGACTTGAAAATTATTTTCTGCTTTGCACCTGAGTGCTGAGTACTGAAGTATTTCCAGCTACCCAAGGAAGCCACTTCTCAGTTCAACTGCAGTCAGTCAGAACTGGGTACTGATATCCAAGGCGAGATTATCTGCATTTTGTGGATTAAGGCAATCAGCTGTGGACTCTTCTCCACCCCCATATATATTTTTTTCTTCTGCAGGGAGTAGTTCAGGAGTGGCATGGTTTGTCTTGGGGTTCAGGAGGCAAAGGCAGACAGCATCATTTTAACGTGGCTGTATTTCCCAGCGGGATATCATCCCTAAAGGAAGCACAACCCAAAGGGAGCAATGGACAGGTGAAAGAATTTGGTGGGGTTGACAGTAAGAGATTTAGTGATGATGGAGAAAGAAAGATGAGAGAAAATCAGTGTTAGCACTTGGCTCTTGTAACAGTGAGGTGCCACTGAGGGGGCTCCCTGCTGAAATTCACTTCCTCTCGATTCTGCATGTTTGGCACAAATAGCCCTTTGCAAAGGACCAGCACACAAGGTAACTTTGTGCTAACTGCTGAGCAAAGAGGATTAAACACAAGGCTTCAATTGTTGCAAGGGAAAGGAAATGTAGCATTTTATGCAGCGCGTCCTGTCTGAGCGGGATCCCAAAGCTGTACAGAAACATTGCATGCTTGAAATGCGACGACTGCTGATGAGTGTGAAAGGAATGGGTTACGTTTGCTATCACTCTTGCTAACCTTGAACCAAGCTCCATTTCCCTCAGGTACGCTCAGAGCCAGCCCAGGTAAGGTCTCTTATTGCTGGCCTCTTCCTGCCCGGAATCCTCATGATCCCTGGTGTGAGGGTATGTGCCCTTGGACTACATCGTGGAAGCCAGCACCATGCAGTCCATGGGCATATACACTTGCCTCAAGGTTTATTTCATCACGGCTGCTATTGACCAACGCTGGAGGATGCTCTGCTGTTCAGGAAAGACAGATTGACTGGCTGCTAATGGAGAAATATATCTGACTACTTGTTTCCTCTTTTCTTTAGGGATATATTGGTCTCCCAGGATTATTTGGGCTACCAGGGGCTGATGGAGAACGAGTGAGTATTTTCTGAAGAAAACCTTGGTGTGTTGCTTGAATACAGTTCTGCAGAGCCTGTTGTAACCTTTTCTATCCCTTGTTCCTGAGGAAAGAGGCAAGCGTGCCTAATGTTTGAACATGCCTTCTTTAGCCTGTTTCTGCCCTTGCATGAAGACCTGTGTCCCTGTATGATGCTGATATTCAGCTCAGGAAAACCTAGGCTTCAGGCAGGATCGTCAGACCATACTCATGTATAGGAAGGAGTTTTTCTGTGTTTTCCTTCACTCAAAACCTGTCATGCTCCTCCCCCTTTCAAGTTCATCTTAGTGGGATGGGGCTGGTGGACAACGTAAGTGGAAATTCCCTGCTCCCACACAAGTGACATCCCAGCCACAGTATCCCAGCATTTTGGGTGTCCACCTGGAGGTGTCTGGAAGGAGCCTGCCTCTGGGAAGGGGCCGTGCCCAGTGTTTCCTGATGATGGCTTTCATTCCAGTTGCATCAAGTTGGGCAGTCAAGTCTGGGGCCCATGGAAGGGCACCCGTGGCTGCTGTTCCCATATGTTCTCCCTTCCTCCCACCCTTTCCATTGTGCCTTCTCCAAACCCACGTGTTCAGAGCTTTGCAGGACCACCCTTGCTTTTTTGCTCTTCTCCCCCAAGCCCCCCCACCTGCCTCATCTCTACCCATCCAAGGACTCCTTCCTCCCACAGCAAGAGTTCCTAAGGAAGGGCACTGTAAGATGAAGACTGTTTTATTCTCACTTTTTCTTTCTCAAATGCAAGCTCCAGAAACCAGAGAGGCCCTGGGAGCATGTGGGAGTGAGTGTGCCTGCCTGGGAGGGGACAACCCTGTGCTCAAGAGTCGCTGATTTAATGCTTGTATAACTAAATAGGAAACATAAACAGAAGTTCTCCAGTGAGTGCCTTGGCGGTGGCCTTCAGTCAGTTCCAGACCAGTAGCTTAATGACTGCTCCTGCTAAGCACAGCTTCAGCCCATTGCCCTGGGCGTGGATGCTGCCTGTGTGCGTCCTCAGGGAGGGCCGTAGTTAGTGGGTGAAGGTTAATTGTCTTCTGCTCTCGCAGCTGACTGCAAGTAGCTGACATTTTGATTCCTGAACAATGCCGCAGTTATTAGCCTGTTTTGCATTCTCCTTTCTCTTCTAGCTTTGTTTCGTATTGTTGGTTGGCTGTTTGCTTTCTCAACCAGACCTATTATTTTTTTTCTCTGTGTGTTTTCCTTGCAGGGGATCCCTGGAGTTCCTGGGAAGAGGGGCAAGATGGGTAGGCCGGTAAAGTTTTTCCTCGTCTATTATGCAGACTTTGTTGAATGAAACTGAAAACAAAACATCTGTCTTTTGGCTGGGCCCTTTAATATCTTCTGATGGGAACTAAATGGGGAGATCAAACAAACCTGTCCATGTCTCTTTTCTCAAGCAGGAAGAAAACTGAAGATACAAGTACTGTTCTCTTCCTTTCTTTCATGCTCTGCCCACTTCACAGGCATTTTTGTTCTTTGTCTCACTGTCTCCACGCTCCCTTGGATCCTACACTGCTCAGATTCTCTTCTGCAGTATCTTTCCTCTGTGCTCCCTCTGGCCAGACTCTTCCCTGAACATGCTTTTTAATTCCCTGCTGTGATTGCAGCATCCCAGGTATCTGTGTTCGCTCTGTTGTTACCTTTACTATTACCAGTCCCATCACATTTGCCTTTGTTTGCTGTGATTCTCCCCAACCTTTGTATTGTCCTGGTTTGTGTAATGCCAACGTGCTTTGGTATAGACACGTTTCTGTCCATAGTGGCAGTACAGAGTTAAAGCGGTAACAGATCAGATGAAGGCGTGGTTGATGAGCAAGGTGACCAGGTAAATTTGAGAGTTTGATCAGGAGGAAGAGGTGTTTGCAGGTATGGCTGAATAGAAGGTGGAACTGAAAGCTACATAGAAGAAGGGGTTTCGTGCTGCCTGTAGCAAACAGCAGAATAAAAACAGGTGGGAAAAGTACTGACATGAGCAGAGGAAACAGGGAAAGGACAGAAAGGAAAGCCTTTTCCACATCAGCCTTTTTCTAAGCTTTCCTGCGTGCTTTTTTTGCCAAAACGTATCAGGTTGTTTGCTCCAGGAGTCAGTGCGGAGATCAGACACGTTCATGCTCTGGTGTTTCTCATTGCCTTTGCACCTTGTTCTTCATGTTAGCCTGAGTGTCTCTCAATCTCCTGACATTGCACTCACAGACTCCTTGTAAAATGTCCTCTCACCCACACACGGAAAAATCCAGTGCTTTCCCCTTGTCCCCCTTGCATGCGAGCGCATGCTTTCTAGGAGTCCCACGCCCACCGCTTGCTGGTGTTCTCACAGCGAAAGCTGTGCAAGCAGCTCAACAGTGCCACATTCATCCAGGCTGGCTGTTCTTCTCTTGCTGGGATGGGGGGAGGTTGAGCAGATTTTTTTGGGGGCGGTGGTGGAAATCTGTACCAAATCTTACAGTTCTGTAAGCCGCTAGTTGCACCAGAAACCTCTGTGATGAATAACTGCAGCGAGCCAGTCGATGTAAGGATGACTCATTGACCAGAGTAAAACAAACAAAGCAACTGTCGTTAGGTACAGGGTTTCTGCTCTCTGACTTGTTTCTGCACAGCGCATGCTGTAGGCTCAAAGCATTCCAGCTGTTGTTTGGCCAGCGCTTGTAATCTTCCAGGCAAGAGTTTTTGTCTGGCGGTCACTGCTACAAACAGGGCGCTCCCCTGAGATCCATGGGGAATCTCTCAACCACGGAGGCATTCAGGCTTGGGATCTAGAGAAGGGATTAAACAGCTGCATGTGAGCACCTTTGTTCTACTCGGCTCTTTCAGAGTCTTGGCTCCATCCCCATTTCATGATATCAGGTTTAATAAGAAATCTTGAATGGACCGATGGCTGATGATTTGTCCTTCTAAGCATGCACAAGGAGATTATGTGGCATCCAGAGATATTCAGGAAATCACTGGGAGAGTGGAAAGTAGGAACTAGCTGACCTGGTTCCCTTTCCAGCACTTATCTCCTGGCCTGTGCTGTCTCCCAGCCGGTTTGCAGTGTCAGTGAGCGTGCTGTGATTTTTCTGGTCTCTCACATCCCCGCTCTGTTAGGTTTGCTGGCACGGCTACTGTTCCTGTTCTACTTCAGTGCTGTCACAGCGATGGAGAGCTCTTGGAAGCCCTTATTAGCTCCCATCCAAGGCTGGTAAATGTGCTGGGGAGTGGGGAAGGATGTTATCAAATACATTTCTCTACCTAGTTTTGCTGGGTATGAGACAGCAACGGATTAAGAGGAGCAGGAGGCTGGGGGAGTTTGCATGTGACACCGTGGGCCTCCCGGAATGATGTAAGAGCAAATGATTAAAATAGACGAACTGGACATGAGTCAGATTTTGAAAGCGTTCCAGGGAAGTTAAGTTCTGCAGAGCTGTGAGGGACATGGTGGATCTGTCGTGGAAACAGCCGGCTCCACCTCCCGCTCGGCTCTGCCCGCAGCGCGTCGGCGATGCAGGAGGCGAGCGCGCTTCCCGCGTATGGGCACTGGTGGCTCCTGGGCAAGGAGAGGGCTGGGGCTGGGCGAGGGAGAGAGCCATGATCAGAGCACAGAGCACTGGGGAGAATGAAATAACCGGACTCTGCACGTCTCCAGGTCTGCTGCTTGTTTTAGAGGTAGGCTGGAGGCCTGGAGCTGAAGTGACTGGTTGCTGAAACCTTCAGTCTTGCCATTGCAGTGGCTGGGAAGAATGGGGTTTTATGGTGTTTTTATGGATTTTTATAGTGTTCTGTTTGGCACCTGGCAAAAAAAAAAAAAAAAGGATAAAAAAAAGCCACATTTCTGTGATGGCAGCAGGGCCAGGCCATGCTGGGGGGAAGGAATGAGAGAAGCTGCTGTCACCTTCCATCATGGCAAGCACAGGCAATATATCAGTCTTAATTTGTCTTTAGAAAGGAGACATGCTGACACTGAAGTAGGTAACGCACAGGAGGAGGAGATATGGCTAGTCGCCATTCAAGGAGGGCAAAGCTGAAATGGTGTGTTTTTCTTGTGCTATGGGAGATGGGTAGCTACAGTCAGATATGTCTGCACTCTAGATTGTATTAAGCTTCAAATAGAATATAAATATTTTCTGAAGTTCTCAAGTCCTGTTAGAGAAAGAGACTTAAAAGGGAACTTTCAGGAAATATATCCAAAGAGCTTTGAGCTCTTTTTGGTTCACCTTTGTTATTGATGAGTGCTTGTGTCTCTTGTTCTTTTTTCACATATATAGAGTATCAATACTGCACCAACAGTGCTATCTTGTGCCTGATTTTAGCTTATAATGTGGGTTGTTGTTTTTTTTAGTAGTAGTAGTTTAAAAGAGATAGGAAGGAACAAAGTTTGGTTCCAAGACATACTTAGTAATTCCTGGGTTTGTCTGAAGTCCGTTCACAATTTAGCAAAGACATCTGAGGTTGCCTTCTGTTCTCCTGAGAGCCTGTTGGTGCTGCTGGTCCCGTGCCTGGACCTCAGCCGACCACTTGGAGCCTCACTGCCTCAGGTACCATGCACACGCCTCGCGAAAGAAAAGCCCTGGCCCAAAAAGAGTCCATCAGGTTGGGTCATGAACCAGCAGAGGATCAGGAGGTTTAGGTAGCAGTAGAGTGAGCCAGTCATTAATACCACAAGCAGTCGTTTCAGCTTCCCTGCCTACCAGGCTGTGCTGGCCGGTGCTGTTCTCCCTTTTGTTGTCCCGTAGCTCATGTTTGTGAGCGATACACAGGTGCTGGGCAGCGCGACGGGGCCTGCTGCGTGCCTGCAGACCTCCGGCCAGGGAGGCAAACGACAGCACGGGCTCTGCTCAGCCTTTGGCAAGTGCCAGCGTGTTGCTGAAGTGCTGCTCGGAGGAGGTAACGTGTTGGGGGGAGTGGGCTGTAAGGAGCAGGCTCGGAGGGAGGGTTTGCAGTCGGGATGTGTGGCCGGGGAGGCTGACAGCTCTGCCTGGGGGAGCGGACGGAGGCTGCCAAGGCAAGGTGGGGAGATGCTGGGTTGCACAGGAGGAGGAAGGGGATGTGGGGCCCAGGCTCTCATCATGGTGTGCAACTTCAGAGAAGCTGTTTGGCTCTTCCTGGGTTCATGCAAGGAGGGGATAACACACTCAGCTGCCCTTTGAGCTCAGTGGCTGAAATGTAGCACATGAATGACAAGGATTACTGCTCGCATGTCAGAGAAGAGGTTCTGTGAAGTGACATGTGGATTTTAAGTATTAGGGATCCGTGCACAGGTGATGCCAGAAGCCTCCCTTCCCTCTGCCTGTCGGCCACAGCATGGAGGTCGTGAGAGCCAGCAGTGATCTGGCAGCCGCTCTGATGTAGCCTCAGTATTTGTTGTGAGCATCAGCACGGTGGCAAGCTGCCGAATCTGGCATCCGTTTTCCATGAGCTGACCACAGCCAGGGTCCCCCTTGCCAGCTCTCAGCTTGTAATGCGGCAGTGCCTTCTTGCCAAGCTATTTTTCATGTCTGCTGTCTTCTTCCATGTTGACTTATAAAGTTCACATCTTAACTCCTGCCTCCAGTGAACGCCAAGCCTCCAAATATTCTTTTTTCTCCATGTGATAAGTCATTAGAAGTGCATGCGATAGCCCTGCACTCCTTACTGAAATGGGAAGGTTGTTGCATCATCTGAAAGCATATTTCCTTGCGAGAGACTAGATAGCAAAATGCAGGGCAGACTTTGGGTTAGGAAGGTTTCATTTACAGCCTCCCCCAACCTCTTGATATATGGCTAAGATAACTTAGTGGTGAACGTAAGTGTGTGTGGCTTTGCCAAGTTACACAGCCTTAGCTGTTGTCCGTGCAAACAATGGGGGGACATGTTTTGCCATGTGTCTGGAAAGGCTGGCATAACCGCAAATCAGTGAGAAAATAAATTTCGCTCCTTTCTGTAGGGACTGAGACTTTAAACAGCTCCTCTCTTCTCGTTCTAATCTTTTCTCTGCTTTGGATGCAGCTGAAGTCCTTCCTTGCATTTAGAGGGAACCAAGCTAGAGTCTCCTGCACCACAGAAGCTGAGATTTGGGAAACTGGTAACAGCGTTTCCAAGTACCTCTTCTTTTACGAATAACTGCCAAACTCCACTTCACTGGAGTGGGTTCCCCAGAGGTGCAAAAAGGCTGCCTATATGGCTTTTCTCATAAGAATGTGACTTAAGAATATACCCTAAGAGCTCTCACCTACAGCACTGAGTATCATGGCTCACATGGGCTGCTAAGGGTCCAGCCCTGTGTGTTTTGTCACCGAGAGAGTTTTAACCCATGGATTGCATTTTTCCTGCTAGCCATCCAAGTTGATTCTTTGCTATCATTCTTCTTTATTAGCCTAAATTGCTGAAATAGAGTTGGTTTGAGCAATCGGTGATTTCTTTAATGCTTAAACTGGACATTGAGACTGGGCAGCTGCTCTCTCTTCCCTTCTGGGCCAGGATCACCACTCTGAAATGCAGGCACGAGCCCAGAGCAAATGTCATGGTCTCTTTTCTGGCCCAAGTTGCATTCCACGTGTCTGGAGTTTCCCAAATCTCTGTGGTGAAGTGCTTGTGTGGTTACCGATCACTCTGGTATCAGCACATGTTCTATGTTCGTGATTACAACATCCAAATAATCTGGCAAGCTGGACAATATTGGCATATATTTCATTTTTGAAAGAATGGGCAAAACGAAATACTGAAAGCACAGGCAGAAGGGTTTAAAAGGTGCCAAGGCCCATAACTTCTACTGAAACCGAAGAGGGTTTGTTTCCAAGAATGTCCTAAGTGATTTGTCCATTGTCATTCAAAAAGCTCGTGAAGAATTAAATCAATGTCTCCTAAGCACAAGAGCATCCTTCTTCCTTTAGGGAAATGTTCATTCATAAATCAGATCAAAACCCAAAAATGTTTTTCATTAGAAATAAGAAAAACTAATGCAACTATCACTTCTGAGTCTGAAAGCATTTTGATCTTGACTTTCTTAAGTAGGAGGCTGCTTGATTTGGAAATCTTGGCCATAAATAATTAGGAACATTGGCAGATACAGTGCTCTTCAGCATTAGCTAATTGAGTCTGCGTAATCTACGCTGTTAGAGCCCCACAGAAGCAGGAACAGATCACATACATGCATAAAAGGAGCAAAGCAGATGGTCAAGAGGGTGGAGGGGCTGTAAGTTAACTTTGGTGGTGTTCGGCTGAAGGGGCTTCATGGGAAGTTGGCTCACGTTCAGGTGGAACTGGCTGCCCTGTAGGGCCATGCTCCCACACCTGGAGGGGTAGCAATGCTAAAAAATGCCACGAAATCTTTATCCAAAGAGGATGTGACATGGAGATGTGAAGTCTGCTAGGGGAAGAGGGCAAATCTTCCTCTAGGGTGACAAAGGAGCAATCTGTGGCAAGACCACCAGCCCCATACCCAGCTGAGGGTGGCATCTCCCTTCTTTGCAGGGATGCAAGCTGTCACAGTCCCGGGTCTAGACTGAGCAGAAGGCAAAGGCTCCTGCATAGCTGCGTGAACTAAAGCTGGCAAGCATGGCAGCCGGGAGCGGGGGCTTTGCCAGGATCCCCGCAGGGCGACTCTTGCCGCTCGAGGAACCAGCGCTGGGTCCGAGCCAGCCTGCTCGCCCTCGCGCCCACCTGTGGAGGGGCTCACGTCTGCGCTCTCCACCAAGAATGCTCTCGGAGGTATAAGCTGCCAACATAAGCCACATTTGTTTATTTTATTCTCCCTCTTTTTTTTTTTTCCAGTGAATGCCTTCTCTCACCCTCAGCCTTGCTTCCCCACCACCACCTTTTTTTTGTTGTTGTTTTGTTTAAATTGTTTGACTTGCACACTCCATCCCTGGGGAGACTTCTGGGCAGAGATTTACCTGGCTGGAGCCAACTGGCAAGTGCAGTCTTTCGCAGACAAGACAGGAGGGCTGGTTGGTTTGAGCAGCTTCACCTTCAGCCAACAGGAAAATAAAATCCTATTTTTGGAGAAGGATTCTGTTGGCGTGCAGACCTGCCAGGATTCCTCGGAGCAGCAGCTGCCAGACTGCCTCCCTTACTCCATCAGGGAAAGTGTTTTAAACTGAATCAGATGTTGTATACATACAGCACACCCACCCACATGCGCACACCTGAAAAGGCCCTGGGGAAGCAAAGGACTCGGTGCATCGTGCCGGTCTCTGCTTCCCCGAGGACAGCTGCTTGCAGGGGCGAGAGGCGAGAACTGGTGGTGTCTGCTCAGAGCTGGAGCAGCCCTTTGGCTGACAGTGGCAAGAAAGGGCAGGCTGCTCTGTTTGGTTTAAGCAGAGGAAGAAAGCAAGCGGAGGTGGAGGGGGTTGTAATCCGCTGATGCAGGAGGAGCTGTTTCAAGTCTCTGTCTGGGTCTGGTTGTTCTCAGCAGGAGTCTCCTGGCATATGAGAGGATGCCCTTTGCAGGGAGTGTGATGAACAGGGATTAAGGCACTATTGTGGGACATCAAAGGTGTAGATTTAGTTACTGATTCAGCTTCAGACTTCTTGGTGTTACCTGTCATAGGTCTGCTTGCGTGTCTGTGTCTGTTCCCTCTCCAACAGTGGTTCCTTGCCTTCACCGAGTGCAGTGAGGACAAAGTCTGCAACCACTGCTTGGGGTGGGCAGAGGGGAGCACAGAAGCACCGGGTCTTGCTCAGTGCAAACCATCTGCTTGTATGTTTTTTCTCCAACTCCTCTTCAAGTTTCACCTTGCTTCTTTCATTGAATTTCTCCTTCAGACAATGTGAAATCCATTCAGCTGGGCTTTTCTCTTATTTTTTTACCTTCTGTATTTCCCAGCTGTGAGATAGAGCCAAAAGTTTTGTCATACCTGACTTCAGCCACCGCGGAGGAGCACCCCGCTGGCTCCTGGCCGACAGAACTTGTTAGGCGAGCGCTTTCCTCCCAGCTCCGCTGCCCTTTGCCATCCCTTCCCAGTCCCGGTCTTTCTCCGCGTGTCCCCTCCCTCCCCCAGAGCACGCAGGATGTTCAGCTGGATGTTTTTGACGAGGGTGTTTTAATTTGCTATCTGAGTTACTGAGCATAATTTCCAGGGACCAGGCTTCCCAGAAAAACAGCTGCACCCTGAAAAACAGTGGACTTTTCCGTACCAAAAAAAACTCTGCACTCACTTTGGGAAGGTCAGGAGACTCTGAATGTGCTGGGCTCTGTAATCACTTTCACAAGCCTCTGGTAATGGGCTGCCAGTTGCGACCTGCCTGTCCGCCAGCACCATAAAGCGAGCTGCCTGCCCTGCGTGTTCTCCATCAGTTTGGGCTCCTCAGGCTGCTGGAGCAGAGCATAGGAGAGGAGATGCAGTGCTGCTTTCAGGCACTACAGGGACAAAACAAAGGGGATAACAAAGCCCTCTTGTAATTTTCCTAGGCTGCTTGTTTCAGTTGAATAGCACTAGTTTTGTTCCCGAGGAACGTCTCTGTCCTTCAGGCTGAGGCAGGAGGGGAGAGGATCTGAAAAAATAGCTTTTACAGATGTGCAAGATCCAATGAATTAGGACGCTGTGGTCGCTGGAACTGTTAGTGTGGTTTAAACTGCTACTGCTTACCCCATGGAAAGAAAGTGCTCTCTTTTTCATTAAGGACTTAACAGATTGGTTGCCTCCTGCTGTGAATGGGACTGTGCTACAATGCTTTCACAACCTGGTCTGGGTCTTTGGGGACTGTATGGATGCTGAAACATCCTCCTTCATGCCACTGCCACCAGCCGTGGTCTCACTTAATGTGCAAAAGACTGCTAATACTTGTGTTGCCAATCTCAAAGATAGGGATGCCTGGAGTTCACTGACTTGAAGCTGCTCTTTCCATTTTTCTTCTCTTCTGGGTTTGTTTTACAACAGAGGCCAAAAATTGCCAGGGGGGACCAACCATCACCCCCGAGACCTGTGAGCCTGGGCTGGGGGTGCACATACCAGGAGGGCAGGTGGCACGTTGAGGACGACCAGGTGCTGGCAAGGACGGGGCTTTGCTGCTGAGTGTTGTCTTGGGGCTGGCTGTTGTAGCTGCGATGCCAGCCCACACCCTTCTGGGTTTTCTTCTCCATTTCCTGCCACTTTGACCCTTTTGTAGCCCATCTCAAGGATGGGAAGAAACCCTAGCTCTGTGAGGGGAGCCACAGTGTGCTGCTATGAACAGGTTTTATTGTTGAATCCCTTACTGGGTAGTATTGGCCAAATTGCCTCACCCCAGGTACTCAGCTCTCGGCCTCTGAAACAGGAATAATCTGCTTTTTGAAATACTTGGAGATCTACTGTTGGAAAGTCTGTATAAAAGCTAGATAATTATTAACTCTATTAGTAAGTGCCTCAAATCTCCTATGTCTTTATCTTTATGCAGCAGGGTTAGTACTAAAAACTGAGACGTAAAAAGAGATTAGTGGGAAACATGAATTTAAATAGTTTCTTATCTGAACACTTTTTTTCTGGCAGAACAGTGCATTGTTTATATCACTTTGGAAGAGATTTAACCCAAATTTAGCAAATCCTCTTAGTCTGGAGCAAGCATTTCTGTAGATGATATTATGCTGCTGTAGCTATATTGATTTAATTCTACTATTCAAACTAATAAAACCTTCCCAAACTGGCAAGACCTTAGCTCAACGGAAGACACCTCAGCAGCCCCAGGGCCAGGTTGCTCAGTGGCATCTGTGGGTCCCTTTGTGCCCAGCTCTGCCCTCTGAGAAAGGAAGGATGCAGCTGGGGGAGTGCTGAAGGCTGGGGCTGCAATCTGCAGCAGCGTGAGTACAGTATCAGTCTGTGCACACTCATATTTTCCTTGGCAAGTTGTATGACTGTAAACAGCAAAATATTCCAAGGCAGTCTTTTTTTTTGTATTGCCTTAGCAATGAGTTTTCCCTACAAATCTCTGTTCTGATCTTATTGATTCAGCATGTAGCAGAGTTATTTTTTCTCTATTTTTATTAAAGAAGGTTGTACCCCATCACACCCCCCGCTTTCTTGTTATATTTGACGTCTTTGTCTGTAGATGGCAGAAGGCTTTTTCCAGTGGTTGCTTACCACAGCTTCTTGGCTTGTGCACAGGCTTGAGGGATGTAGTGCCCAGCTGGAAAGGCAGACAACTTTCCCATTCGCAGTGATGCCTGTAAAATATAAGTATTGAATCCAAGCAAGCAAGCAAGCAATAGCTTGCATCCATTCATGAGAGTGTACTGTAGGGAACTGGTCCAGAGGAGGTGAAATCCTGGTTCAGAAGTCAGTAGCAAAATTTTAGTCGTCTTAAACAGATCTCCCCCATCTTTCACCTTGGGTGTGACCAAGTGTCTTTCTACCCGGTTGTGTTGGCCAGGAGTTGTGAGCCATCGAAGGTGAGTGGAGGTCTGGCTCTGGCTAGCAAGCCTTTTATGTGTAAATATAGTTCTTATTTTCCATCCTGATGTCCACAGTCAGTGTGGAGAGTAAAGTAGGATCGTAGCCCAAGTCTAGGAGGGAGAGCCTGGGGTTAGGCTGTGCGTTTGCTCTGTCCATGGGCAGCTCTTCTAGCAGATGACGACTTCACTTTCAGCTCAGAGTTGAAGTGGAGGATGCTGTGTCATATTTTATCTCGCTCCATTCTAAGGGGCATGCAAAAAAAAGAAGTGGAGAGCAGCAGCACTCTCTTACCTCAGTGTCACAGCCTCCCCAAAGCACCCTCCAATGCAGGTGAAGTTCAGAGTAGCTCTGACGACGCTGATGTTTGAGCCAGTCCCTGATAGCTCTCTGCAGCCTGCTCCCTGCCAGCCCTTTGCTGAATGAAGTTCAAGCTCATGGGAGGACTGAGTCTTAAACTCAACTGCTTCATCCTTGAAAACGTAAGCATAGTGACTAATAGGGTTTGCTAACCCCAGAGGTTACGTACCCCTGTGCTAAGCTCTTACTGAGGGACACAGCACGACTGGACAGGGAGGAGCAAGCTGCTGAATGCTTTGTTGGTACATGGGGAATTGAGGGGGCTTAGCGAAGCACAGGGTCTGTCTAAGAGAAAGAACGTGTCACACCATTGCGTTCTGGCTCAGTACCTCCACTCCCTTTTTTGTAATTGTTTGAGGTCTTCCAAATTTGTATCAGATATAATGAGATGATGCAGAAGTCTTTGTGGTGACTTTTTCATGTAGTTAACATGGTCTTTCACAGCTCTGGGGTGTGGACCATAATGAGCTTGGAACTGTTTGTTCCTCTGGCAAGCTGCAAGGTCGTGAATGCATTGGAGTGAATTCTCCTGGCATCTTTAATCAGCTCCATTAAGCATCTGCATGGGCTCCAACAGGCATTAAGCTATTCAGCTATCCTGTGAGAAGGGGGTACCGTTAAAATGACTGTGTTAGTCAACAGGATGAAATAATTCAGATTGACAGTCCATTTTTGAGGATAGTCATTGCAGCAAGCTTTGTGAATTCTTCCAGAACATAAAGGATTTAGGATTGACTTTTAAGGAGGTATTGCATTTATCAGTAGGACATTTCTTCTTAAAGAGGATAGGAAGTACTGTATCTTTAAATACAGAATCTGATCTTCCGAATGTGGGATTATCTTTTCACTTGTAAACTACACAGCATAATCTTCAGGGCTGCATACTCCTTGTGGGACATACTGAAAGTACTTCAGTGAACCAAAAGGAGAAGAAAACACTGATTTTCACCCTTCTCTCTCCTTTGCACTCTCATGTTGTCTTTCTACATGGTGCTGCTAAAGCCTTGCCTGCCATATGAAGCATGTCCTGGGCTGGCAGCTGGTGTTAAGAAAAGGCACAGCTGATTGAGGACCAGGCACAGCCTGCGAGACAAGGTGTGAACAAGTCAGGTCCAGCAGCCTCAGCAATGGGTGCTTCTCATAGTATGGCCAAGGAAAAAGCCTTCCTGTTTCCTCGCTGAGTTTTCCTCTCAAGGCTCCCATCAGTTAATGTGCAGCTCATGGCTGAGCCTTGTAAATGGTACTTCTGGTTACCCTTCACTGGCCCCAGAGAGTGGAGTGAATCAGCTCTTGGCCTTGCAGAGCTTCTCGCTGAGCGGGTGTGCTGGTGGAGCACGGGTGGTTTGGACGAGGGCAAGCAAGCTGGTTGGCCCAGGCTTCCTTGTGACCTGCTGTCAACCAAAGTGCTGCACTGAGTGCTGGGAGACAGTTTTTAAGCTGGCTGTGTTTACACCAGAATGCATCAATAAGTAATACTAATGTTTTCTTCCTCAGGGTTTTCCTGGTGATTTTGGGGAACGAGGACCGCCAGGCATCGATGGGAACCCAGTAAGTTGACAGCTTTTCCCCTTCTCTCTTTTCATTGTGGTAGACGCCACACTTTGCCATATCACGCTAGTTAGAGCTGAATGAAGCTTTTCTGTTTGGTGGCAGCTGATAGCATTTTGTTTTTCCTCCAGAAAAACAAATGTACACCCCTGCCCCACTCGTGCATGCTGCAAATTCCTGCATTCAGCTCAATGTCCTGTAACAGCCAGAAGCTGTGAGCTTCTAAAGTACTCCAAGTTCAGTACCTTTCCTCATCAAAAGTGAACATCAATACCAGTGCAAGAAGTGTCAGACTGCTTGCTCCGGAGCCCGGGTGCGCTGAGGAACAGATACACTGGTCTGGGCTTCTGCACCCCTGCCGTGTGCCTCAGCTGGCCTCAGCACTGCAGGGAGAGAGGTCTCCAGGCCCCTGAGTTCTCGGCCTCCCTCCGGTCTTCATCTGACCCCTGCTGGCTTTCTGAGAATGGGATGCGTCTCCTGGGAACTGGGTCAGGATGGTCCCAGAGACCATTTAAGCAGCTGGATGCTAATAAGAATTATTTTGTTCTGCTCTTGTAGCACTTAATACCAAACAGTTGGGTATGTGCTGTGTTTTCCACTGCTCACAAAACGTGCCATTGTGGATTGTGAAAGTTATCACATATATTAATTATTTGAAATGATTTTCTGAATGGCTTTGTCAGTTCTTCCTCAATTAGCAGATGAGGCATCCTGATTCATCTTTGAAATTCATACTGTCTTGTTTATTCACACACAATATCACAGTGTGGCTCTTGGTGTTCAGTGGAATGATTTGTGTGAAGTAACCCATGTCTTACATGTCTTTAAGTTCCCATTCATCACACATGCAGCATCAAAGCTATTTTCACAAGCAACTCTAACCAGCAGGCCAAGCTCAGCTACACTCCAGTCTTTGTGGGAATTCAGCACAAGAGTTACAATTGCAGTGAACCAAAAGAATTAGATTCCCAAGGAATACTTCTGCAGGAGTTTTCCCATCCTTCAGTCAATATAAGCCATGGGTCAGAGTGGAATCAGTAGTCCCAGAGTAGAAAACTTTCTAGATTGTGTTGCTATTTCCAGCCAGCCCACCAGGAAGAGCAGGAATCCTGGAGGTCAGAAAGACTCCTTTTTTCAAAGAACTTGTTTTGTTTTCATTTAAATTTGCAAGTTGTCTAAGCCCCATTCAGAAGATGTGCTCAATGTTAGCTGAATGCCAGTTCCCAGAACATCGGGGAGAAGCAAATGTCCTTTCCGTTAATTCATCCAGAAGGATTGCTCTTCTTTCATCTTATCAACGGCTTTTAAATATTAATGTGCCTTGGAGATCGTAGAATGAAAACAGACTGTTTCGGCTGACTTAAAGGGAGGTTCACGGGGTCACAAGTGGAGTCACAGACACAGAAAAATGCCAGAAAGTCTGTTTGTGGAACAGACAAATATGCCGAGTTTGCTAGGTGGAGTATGCAGCTAAATTGTAGGCAGGCGGGCAGGCTGCCACGGGTCCCGAACTGCACCATCCTCTGTTTGATCCCCAAGTGCTTACGCCGCTGCCGTTGCATGGGGACGGCCAGAGCCGACAGCCTCTGATCTTCTTTCCATGCCTTCCAGACAGAGCAAAGACTCTCGCGACCGCAGGGGTGTTCTTCCCTCCTACCAACTTGCTGAGAACTGTTGAGCCAATGCATTCCAGATCCTGGTTCCCGGAGCGCTTTAGCCACTCCAATTAGTCTCTTAATCACAGGAATTAGACATGGGAAAGGACTGTTGATTCATCTCCTTGTCTCTTGTCCCAGTGCCAGATTCATGCACAGCAAAGGAGGATGGAGCCTGATTTCCCTCGCAGGATCAGCCTGTCACTGCTGATAGCCAGGAAGGGGGCACCTGTAAATCCTGCCTTTCCCAGCCCAAGGAATGGCTCAAATAACAACTAGTCCTGCCTGCCTCTCCCAGGGGAATCCACCCCCTCCTCTTCCAAGAGGAAATCCTTTTGCGTTAGACGTGAGGCCATGCGTTTCCGCACTTACCCTTTCTCTTGGGGAATACCCACGTGACGTAACTCAGAAATCTAGGCAGTCCCACCTGTAGCTGGTGGGCCCAAGAGCTGAGCATCCAGCCAGTCTTCATCCCAGCCACCCTTGGAGCCTGCAGAGCTCCTGGGGAAACCCAGGCCACCGTGCAGCTCCTCTGCTAAGTGTTTCTGGGATATTCCCTCTCCTCGCTGAGCCCTGCAGTGCCAGGCCTCGACTGAATGCTCGAAGCCGACCTTGTTGCGGTAGCTCTGAGGACGCACAAATCCCACCCGTGAGGAACAATTGCTCCACAGATGTCCCAAGTATGCAGGAAAAGAACTGGCCATAAAAAAGCGATTTTAGGCTGGTTGAGATTATGAAACGTTTTTTGTATGTGCTTGCCCAATAGTCCTTTACTCCACTTCCCATAAAATAAACACACATAACCCTTTGCCCAAGAAGGCCGAGCACGTTTAGTCACGTTGCGTCCCCTTCTCTTTCCTTCTTTCACTAGGCAAATCTTTCCGTAAAAGGGGAGCTTTATTGCACTGAAGGGGACTCCACCAGATGTGCACCATAAACTGAGCTAGTCTGTCAAAGAAAGTAGCTAGTGTGATCCAGAGCAGGGGTAGGGTTGCCTGAGCCAACAGGAAGTTTAGCATTTCCAATGCACTTGTTTGGGGAGGCCCTGCTGGAGATGGAGGTGTGTGAGGGCAGGTCCTTGCCCTGACAAGCAATCCGCTGTCAGTGCGGCAAGGGAGCAGGAGATCCGCCAAGGGAGAGGCAGGGACAGGCTGAGCATCACGTAGCGATTGCTGAAGTACCTGGGGACCTAGACAGGTTATTTGTGTGGGTCTGACACAGCTTCTCTGCTGGACTTCACCTGGAAATGCTACGGGGCACCTGCTGGCACCTTCCTGTCTGTGGGAAGCTGGCACAGAGGGAGTTTGTGGCGAAGCTGAGAATTCAGAGCAGACCCAGAGAGCAGCCTGTCCCTCAAAATGGGGAGCTCTAGCCACTCATGAAAAGCCTCTGAGGGGAGCCCAGATGGATGAGGCAGCACGCAGAGGAGGCTGCTGGTTCCCCACCTTACACCAACCACCCCTCCTGTGTGCTCTTAGGTGAGGAGCAGCCTTGGAGTGCCCCATGTGCCAAACATGCTTCCAGGGCCCATCAGCCAGCACCAGAAACCAGCATATCCTCTCTCCAAATTGCCCAGTTTACTTTTCATCTGCATTCTCCTTTTATCTTGAGCTTTACTGTTTCTTAATCACTCCCAGACCCTCACCTTTCCCAGTGCTGAGCAGCAGCTTGCCTCTCCTAGCCGTGCTGCCCCCATGTCCCCTCTCTGCCCGAGCCTTTCCCTCCCTTGGGGCAGCTCCCACTGCTCTCCTGCCTGCCCCACGCACACAAAATGCTGCTTTTATCCAGCCTGCTGCTGGGAGGGGACGGCAGCCTGCAAATAGCTGCAGAGCAACAAGCAGCCCTGTGTCTGGAGAGGCTGAGCACCCACAAGAGCGAGTTCGATAGAATGGAGTCTCTCCATCACTTTGGCTAGGGGAAGGGGTTAGGGGGGGAGGAAGGGGGAGGGATGGTGTTTTCCCTGCCCTCGAGCCCTTGAAACACTGAGCTGCCTTTCAGCCTCTGTTTGTCTACAAAGAGTCCATAACCATGTTGGTCTGTCTTTCCTTTTAGGGAGAATTGGGAGCCCCAGGTCCTCCTGGAGTCCTTGGACTCATTGTAAGTATAAAAGCAAATGGAGGTCTGGCTTCTCGGGGCTTTAACCCTTTTGGTGCGCATAACTACACAGACTCTCTCCTTCCTCTGCCGGGCAGCGAAGGGGGTGACTGTGTATGGGGGAGGCGCGATGGCTGGGGAGAGGGGAGGTGGAGGAGAGCAAACCCTTTCAAAGCAAAAGGGAACAGAGTAAATATTTACTGTTAGTGCACTTACTGCTGGATAACTCGCCCTTTTGATAACATTTACCAGGGTATTTCTTCTAAGATGCAATATTCATTCCACACCAGAATGTCATCTTTTAAAAAACAAGTGCCTGAGAGCAGTAACCTAAGGATGCACAGTTCTTGCTCACTGGAGAGACCACGTGCAGGAACTATCTGTCCTCTGGGTATACAGGAATTTTACGCACACTCCCACTATCCCATCACTAATCCAGGTAATTAGATACACAGCCAAATTCCACCCTTCATTACACCCCTCTCCATTAGGAGATAAATGGCTGTAAGGAAGGGTGGCAACTTATCCCCTGGCAGCTGTGCTGGGGGTTAGTGAATGCCCAGCTGAACATATTATGGTTTATTATTAGGGCTCAGTACTTGTTTCAAGGTATTTCCTTCCATGCATGAAAAGTGGTAGTATCTGTTAGCACTATAGCTTTCTTTCAGAATGATTCCTCCTCAGCTGTGATAATCCATGAAAATTTCACTCACAATGAATGGTTAAAAACAATCTCCTTTTGCCTTCCCATAACTTAAATTACAGGAGCGTGTATGTGAGCTGAGAGTAAGGCCTTGACTGCACTAGGCATTGCACAAACATAGAGCACTAAACCCAGAAATTTTAGACTCCATGGAGGAAAAGCCGAGAATATGGTGGTATAAGTGTATCTGTCTTGCAGACGGGAGATTGGGGCAAAGGTGGATGATTTGTGATTCTGTGATTTCTGTTGTGAGCTTCTTCCTGGCTTTACTAAGGCAGAAAGTTGGTCCTTTGCAATGCTGTTTTTTCAGGAGTTGCATGCTGCAGCAGTGACAATTGGGCTGCTGTCTGCTGGCACCGCTCCGAGCAGATAAAAATCTCAATCTGAGATTCAGCTCAAACTGAGCTGGATCCTGTGTCCTGGGGCAATATGCAGCTCCTGAATTTGGGATGCTGAAGCATCTCTGGTGGGATTGATCTGAGGGTGACCTCCTCCATCCCCCCAGGGAGAAGGGGGCACTTCCACCTGCCTTCTCCTCCCTGCAGGACGGCACCCGCCTCCTGCCCTGGGCTCGCTGCAGGGTGTGCAGAGGCACTGGGTGTTTGCTCCGGGCTGGCCCACGTCTGGTCCCTTCCTTCCTCCTACTACAGCCCCCCGGGGACCGGCTGTTCCCTCTGCGTGCCCTGCAGGTGTTTGGGTTCGCTGTTTAAAAGAGGTTGGAGAGCAGAATTAGACGTAACTAAAGCCTCTTGCTCTCCTAATTAGCTGTACGGGCAAAGCTTTAAGTAAACGCGTTTCTACAAGAAGCCTTTATGCCGGGAGGCATGAAAAGGGCATCTGTTAGGGGCTGCAGCCCAGCACTCCCGGCGTGGCTGCGGGCCCTGACTGCCGGCCAGAGCAGCGCTCCTTCAGCAGAGCCCTCCCTGTTTATTGACATGTTGCCGGCAAGGCTGCTGCACCGTATCACTGACTCCCTTCATGGGCTGAAAGCAATCAAAGCCTGTTTAAATGTCGGCCACTGAAGGCTTTCTTTTATACGTGCAGATGGAGGTACACACAGCCACCGTGAACTCCAGGGTCCTCCTGGGCTGCAGCTTCTCGGACAAGTCCCAGTGCGTGATGCCGTGCCGTCTTCTCCCTGCAGCTGAACGGCCATGCTGCTGAGGGGTCTCTGTCCTTTCCTCCTGTTTCTCCCCTTTCCTCCCCAGATCAGTTCTGGATGTCAGATCTCAGTAGCAACCCAAATTTCTTGACTATTGCCTTTTCTTTTGCTGTTTGGGTCTGTGTCCTTTTTGACTCTCCTTGAATCTCCCTGTGGAGAACTCAGGAATACTGTGACAGATTCTTTCTGAGGCCATGAGTAACTTTGCCAAGAATAAATACACTCCAGGGCTGTAGTAAAACAGTTCAATATTTTAATTTTTTAAATAGTGGGAGAGGGAAAAAAAAAAGTCTATTCATAAAATTTACGAATTTAAGAACAGATGAAACCAAAATCTGAGATCCTACCACAGTTGCAGACTTCAAGGTGTTTTCTTAAGTTTTATATTATTTTGCCATTAATTTACTACCCTGAAAGAGCTAAGGCTCCTGGTCTTGGTGTCTGACCACACTCCCCAACATCCGTAGCTCCAGTGGCGCAGGAGCAGGATGCTCACCCGTTCTGGCGTCTAGCACGCTCCGATCACGGCTGTGGCCATGCACAAATAGAAGCTGCCTGCAGGACGAACACCGTGTGTGTTTTTATGTAGACGCTGTCGACATATTAGAAGTCTCTTGACTAGTCCCAGGATGCTGCTTCTGCTGAAGTCAGCGGTGTGGCTCCTATAAATTGAGGGATACTGAGGGACTGGATGGGAGAAGAATGTGACACCACATACAGCTGTCTGTTGGCTTTGCACCTAATGACTTTGGTAACTTTCTTTCTCTTACTAGGGTGACATGGGCTCTGTTGGACCTATAGGCTATCCAGGACCAAAAGGCTTAAAGGTAAGAGAATAACTGAGCCACGTGAGCTCTCGTCCCTCCATGGCAGGACTGAAGATCATTCTGTTCCTCCCTTGGGTGACAGTGATGGGTCAGCAGTAATGCTTGTCCATTCACCCAGGCACAGGACTGCTGAACACAACATCCCACTGGTGGTCTGCAGTAGGTACAAGTTACTGGAGAATGCCTGGGGCATTTTCCCTGCATGCCACCAGCACAAGAAGGGTGTTTGAAGATGGTTTGATGGAGTGTGCTTTGGGAGCAGCCTGGCGTTCAGCCTTGGGGCGGTGCCAGGCCGGTGCTGTGGGTCTGTGCCACCAGCCCCACCAGGGACATCGATGTCATAGACCTGAGCAAGTCTTCATGGTGGCTCAGTCTCAGTCTGAACTTTCTTTTGTTTCAGGGGCTGATGGGAAACCCTGGAGAACATGGACTGAAAGGTGATAAGGTGATCTGAATACTCCCTTATTGCACTGTGTTTTAATTTTGCATGTGAAATCCCCTCTCTAGCTTCTCTTTCTTATTCAGCACCATGGTATCGATTCCACTGTGGCTGTCTCTTTGCTCCCATCCTTCCATCCTACCCCTTTCTTGAAAGTCAAGTTTTGATTTTTCCTTCTTTTATGATATCTGACCCATCCCCTTTTCCATAGGGCTCTAGTGTAGATCAGTTATGCTCAGCCCCTTTGGAGCTTCTGTCTCCCACTGATGATGATGGTAACTGTAAGATTATCTGGTGTTTTGCTGGGCTTTTATGTTTTTATATTGGTTACATGATGGGATGAGGAGGAGGATGAAGACCTAACACTGAAAGTGGGTTTGCATTAATGCCTTTGGGGGAAACATGATATGACAAAGCAGCACGGCTCACTGGATCAGACAAACAAGCTGGATCCCCAGGAAAAAATGTTGTGTGTTAGGTACCTCTGCTCCTGTTCGGAGAGGCTCACCTCAGCTCAGCTTCCTGCCGAGAGGAAATTGCCTTATGCCGAATTGATATAAATCACTTTAGAAAAAGAGAAAAGGAGAGGGGCATTGATTGCAATGATTTAGTGCTGCTGGCACAAAAACACGCAGCTTGAGCTAAATCAGCATGAATCTGCGTGTGTAAATGTCTCATTGTCATGAGAACCATCCTCCTACAGATATTCAGCTGCAGGATTTATTTAGTCTGAACGAGTGGGAGGTGCAGTCATTTATTGTTGGCTCTGATTGCTCAGGAGGGCAATGCAAAATGACCATTAATTGTATTCTCCTCCTTCTGTGTGATGTTTTATTCTCTTATTAGATGCTTGCTTTTAGAGAATGATTTAGCAGCCCAAAACTGCACATGGAGGAAGTAGTGTCAAGCCAGTTATTTCCACTCTTATTACGTTATAGCAGCTCTTTGCCAGGGCTCCTGTCTGCAGTTTCCATTTCTTCCCTGTACTGCCTTTTCTCTTTTGTAGAGAGGAAGGACAGGGCAAAAGAAGGTCTTTTTCTCTAGGAGAAGTTTAAGACATTGGAGTTGGTTTCTTGACTCAACACCAATTCCCAGAGCCCACAGACTCTTCTGTCTGCTCCCTTGAAGGAATGGCTGAATGTATTAAGAACTGGTCAGCATTTAAATCGGTGCTTAGCAAAACTAACCTTTGTGGACATTACAGTTTCCATTACTTTACACAGACTGCTGTATTTATCCCCAGTATTTCTCCAGTTGCTGTTATCACAGCAGACGAACTCTTTGCAGCTCTCCCTAGAGTTACCCTCACAACAGTCCCAAGTGCAGAATATCCACCATCCCCCAGCAGCCCAGTGCTCAGTCTTGCCTGGGGTGCAGGGAAGCTTTCCTTTCCTTCCCTCCCTACCTCTCCCACTGCGTTTTCCTTGGACAGGACAGACTCCCTTCCTGGCTTTCATTACAGCCCTTTCCTGATCCAGGACGAACAGACCATCCCTCCTGCTCCAAGCTTCCTCTGTGCCTAATGAGTTGACTTTTGTTTGAACATCCTGGGGCGCTATCAGACACTCAGATCAGACTAACGATGATACCAGAGTCTGAGAGAGCTTCCAAACAGCTTGTGTGTATCCTCTCCAGAAGTCCAACAGCCAAAGGGATGGGAAATACAGGTCAAAGGAAAATTAGACCTACTTAGGCATGGATGGCCACAGTTCTCATCTGGTCTGGTGAACGCATGCAGCTTTGACATTGCAGTTTTTAGCTAAAGCACCTGAGTTTGCTGTACCTGCTTGCGTGAGTATAGATGAGGTTCATCAGCTCTCCTTATGTCTGGGGGAGGATTTAGCCAGAAACAGCTTTGTGGGTTTTGTTCAGTTGCTTGGTTTTCTGATTTGTTGGTCTTGCTGTTCAGCTAGTTGGCCCAGTCTGTAATACATCCCTTCTCCAACTGATCAAAAGGCTGTTGCATTCATTTACTCCAATGATTCTTTAGTGAATTGCGCCTTTAAGCCTTTTTGTTTTCTCTCACTCTGATTTGGGCTTCATGAGCAGAAACACTCATCCCCTCTTACAGCTTGTTTACATTTGTGTTTTAATTGTTTATGCTCTGGTACCACTGAGAAATGTAAATGATAGCTGGTCTTGCTGCATCTGCTCAGTTTGTAGCAAGGGAAAATCTCTGCCTTCAAGGAGCTCATGGTCTAAATGGGCATGTGGTTGGAGGATGGGACATTTATGCTCTTCATGTTATGTGAGGGCTTCTGAGTCACAGAAGTGATTGAGGAGGAAGATACTAGAGGTGGGAAGTATACTCTGGCCTCTTGGGCCCTGTTCTTGCTGGCATCATCTTTCCTCTCGTTGCCTGCCTCATTTCAATGAAAACATTTTCCATCTCAACCTGTATTTAGAAGCTGCATGATAAATCTTTCTTCATCCCCCCCTTTGTTTTTGCATCATGCTTTTCAACTGAAGCTGGTCTTAGAAATGTCTGGCCTAAGGAAATCCCTGGTACAGGAAAGTAGAGGCAGGATCTCTGTGTTTGCTTGGTGCCCAATTTGGCTTGGGTTGCAGAAGGACCCTGCATAGAGCAGACAGATTAACTTGTGTTGGAGGCTCCATTCTGTCATCTCCCAGCAGTCGTGTCACTGATAGTTTCTGCTGCTACTGCTGTTTTTAGGCTGGAACATCTGAACTGATTTCTCTGATGGCTCACTATTCTTTTTCTGTCCGTTATATTTTGACTTCATTATAATTGTCCATCATCATCTTCAGACAAAATTATCTTACTGCTATGACCAGAAACATAAGCAACCTGCCTGAGTCGTGTATTTATTCTCTGTCAGTCTGAAAATATGCCTTCTGCCATTCTTGGAACATTTCCAGAGCACAATTGTATGCAAATCTGTTTCTGCAGAGATCCTTATTTAAAGCTTGGTCACCTCCCAAGTAACAGTTCCCCTCTCTGCTGGATGTTGAGGATGCAATTACCAGGGTGAACTCAGCTAACTAGTCAGAGATAACAGTCCAGCCACTGTGCAGCAACCTTTTCCCTGCACGCTGGTGTTTGCTGGCTCAAGCACACCCATCCTGCTGTACCACTTGATGAGTATATGAGGTCCTTGAGTTCCCTTCGAAGAGCAGAGTAGTTCAGACTTCCAAGCTGGTGCTGCTTGCCTGCAATACATTCACGGGGAATGCTGCAGAAGGAAGGGCTGCAGATGCACAGCCCATACAGCAGAAAGCTGTGTTAGAGCCTGGGAGTCCTGGTTACATCCCTGCTTGTGAACAGGGTTCAGGAAACAGTTCAAGATGCATGATTTCCCATAGGAGTTGAGCTGCCAACTGTCCCAGCGTCTTTCCTGGGAGTTTAAGTGGGCACCCCAAATTGCTAGTTGACCTTCGAAAGAACTGAGCCATGTGCCAAGTGTGTTGAATGTGCAAGACGAACAAGTCCAGGTACTAGCAATCACAAATGATGCTCAGGCTCAGTCAACAGGAGCTGCCAACCTTACTAAACCTGTCCATTCCAGCAGCAAATCAGCACCTTACTCCAGAGAGTCCCAGCCTACTGAAGGCTGCATCTTGCATGAGGATGTCAGGTGGATTCTCTTGAAAGCAGTTTCTAACAAACCCATTTAAAAATGGAAGCTTTCCCCAAAGACACACCAGGGATACTGCAGAAGTGCAGAAGTTTCCCGTTACACAGCCAAAGGGGAGGGGGATGAATGTACTGGCTTTCCCCTCTTCTGCTCCACTGTGGCTTTCAGAAAGCTGGTAAATCTAGCTAAACTTTATATATATAAGGGAGGAAAAAAAAAGGCCCTAGCCATTTGGCAATTTGGCAGCATCTGAAGTGCTAGATCAGCAAGAGCAGAGAGCAGCAAACCTCACTGCTCCATGCTGACAGTAATAATTAATCGTTCGTAATTAGCAATCATAGCAGATGAGAGCAGCCCTGAGGGTCCTCATACCTTCCATCTGCCACCACTTGTGGACTAGCCTGGGTCTAAGGGGCAGCAGGGTTTTCGAGGGTGTCCCACATCCTCCTTGGCAAGGGACGGTCCTTTTCCCATCATATTTCTACAGAACTTGGCCTCTTCTGTACCTCCACGCGGAGCTGCCTGTGCTGTGCCATGTGTCGCTCCCCTGGGCCCTGCGGTCTCACGGGGCACCTGGAGCACAGCCCGGGCTCGCGCCCAGCCGGCCCCATCAGCTCCTGGCTGCAGCTCGCGGAGCCTTTCCGTGGATGTGCTGATGAAGGTTTAATTAGATGTCTGCAGTCTCCTGTGCAGCCCATCCATCTGTCTTGGTCGCGGTCCAAGCGTGTGGCCTTGTGCAGGTTTGGCAAACCTTCGCTCAGAAGCAGCCAGACCAGCAGCAGTTAAAACCCGAGCACGATGTAGGGTGGCTGGGTGGTGTGTGCCTGAGGCTGCCACCTCCTCCCACCTGGGAAAGGTCCTCGCTGCGATGCAGCATCTTTCAGAAACACTGCTGCTGTCCTCCTTTGCCACGACAGGGGTTTTTCATTGTATTTTGGGTGGTGTTTCCTATTTTGCCTTGTTCAGTATTCTGCAAGGTGCAGCTATTTAACCCAAACACATGCATCACATGGAGGCCGGGTATGAACTAGAATGAGGAGGTCCTGCTCCTCCTGCAGAAATCACATCTTTGTATCTAGACAGGCAAGTATAGAGCATACCAGGGCTAGCCAGCCCCTTCTGCATAAAAGGTAGCACAGAAGTTAATGGTGATTTTTGCAGCTTCAGTTTTCCCACAAAATGGGTCTGTCTTGTGTTTCCATTTATATGTTTTCCTGGAGGCAAGGAGAGGGGGCAGAGGGGGCTGCGTCTGCTCTTGCAGACACAAGCAGAATTACTGTGTAACCCTGAGAAACCACGTGAGTGATGAGTACAGAGGAAAGGTGGAGGAAGCGGAGGAAATCCTAGCTACTTGTTCATATGAAGGAGTTTTATGAATCAGGACATCTGTAACTACTGAAGGACATGGCTCAGTAAAATACCTCTAGTAGTTCAGCAGTGTTAGCTCCCCCTTCTATTGCCAAGCAGAAAGTCTTGGAAAAAGAGATGTCCGATTGAGAGCAGGATGAGGTTTTTGCACTGACACCTCCTCTGCATGCTGCCGACAGCAAACCTGCATCACGCTTGCAGATCGATCGCTTCCCTCGTAGCCCCCTCTGTGCGGTGCTGCATTAAGAGGGGCCTCGGGGTCTCTGAAGCTGCATTTCTTTTTGTAGGTGAAACATGAAACATAGGCAATATCCCATGGGCAGATCCCGTTTGTAATTTCAGATTGTGCATTCCTCCCGCTCCCCGTGAGCAGGGTGCTTGCAGCCCCTTCTCGTCATCTCGGCATCACCTCTTTTTTTAATAATAAACACTCCTGATCTCTCCTCCTTACTTTGTTCCTCAAGTTAAGCACGTACAGCCTGAGTCACAGTGTCAGATTTACTGTGCCCGAGGCAGCTAAAAGTGGGTGCCCTAGTCCTCGGTGTTGCTTTAAGGTATTAATGGCCACTGCAGATGCATCGTTCATGCCATGCTATTTTGCTGTGTTACTGCAATAGTATGTGGACGTCATACGTGGAGCCCAGCTAAAGATGTTTTGTCTTTTCTACTTCCTTCTTACCCTCTCTAATGCACATTTCTCAGAGCTGTTTGAAGACTGTTTTCTCTGTCATGCAGTCGCTATCCCACTTTGCTCAAGTGTTAGCAATAAAGGTTTGTTCCTGCCTTTTGCTATGCTCAGGAAACTTAACATCCAAGTATTTCTTCCAAAGCAGTATTTCAGTTGTCACTTCTACTGTCGAGGTAGAAAATTGCTAAAATTAAAATCCTTATTTTGACCCTCAGCATAGGTGAGAAAGACAAGGAATTTTCCCAGCAAACCTCTCACTTTCAAGAAGAACTATTTTCCTCCTGTTTTCTGGCGGGAGACAGAACTAGTTGCCTGCTGATTTCAGTGTTTTAAGCCTTGGACTGGGTAAAATAAGTAGAAAATTCAGAGAAGATGAGAGAAATCATGCTATGGCAAGCAGATGAACTGGGTCATACAGTAGTTTTTTGCCACCTCTATTGTATCTAATACTTGTGGTTCATCCGAACTGAAGCTGTGTAAATAGCTGATTTTTTCCATTTACTTGCTTTGCCAAAACAAAAGGGAGAGATGGAAAGTAGTTTAGATGAAGCAAAATGTTCATTGTTTGACTCAAATTAAAATACTTTAGGCTAAAAGAAAAAGAGTAAAATTCATTTAACTTTTTTTAAGAACAGCGTTTCAATTTTGCTATATAAAAGACATATTTTGAAGATGGTTCAGTGAAATGTTCTGAGAACATTTACCAAAACATTTAAGCAAATTTAGCATGAATCCATGAAATGTTTCCGTCATTGAATCTGCATGCTTCTTAATTAATTTTCTTCTGGCAAAGTTGTGTCCAAAAAATCATTCCCAACTCAAGTCTTAACTGAGTTAATCTTCACAATTTCATTATCCCATGCAAGTTACCGCAGTAGTTATAATTATTTCAACTCTCTGATAACAAGTGGGTGTTTTTTGCTTGAGTAGAAGTAGACTTCCTCTGTCATCTCTCTGTAGACTTTGGCTCTGGAGCAGGAGTCCATATGGCTTCCATGTGGAGTATGTTTAAACATATAGCTCTTTACTCTTGTATGGCTTGTTCCCTTACTGGGAAGCCAAGCTCAGAGGCATGTGCTGTGCATGGGACAGAGTTCCTCGAACAGTTATTTCTGCTGGGTCTTGCCAGTGTACCTAGTTTTTTATAGTCATTCCTCCTTTGACTTCCCATGTAGAATTTTCCTTTCTCTGCCCCCTCGTTGACTCAGCTTTCATTGATGTAAATCACTGTGTAAATGAGGTTGTAAGGGGTCTCGGGGTTACCTGGTCCATCAGTGTGCTCAGAGCAGGGCTAAGAGGTAATACAAGATAGCCCGCTGTTTCTAAGAAATCCTTCCTTTAGTGATACTTATTTCTGCCCAGGGAGTCAGAATACATTGGGATGTTCTGAAGATGGGAAAGACATCTCAGATAGAAAATATTGTCACGGATGCTGTGCTCAGAGTTGGGATCCCTATCCCAATGAACAGCAGCCTACCCCTCCCAGGGAATCTCAGCCTAGATACTGGCAGTGGGATGGTTCTAAAGCATTATTAGAAGTTGCTCTTGTTTTCTTTTGGAAGAGAGCTGATCTTTGGTGCCAGCAGTAGGAACCCTGCGTATTGTTTTCTTTGCTGTAGAGCCTTATGAGAGAAAAGGTCCATTCATCGAAAACTAAACTAACTCTTCTGTTCAGCTGAATTTTAACACTTCACCACCTTCACGGTTGCTGTTAGCCAGAGGAACGTAGCCTCTCTTCTTGCAGCTTCCATAGAAACACAATGCTTGCACATTCATATTTTTCTTTCCCTGCGGTTTCATTTTCCAGTTCAGAATCAATGTTGGGAAATGCATACAGTGTTCAGGATTGTTGTTACAGTTAATACGAACTACAGTTTGTCACCAGTTCAGCTTTGAATGGAGCTAGTGATGAGACTTTTGCTGTACAATGTACCTTCTGGCATCTACCTGGGTGTTTTGGCTATTGCAGCTGCCTATTTTAACTCTCTTTGGTGGTGTGTATCCAGGGTGATCAGGGAGGAGCAGGTGTTCCAGGAGATATCGGCTTCCAAGGAGACAAGGTAATTGTTCTCCCTTTCTCCATCAATTTTTTTCCCTTGTATAAGTAGTACGTGTGGCCAGCAGCTTTTATGGCTCCTCAAGCCATGAGGAGCTGGAACTAACTGCAGCCTGTTGTCAGGTCCCCTTCTTCAGATAGTTCCCATTGGGGGTACTCTGCTAAAATTTGTGTCGATATATGGATTTTGTTACTATTTATAATAAAAAATGTTCTACTAGCAGCTTTCTATAAAAAGGACCATATCTACATGCAGAAATTGGAAATGATGGGATGGGATTGGACTGGTGTGACTGTGTGTGGTCCAGCGGCTGCCGACTCGGAGAATTGGACTGCTCAGTGCAGCAACTTAAACCCTGACCCAGTGAAGCACTTAACGCCGTGCATAACTGCTGAGCAAATGAGTGCTCCCCCAGGACTACAACACGATGCCGACTTCAGCTGACTAATGCTGTACTTAGCACTGCACTGGGGCCTACATGGCCCCGAGCCACAGCCAACTGCAACAGCTCATGTGCTCCTCGGGGCTAAATTCAGCCCCGGCTTTAGCAGAGACATCTCACTGATACCAGAGCAATTGTCCTGGCTCCTTGCAGGGCTGAGTTCAGCCCTCAGAAACTGCTCCTCTCTCTGCTGCTGGATCTGGGGCTGGAGCCAGGGGAACTGGTGTTTTTTGATGCTTCATTGTGTTTTCTGAAAAATCCTCTCTTTCTCTCTCTTTCTCTCTCTCTCTCTCTCTCTCTCTCAGGGTAGCCAAGGTTTGCCTGGGGTCCCTGGGGCACGAGGGAAACCAGGCCCCCTGGTAAGTAGCCAAATGTCCTCTGCTTCCTAATCTCCCTTTCTAAAGGTTGAGTGCCCAGCTGGAAAGACAGCTTGGCAGGGGTGTGCTCTTCTCAACAGGGAAGCCAACAGCCAGGAGCCAGCTCACTTTTCTCCATTTTTTTCTGATTTCTGCAGGGAAAAGTTGGTGACAAAGGTCCGGTCGGGTTTCCAGGACCACCTGGCCCTGAGGTATGTCCAACCACCTCCTCCTCACATCTTTCCTTCGGTAATTTCTGCAGCACCCTTTCTTCAGCAAGCCCACGTGATAGCTCCTCTCTCCTGTCTCGTTTTGCCTCTGCAGCAGCAGTTATTCCATGTCTGCAGCTTGCCGCCCTGCTGGGAATCAGTTCTCTGATGAACGCCCTATGTGGCATTTTAGAGACTGTTAGAGACCATCTCCTTGCCCCATTGGAGGTTTTTAACTCTTGAGCTGTGTACAGATGGGCCCGCAGAGGGTTTTGATTAGGCAGCATGTGCGTATACCTGGCGCTCATTTATTCGGAGGGCAGGAGCCAAACTCTGCCTCCCACATGGGCATCCAGCCCGATGGAGGGAGGGGAAAGCCACCACCGCTACCACTCACCGTGACACCTGAGATCTGATGTATTTACCAACCCAAAGTGGGTGTCTTCTGGGGTCAGAGCCTTTGCTAGCTGTGGGCAGATGGGTTGCTTTGGGACAATAGCCTACCATGGCTCCTATACCAAGGCAGAAACAGCTTTGCTGCCTGGTGGGATTTACTGTTCTGTAATGAATTGAGGTCCAGTTTTGTTCAAACCGGGAAGTGAGACAAAGTGTCCATCTTTACCCTCTGATAACCCTACACTCAGATTGCCTGATCTCCAGTTACCATTCCAAGCCTTTTTCTTCCTGTTTTGTTACTTTCAAGTCCCATATGTAACAGCTTGTTCTGTTCCTGTTCAGACAGGTCAGTCTCCAAAGATTGTCTCTATCCTGGGAAACATGGCATGTCACAACCTATCACCTCTCCTCATCTTTTAACATCTTGGCAGACACTCACTGCAAAGCAGAACATCCTATCATTTTGCAGAGGGAAGATCTCAAGCCTTTTCTAGGGAGCTTCCAAAATATGTGAGAAAAGCCAGTGGTGAACTGGAATAGAGCCCCACTCTGTCTCACAGCCACCGGACAGTCTCTGTGGACACTGGTCTTTCTAATTATCATGTTCTCTGACCTTTTTTGTTCTTTGGCTGCTTTTCTGGAGCAGAACATTCATTTCTTGAATCTTGTGCCTCACTTTCCACCTACCCTCCTCTTTTCAGCCTAGGGCTTCATTCCTCTGCTAGGGTACGATGCAACATGAGTGGCTGTGAGGTGGGGAGGACCAAGATAGGTTCGTGACCCATTCTGCATCTCATATTTTCCCAGTTTCTCCTTCCTCTGTTTGTCATAGATATCCTGG
This sequence comes from Anseranas semipalmata, assembly GCA_013399115.1. Classification (NCBI taxonomy): domain Eukaryota; kingdom Metazoa; phylum Chordata; class Aves; order Anseriformes; family Anseranatidae; genus Anseranas; species Anseranas semipalmata. Next base: position 176,964 of record VXAA01001508.1, on the reverse strand, counting down.
AGGTTTTTTTCAGTTTCTCCTCTGCAAAATACCATTTCAAGTAGAAAACAACCCTTCCTGCCCTTACCAAAAATTTGTTACAGTGATACCTTAAACCCGGGATCGGCTTCCCCCAGCGTATTGTGGTTTTTCTCCGTCATAAGCAACCAGACAACGTCTGTAAGATGCTAGAGAGCCTCTTCCAGCACGACTGATGGTCTGTTTTCCCTTCATCAGTGTTCTGGTATTTTGCTGGGTCTGGAAGGGCTCTCGGTCAAGTGCTGCCACTTAGCAATCTTTGCTCTTTGTTGCTATTGGAAATAACTGCAGATTCTTTTGTGTGCTCAGCAAAGGGCTGGTGGGTGGAAAGGAGCCGCTGCCTGGCTGAGGGCAGCAGCTAATGAGCATGTCAGCACCTTTCCTAATTCCTCGCCTGCTGCCCTTTGTCGCCGAGGCGTGCAGTTCATTTCTCGGAGCAGTGAGATTATGCGCTGACTCATAAAGATTAATTAAAACCCAAATTGCCGTTTTTAGCTGTGTGATGACAGGAAGGCCCTCACAGCAATAAATCTTCTAAGACGATGGACCTAAAGGGAACTGCTGGGGAAGGCTGCTCTTGCATCCAGCCGATAGCACTGCTCCCATTGTGTTGTTTCATTCCCTCTGGTTGCTGCGTGGTGGCCCACACACGGACACCACCAGCACATGACCGAAATCTCGGCACTTAGCCTTTAATTGAAGCTCTCACAGAGGCTGTCCTGTGAAGCCGGCTGCGGAAGTCTTCCTATGCACCCCAACCGTTTCTCCTTTTCTTCAGGGCTTTCCAGGGGACATTGGCCCGCCAGGAGAAAATGGCCCTGAAGGCCTAAAGGTGAGTGGAGCTGAGAGTGAAGCTCTGTGTGGGGTGGGAGGCAGCCAGGGAAAACAAAGTAGTGGGGAGGGGGAAGAGAGAAAGCCCTGGAGATTCCTCAAGATTGTCCTGGCCAGCATTTCAGCTTGGTCTGTTTGGCTTGAGGTCCCTCCAAGAGTGGGGTTTTCTTTTTTTTTCAACTTTTTTTTCTGTAACAAAATTGACATTGGATGATGTCCCGTGGCTGTGAAAGAGACTTTCTCATTTTAATGGCCCTTCTGAGCTTATGTTACTATTTTTCTGAGTATCTTTTCCTTTGGCTTCTTCTCAGGGGAAACCGGGAGCACGAGGTTTACCTGGGCCAAGAGGACTGCCTGGACAAGAGGTGAGTGTCCTCAGACCAAAAGCAGATAGAATTTAAAGAATAATGTTGAATTTTGAAGATTAATTCACACCGAAATGCTGCCTGTGATTTGAAAGTCTCCAGTCCCTCTGAATCTGGAAGTAAATGCTTATATTCACTGGTCAGAAACCCACAGAAGAGGAGCTTCCACTAGGCTGCAGTCCTGAGATCTTTGCTTCCAGTCACTGCTGGCATCTCTTGACCCTAAACTCTGCAGTGGCTTTCTTAAATCTGTTCCCCCACACCCACACACACTCCCAGACGGATGGATGTTAATGCCCTTTTCCCTGCACATCCCTTTGCACAGACATGCCCTGACCTGGCTTTTGCTTTCTGCTCCTTTTAAGTGTGTTTTCTTTCAACTGTGAGACCTGCAGACTCTGCTCTCTCACATGGAGCAATATTATTTGTAAAAAGAGTGCATAAACTGAAACTGCTATTCTGCAAAAATTTATTTGCCCCAGGATCTCAGAGCTTGCAGCTTTCACCTGTCACTGCATGGGAAAACTTGAAGCTTCATTCCGGTTGCGGTCATTAAAAAGGGACAATTGTAATTGATTTAATTGTCCTGGAGCTGCAGATATCTTATAGCAGCAGCAGAGAAGGCCCAAGGGCCCTCCTGTTTGTCCTGTGGCAACTCCAGTGACTTCAGTGTAGTTTCTTCTCAGTCAGACCAGTGTAAGCTGTTTGTCTGGAGCCATGAGACATTTTGCAAAAAATACTTAGCACAAACATGGGCAGGAGCTCGGTCTAATAGCTCTAATCACTCTTAACTTTTTCTGGGAATTCTTTGCTTGGTCTCTAAATGTGATTAATGCAAATTAGCTCATTTATTTGCACTGAAATGGGAAAAAAAATATTCTAGGCAATTTACAAAGGGAATCGAAGCCCTGCATTCCATGTTCAGGCAGGCATGACCAAGCTGCCTTCAATTTACTCTAGTTAGTGAGCATAAAAGTAAGACTGAAGACATGGACATGGACTTTGACATGAGCTTTGCTGAAGGACTCTGAATGCACCAGAGCATACCACTGTGCCTTCACTGCTGCTGTTACCCAAGGCGGTAGGTCAAGGCTGTGAATTGCACCTTCTTTAGAAATGTGGCGTATTATGGGTGGTTTATCTGAGCCCACTGAGCTGGGTTCCTGACTTCCAGTCCCAACTTCAGCCTGCCAGCTCATGCCACTTCATTACCATGGCTGACCACCTAAATGAGAACAGCAAGAACTCTGGCTGCCAAGGGCGCTTTTAATTTCTCTCTTGGCAGTTGGTTTTAAACACTTGAGATAATTTTTGTGAAGCTTAATTGAAAGTCTCCTAGAAACTGTAGATCTGATCCTATCACATTAGAAGTTGGCGTAGAGCCAAGGGAGAAGATCGAGTCCAATTGCTGTGTGAGATTTTGAGATAGCTCCATCCTGCAGCATGTGTAGTCCCATTTGAAAGCAAAAGGGAAACCTCCTTGCAGTTGCCAAATGGTTCTGTGGGAAATTTTGCAACACCTTTTTTGTGGGGCAAAAAAAAATAGAAAAAGAGTAGAGAGCTCTACAGCATCCATATCCCTGCCAAATCAAATGAAACAGAGTCCTGTGAGTATGTCCAGTGTATCCCATGGGCCAAATCCAGCCCATGATAAGGCCACCCAACTGGTGATGACTTCAGTCAAATTTTGGGTGGCCTTTACTGGCAGGACTTGACTTCAGATTTTATTTCTGAGATGGGGAAAGGAGATGAGGAGCCTCAGAGATGCTGAGCTGCCTGCTCTAGGGTTCAGAAGGATTCAGTTGTTAAAACATGACAGCTGAGCACACAGCCTGTGTTTAACTGCTGCTCATACTGCAGACCTTTCATTCTTGCTGCATGGTGAGTCCAGACTTTGTCACTATTTTGCCCTTTATTCTGATTTCTTTTCACCTTAGGGAGATGAAGGACCCTTAGGACCACCAGGAGTCCCTGGTCCAGAGGTAGGTTTCGGTGGTTTACTCAGTTACTACCAGCTCTGTTGACTTTGCAATGGAATTGTAGTTGAAATACCATAAAGCTTCAAATCTTCTGGTTTGAAGTGGGAAGTGATCTGCCCTTCTAGAAAATATTGTATTGTCCAGGGCTTGGTCCAATTGCTTGATCCAGGATGTCTGAAAGTCAAGGAAGAGTCTTTCACAAGGTGTTGAGTAAGACTCTGATTTTATAACTTGTTTCAAGTCTCAGACCTTGAAAAACCCTCTAACATTCATACTCAAGATAAAGCACTTTGACTGGAAACCATCTTTGTAAACAGCTCTGATGTTTGCTTCCTTGATTTATAGTATTTTTCAATGAGAGTAGAAGGAAAAGCAAGAAGAAAGGCAGGACATTGAAGTAGAGTCCTTTTTGTCATCTCCATCACTCTGAACATGGTGATGTATCACAGAAATGCAGTTAGGAGAAGCAAAAAGAATGTTATTGTATCTGTGAGCCTGCCAGCTCAGGGTTTTATAATGGTTACGTACATAATTGTCATTGCAAGACAGTGAAATATCTTATAAATTGGAAACTGTGCTGAGAGCTTCTAGGTGGATCAGGAAATAAATTTTTATCTTGCATTTCCCCCACTGTTCTAGTAGACACTTTTATTCCTGTCTTGGAGCAACATAACAAATCCAGTTACTACAGTGCCTGGGAGAACACCATAAGTGTTCTCCTAACTGGAGGGAAGGATCAATATGAACCTTTTGGTCTGCAGGTTTATTCCTGCTTTTCTGAGCTTAGCATGGATGTCAGCCTGGCGTCCCCCACTGCAGGGACACTCCTGCTCCCAAATCTTCTCTCAATGCCAGGGATAGAGCCCCTAAGAAACTTGCATGGCCAAGTCCCTGTCAACACTAGGGAAGTGACATCTTTGGATGCTCAGGCTGCTGGTGTCTTTGGCATCACAGGAAAACTTCTGGAAGTAGAATAAAGCCAGCTGAATGCTGCACAGAATGAACTAAAGGGCAGCAACAAAGACCTTGGCTTGGTTGATTACAGTCCATGAATAATGTTTCTGATGTGAAGTTTAAGCAATGGAATCGAGCTGCAGGGGCAGAAATGTGCTGAATCTTAGAGTAGCTATGTCTGGACATGTTCCCCATGGATCAAACCCAGTGTTGCTCGAGACAGTGTTTTCTTCTTGTGTTGCTTTGGCATCAGTGAGGACTGCTACATCTTTAGCACCCTAGATTTGCTGGGAGCATTGCTTGTAAGTTGCACCTTGCCGTATGCATTCACAGGCACATTGCTGTAACCCAGGGCAGCTGCAGCAGTCATTATTTAGCTTTTTATATTTATCGTTGTTCTCTGTATTTCAGGGTCGACCTGGCCGGAAGGGATTTCCGGGAAGACCTGGTTCTGATGGTCCAAAGGTGAGGAAAGAGTTTGTTAATGATCAGAGAAGCAGTGGGTAGACGAGAGAAGAGGCAGAGGGGTGTCTCTTTTTTCAACTTCCCTGTGCTCCAAGCCCAGGGTATTCATTTCAGAGAAGACAAGGGGAACTGAGGTTTTCTCTTTTTCTCTGAATTTTGGGGTCTCAGCTCTTGCTTGGTTTCTTCAGCAAGACGAACAACGGTGTATTTTTTAAGCCATGTGCTTTATTATAAACAAGTGTGTTCCTCCTTTGATATTAACCAACCCCCTTCCATCATCTCATATTATTTTCTGTTGTTTCTCCACGTTTTTGTTCTAAAACAATGCACATCATTCCTATCTCTGCTGCCTAATTAGCAGCAGGAGCCATCCCAGGGCAGTCCGCTCCACAAACCCATACTCAAAAGGAAAGAGAAAACCCAACAAAAACAACCTCTTCAAACAGTAAATAGCAAAAATGTGGTCTGGCAGCACATCTGGAGTATCTGCCTACTGAGAAAATACAGCTGCCATCACCCAGAGACAATACTGCTTAGCGGTGACTCTGGCCTCTGGATGGCCTGTCCAGGGGCACTCTGCTGGCCTTCAGTGCTGCCACGGCTGCCCCCATATCCCTGGTGGATTTGAAATTCTCCTTTTCCTCCTGTTTTTCTCTTCACCCCTCATTTTCCTCATTCTCTGAATTTCTCTGATCCTACACTATGATGTAGCTCGTGTGGGTTGTTCCTGTGGTTTTCACGCTCCATGTGACAGTAATGTGCCTATGGCTGAGATTTTGCAAGAGCAGAATCAGGGTGCGGCGTTGCCTGGGAATATTTGGGTTGTTTTTTATTATTCTGATCCCTCCACCAACAGGTGAATTTTCTGGATTCCTTCTCTGTCACTCAGGAGCTACACCTCCCCATGGCATCCACATTCTCACTTCCACTAGATGCTCCTCAGATCCTTTGGTTAATCACTTTACTACTCTCTTCCTGCAGCTGATGCATTTCAGCCTTCGTCTGTCTGTTTTACTCAGCTGTTGAGATAGAAATGTTATGGGGTAGAAACACCCCAGCTTCAAGAGGATCCCTGATGAGAACTCACGCCTTATTAACCATGGGGATAATTCACGAGGACTAGGCTATGCCACAGGAAAGCAGGCAGCTTATGTTTCAATGTCTGAGTTTGGTTTTGTGTAGGTTATTTCACCACAGCAGGACCAGCTGCTTTTAGGGGCATTTCACTTACAACAGTGAATGTTTGTGTCCTGTTTGTCTCCTTGTTTGTGTCAGCTGTGTTTCTTGCTTTGGATTATCTTTCCAAAAAGTGGGTTTTGTAAGAGGTTTTTGTAAAAGGTAGCTTCTTGCTGTTTTTCCACAATTCAGAAGCAGCATCCCAAATGATGGGTGTATACAGAATCATGTTGTACTGAGGGGCTGACTGGGAGCACCAAGTAACCATGTGCCTCATCTCTCCTTGTCATGCAGGGCGAGCCAGGAAACCACGGCCGACCAGGGAAAGTTGGTGAGCAGGTAAACGCCTTGTTTTCCTCATCTGTTTGATGATTTCTTGTGTTCAACATCTCCTGGATGACCAGGGTACAGGCAGAGGATGGTGGCCAGGGGCTTCTGGCCACCTCAAACCTGTCTGCGGTCCTGGTGTTCCAGCTGTGATGTAGGAAATGTGTCTTGTAGTCTGGCTGAAGCTCTCAGGGAACAGCACTGACAGGGCCACGGGTTCTATTTTGAACTAGCGGTTTTCCCATAGGCAGTCTGATAAAGTCACAGTTCAGGTGGATGTGCTGGCAGCAGTATAGCATGTATGACTGGTGGTGCTTCTCTAGGAGGCAAAGCCATGGAAATGAAAGAGGTTATGGATTTCTGTGCATTCCTCTTATTCCTAAAAGGTCAATTTTCAGGCTTTGCTTATGTAGGTTTTAAGGGTAGAACCCTCTGGTTTGAGCTGCTGTGCTGCTTTCAGAGGAGACAGCAGCCAAAGGAGCCAGGCCCTGGGGAAGAGAGGCAGTGAGCTGCATTTCGTTGTACCACAAGAGCGAACATTCTGCTGGGTTAGCAGGGGACATTCATCATCCCTGTAGGCTTCAGGGGAACCACAGGCATCAAGGAAAGAGAAACAATCATCCCCGTGTCTCTGTGATTGAAACCAACTAGCTCGTCCACCACCAACCCTGAAATTGCAGCCACGGAGCCTCCAACATGTTCTCTGCGTTCCTACATGACCACACCAAGCTGGATGCAGCAGCTGGCCCTGGCACAGAGGGTGTTGCTGCTCAGCACGGCTGTCCTTCCCAGCACTTTCCCTGCCTATGGTCAGCAAGTTTGGTTTGGTTTAGCTTGTCAGTCTCTCTGGCTCTTCTTTCCCCTGTATCAAACAGCTGGGGGTCGCTTATTCCGTGGGTTTCTGACCAAGCATGTTGAAAAAGCCATGATGGATCCTTTCCTGTACCAGCTATCTGATGAGCCTCAGTATGAATCAAGGATGGTTATTTCTATCTGGAAATTAGAGCCACTTCTATATTATGGTTAATAATTTACTCCATGAAGAGCAACAACTGAAGAAACAAAGTTGTTCCACACATCTGAGGTTGCATCCCTCGTGCTGTTGGCTGCTTTAGCACCTTGTGCACAGTCTTGGGCGGCGCCTTCCAGTGCTCTGTGCCTCAGTTTCCCCTCCTGTGGAAGACACAAGACAGCGCTGCTCTGTGGTCCAGAGCCCAGTGAGAGAACTTCTCCTGGCAGGAAACACCTTGGTCTGAACAGTGCTTAGCACTATGCCTCCTGTTCTCAGGTGGCACCTATGGATACTGTTGTATTACAGTTAAAAATGAATATTTAGAAGTGCTTTGAGATCCTTAACAAGATGTTGCTATTGAAGGACAAAGCATCATTAGGATTATTATGCTTTAACGTCCCTCAGGACTGACCTTGGATGAAAACTGTAGGCACTGTTCACTGAAAAGAAAACACAGCTGGCCTCCGCTGACACTGAAACCAGCACAGTGGTATGAAAGCTGCCTGTATTATTCTTAGTCAATTAGTCTCTGTCTAGAAATATCACCCAGAAAGAATTTCCATTTCCATACCAGTTAAGTCATTAGAACAAAAATGTCGCACCGGATTAGTGAGAAGTAACCTTTCCCATCACACCTTTGCTGAACAGTGCTGGAGTGTTGGCTTTTTGTTCCTCCCTCCACCTGAGCTTCAGCATTTGGTGTTGGGGCTGGGCTGTTTTTTTGCAGAGCTCTAAGGGGTCGAGCTAACCAGGTCGCTCAGCGCTGCAAGCCACCTTCAGCTTATCCCTCTTTTCTTCTGTGAAGGCCTCATGCTTGCTGTTCCATGGGCACAACAGGAGTGGTGCCTACGGACGTTTCAAACTTGCTGCTCTGCCCTCCCTGTGGGTTCCCTCTGACTGGAAACCCTCAGCATGAGGAAAGATCAGCCGTCCATCTCCTTGGAGCTCTCTTCCCTTTCATATGGACACCTGTTTAGGCAAACGTGGGAGTTCCTGTAAGGTTTCCAGAGACACTTGAGCTCTCGTTGAGAAGATGAGTTTTTAAGCCACAGGGCAGTCCCTGATACGTTGTTTTTCCATTGCAAGGACACTGACTTGGGAAGTTTATTCATAAAATGCTTGTTGTCTTCAAATGCTGGAAGGACTCCAGCTGCTGAGCTCCCCTGTACCCTGGAAATGTGTGATTTAACCCTTCCTTGCCAGTAGATGGAGGCAGAATAATATGATGAAGAACACAGAGCCTCTGGCCCAGGCCACCAGCCTTCCCATCCCAGAGCTGGGAATGCCAAGCAGAAGGATGTCACCTAAATGTCCATCCTGAAGGTCAGACAACCCCACAGGAGAAGCAGCACCCTGCAGAAGACAAGATGGCAAACTGGGGAAGTTTGGGCCACGTGCCTATGGATCCACCTCCTCTGCACTAGAGGCTGAAAATATCAGTGAAGACCTGTGCCAGCTGAAAAAGGCCAAGGTTGATCAATGTCCTTAATGGAAATGAGGTCCTGTCATGACAGGAACAGCTTCTTGAATCTTCCTCCTGTACAAGAAGCTCACTCGCATGGCAGTGTTATGGTCAGCCTTGCCCCCATCACACCCTGCAGGGAAGGGCGGTCACTCGTCAGTCCCTTGGGGGTATTTCTTCCTTCAAGAGAGAAGCATGTTGTCCCAATAGCAGATATTATTCTAAAATAATTTGTCAAAGGAAACCAGCGCCGTCAGTTCTCTATTCAATGCGTTTTCCTTGCAGTGCTCTTATAAAGGAGGGAGGTGCTGTAGTATCAGTTCTGCGGGTGGGATCTGACGTGTGGAGACGGGTTGACTTGACCAAGGTCAGATGGGTCACTGAGAAGCAAGCAGGGAATTACACCAGCATTTCCACATCTGAGTTGCCTTTCCCAGTGCAATTACCTTTCCCTCCAGCATCTCTTTCTGAGCTGCAGACCATAACAGGATCCCCGTTCAGGGATTTATGGGCACTTGAGGGCATGCAGCCTCCTTGCTCTTACAGGGCATGTTGTCCGCATGTCACAACGTTTCCTTCACCCATTTCCTTCACCCATTTCCCAGAGGGACGTGGCCCCAGGGTAGGGCTGAGCTCTGGTGCATAGAGGGTTAAACCACATGGCTTCTCTTTGCGGGTCAGAGCGTCCTCCCTTAAACTGTGATATTTACTGTTTTACTTTCCCTTTCTTTCATCTGAATGGGAGGATTGTACATTTACTCCCTCCCGCCCTTTGTCCCTGTTTTGTTTTGTTTTGAGTTCTAGCGAACCAGTAAAACAGAAAGGCCTCGATCGGTTCCTGCTGGGAGCGACTGGCGGTGCCGTCCCTGGGAGACCCTGCTCACGCTGGGCTCGCCGTTCGGTTGTTTCTCTCAAATGGGCTATGATTTATGCAAGGCTTCATTGCTGACTTGCTCTCTGTTGATGCAGCCAAGAGGGGGGGCTTAATTATGACAGGGCTGGACAACAAATGGGGAAAGCCAGACAGGAGTTAGGAATTACAATCTGCCAGTCCCCCCCCTTTCTTCCCCCCAAGCCCCCAGCAACTTTTTAACAATCTCCATCCCTTTTCTGCCGTGCCCTTGGCTGGGGAGCACAGCAGACTGAATCATGAGCGATATGCTGAACTCCCCATCTAATATAAATGTTTTACATTCTTTCCTGTATACTGTGGGCCTTTATCCGAGCAGCCACCGCTGCTGGGACTTCACGTGCATCATTACACACACTGTCTGCAGTTGTGTTTGATGCAGGGCTTCTTTTCAACCCTGGGAACCTGGGAAAATATGTTATGCCACAGCCATTTTAGTGTAATGTCCATAATTCACGTATACTTAGATTTAAAGGTTGCCACCGGTGACTTTTCTGGTTCTTAAAATCTAAATCTTCTGCTACATATGTTCTCTTTAGTGTCTGTACCATTCTGGCCGGTGAAGAATATCGTTACCCAATCTTCCCCAGTTGTTTCATATACTCCCAATGACTTACTGAGATTTATTTTGCCTAGACATATCTATTTCATGTTCTGTCTGCCTGCGGACACAGCAGCGCTAGTTAATTCAGCCCAGAGCAGACAGCATTGGCTGCAAACACTGCAGAGCTACTGTGCTGGAAGCCTGTCCACGTTGCAGGGTCCCTGCTCTCTGTCTCGCTACGGTGACACCATGGGATGCTCCCCTTTCTATGTATGCAGGGAGCAGCGACATCTTCACTGGAGCAGCAACATGATGTACCAGCACAGACAGAATTTCCCCATTTCTGAAGTGAAAACCAGGCCAGAAATGTTGGCTGTGCTCCCCCTCCATCCATTTACCCACACAGCAGGTGCAACATTTGCCTCAACCCTGCTTGTGTTGGCAGTGCTGGCAGATTTCTGCCCGAGCTGCAATAACAAATGGCACATCTGTGACAGAGAGAGGGGTCTCAGGAGGGTGCTGGGCTTGTGGGCTGCTTGGTGTGCTGCAATCAGTGCTCTGCAAGCCATCTGTAGAGCACCACCGGCTTGGCTGGGAAGCACAACCAGTACATCTCGCTTCATGACCCAGATTCCTTAGAGACTTCAGGGTGGGAGCTGATGCTGCCTTGGACAGTGTGTCAGAAGTATCAGCCTACAAGCCAGAGTTTAGATATACAACGCTGCACGCCAGCCCGTTGGAAGTATTTTTGAAACAGTCTTGTTCTGAATGGTAACAACTTTGGCTGCAAGAGCAGGGAATCTCTGTTCTGCAGGGACTGACCTAAGTAACCCAGAAACATCTTAGAGAGCATCTTCCCTGTCTTTATGAGAGAGAAGGGAGAGGGACTTCTGCAGATTTTTGAGAAATTGGAAATGAAGGAACAGATTTAGCAGTACGTTGCCTTGTGTCACCTCATTGCTTTGCCATTCTCTCCTCTGCCTTAGCATTTGCCTTCTTTGTGGCCTTGGGCTACTGGAAAACTTCAGTAACTTGAAGCAGTTATCAGCTATGTATCTGCACTTGTGTCTAATTGAAAGAAAAATTGATTCAGCAATTTAGCAGTGCCTTTAGCAATGCCACCCAGTGGCAACCTTGTATATGCAGATATTGCAAATTTGCCTGCTGTCCCTTTGGTTCCTGCGCTGGGCAATCTGCTGCTCAGTGGAGCAGTGCTTTGCTCTCACGCGTGTCCTCTCCATGTCCTGTCCGTGCAGCCTGGCCGCAGTAGCACACTTGTGCACTGGGACTGCTTCAGCTTCAGACACATCAAAGACCATTTCAGTACTGACGGAAGGGTTGGTGACATCGAGCCCCTGGCGGGATAGCAGAGCTTTCCTGGCGGTAGTTGTCTTCCAGTGGTTAATCGATATTTCCATTGTGGCATAGCATTTGCCTGGGACATCATCCCTGGATGAATTTCTAGCATAAGCATCTAACTCCAGGCTCTGAGCTCTTTGCCTTTTCTCATGAGTTTTTTTCCAAACACTTTTCACCTGGATATCGCTCCCATGCCAGAGCATGGGATGAGGGCTCTACAGCTCCAGAGAAGTGTGTGGCTGCTCACTGCAAGAGGCAAGGACAGCTGAGCGTCCGAGCGAGGGATGCTTTTGTTAAGTCCGTCCGTGTGCCTCAGCGAGGAGCTCCTGTCTCCAGTGATGTTCAACAGATGGCATTTAATTGCACCATGTGAAGAATGTTAATACATGAAGTCTTAGCGCTTGGAGTTACCGCCAGAAGTTACTACCTCTGAAAGGCACTGGAGTGTGACCCGGATTGTGGTTTATGTCCCTGACTGTATCTGCTGGGTCTCACACACATGGGAATAGCAGTGAGGCTGCTAGATGATACAGCTTTGCATTGTGAGTGTAACTTCGTGGAGAGAGAGGCTTTTGGTGGCAGGGGAAGTTGTACAACCTGTGAGTAGACTGCGCTGTCGGTGGTGGGATGCTCTGTAGCTGGGTGGTATCACTTTGCACTGTCAGTGCACTGGTGTGAACAGCCACAGCGATGCACAGGCTGCAGAGGGCTCCTCTACGAACTGCACACATGTCTTGGGCCAGCTGGGAGGGGAGAAAGCAATGAAACAGGACTATGGTGATGAAACCTTTGCCTCTTTTCTTGTAGTTCCCCCAGAAAGAGGATAACGGTGAAACTGTCTCCCTTTTCTGGGACCACGTTCCAGAAGGTTGCCTTGCTGGTACAGCTTTTTCCCCTGTTGTGTTTGTTCATGCTGGATGTTGTCTTGAGTGTGTCATTTGGAAACTTCCTTGACGTTGAAGTCAAATAGAAGAACTTTGCAATTTATTATGAAGATTTCAAATTATTTTAAAAAAGAGAAAGAGTGGCATGATACCTGTGGAGAATCCATCTCTTGCCTCTGACTTGCTCAGCAGCCACCTCCCGGTAGCAGTTGGGCTGTTGCCTAAAATCAAACAAGCTAGGGCATGGCTGAACTGACACCACCCCTGCCAACTGTGGGCAGGTTATGAAGTGTTTCAGCAGGAGATGAATCCCTTTAGTTACAGATTTGTTGGACTAACTAAATATAGATATCTATCTCCCAGTGACCCTTGCTGAGACTAGGGACAAGGTCATGGGAATTGCATAGTGAGAGAGCTGACAGTGGCAGCGAGGACGCTCCCTTGCATCTCTAGAGCCAGAAACCTACTGAAGCTGATAGGGAGGGTGCTGTACGCTAATTCTAAGGGATCTTAGCTTGAGATAGCATGTTTCCATCTACCTAATTAAAAGCAGTTCTGCTTTTTCTTCGTTATCCCAAACATTGTTAAATGCTGACAAATCCTGTTTAGACGACTTTGTTTTTTATCCAAGATAGTTTCTGAGTAGTGGGACAGATCTGCTGCCCTGCTGGCCCCTCTGGCTGTGTCCTCAGACCTTTATTTCCTACTAACATCCCAATAGCATGACACTATCCAAGGCAAAATTAGTTTGCACAAAGGTTTGAAGTGGCTCAGTTAACCCAGAGGAAACCTAGCCAGCGCAGCGGTTAAACTGGTGGTGACTACCAGAGTCTGTGCAACCCAGGAGCTCCCGCTGTCGATGCTCCTGGGGAAGCTGTGCTGACGTTTTGGGAAATACTTGCAAAACAAAGCCACGCTATGGACTCGGCCTTTCTACGAAACGTGCTTAACTCATCCCCTATAGTGTGTGTTGTGGCTCTTGCAGATCCTAGTGCTGCCGTTCCAGCTGGCGCCCAAAGCAGAACCAGCTGTGGAGTTAGACGTTCCCATGGCCGGGAGCAACTCTGTCCGCTCTGGTAGCCAGTAGGAATTACTGAGCAGTATGCGAGGGATGCTGTGCTGTTTCAGCCAGCAAGGTGGACCAAAGAAATTGTTTGCTTTTGCAGCAAGTAGAACTGAGAATTAATCATGCTTTTCTCTTTCCTCAGGGTCTAATGGGTTTCATTGGTCCAGTAGGGGAACCTGGAATAGTGGGAGAAAAGGTAAGATTGCTTGCAACAAATTGGTTGCTCTAACTGTTGCAGGATGAGGGAGACTGGGGCGGGGGAATATTGAAGGGATTTAAGTTGTCATGTCAGTGCAACACCCAGCTGGGAACGCAGCACATCCAGGGTGTCTGAGCTAGTCATGGGCCAGGCAAAAGTCATCCACTTCACATTTAGGATTTAGCATGCACTTACCCTCCAAGGAGATGCTGTCAAATATTCTCTGAAAATACCAATTATTTAAGCTGTCTTCATTCATAACCTGCTGGAAAGCTTGTATTTGACAGTCAGTTCTGTTTTTTCTGGGAATGAAGGACCCATCAGCCCTGTGTTCCTAGTCACAGGAGGAGTCCAAGGAGTTTAGGTTACAGATGGATTTGTGCAGAGCTGTGCTCACAAGCCCAGTCTGAGTTGCTGATAGGGTCACACAGGACCAGGGCTGAGCCTGCACTCAGCAGGAGGCCTCAGCAAATTCTCAGGTGCAGAAACAGTCTAAGAGCGTGGCCACGTATCTGAGCAAAGGCTGGTCCAAATACTTCCCTTTTCAGTTAACAAGGACCGTGCTGTCTGCCTGCCCCTGTGGTTGCATTGGGCACGCTACTAAGGGCTGGTGCCCTCTTGTGTACAGTACAGATACATGCTTCTTCCAGGAAAAAAATTACTTTATTTTCCATAAAAAGTAAATGACAGTTAATTCGTTTTCTATTACAGTGTAAAATTTTATTCAGGGGTAGCTTCTAAAGACAAATCATCTATGTCATTCATTATATCTCAGTTGCAGAGTGCTGGTTTTCATTGGTGGTTTAATTATTCACAGTCCAGCCATAAAGATAGTAAAGAGCATAAAATGATGCATTCCACACATCAGCTCTCTCTCTCTCTTTTATTACTTCAAGCCCTGTCCTCTGGGTAATGATGTCACGCCTCTGTGACAGTTACACTGTGTTCGCTGCAAATGCATTTTATTGCTTGTCTGCAGCAGCCTTGGAAGCCCTGTGCTCTGGCTGTTCTCTGGTGGGGCAGTAGCAGAAGCAGGTTCAGTCCAAACTGTCAAGGCACACAAGAAGTAAAAGGAAGGACGTGATGTGGGCTGCGTTTTACAGAAGGAAAACAGAGGAATAAAGCATCTGTGAAGCGTCCAAGGTGGTTACACAGAAAGTCAGTGCCTGAGTGAGCTGTGGCTGGATCTCAGTGGCAGCTGCAGCCCTGAATTGAATGGGAAAGAAAGGGTCTGCCATGCAGGAGACATGGGAAGATCTTTTTCCCACTCCAGTAAACTCCAGTAAAACATCTGGCCCTACTGACTTCCATGCCAATGCGTTGACCGCGTCAGCTGTCCTTTTGTTGTAGGTCAACTCTGTAACGTGGTGATGTTACATTGGTGTCCATACAAACCTGGACTGTCCTTTCATAATCTGCCCTAGGAGTTCCTCAGCACAGCTGTGGCTTCTATCAGACTCCTCCTTCTTTATGAACTCAAACTTAGGGATGACAAAAATAACTATCAAATCAAAACCTCAACCAGGCCTCCAGTTGGCATAGCATCCTGCAGCTTACTATGTTGCTGCAAGCTAAATGAAGTGGGAAATATGCTTTCATTAGACATAGCTGAGTCAGCAATCTCCGTCCTGAGAGCTGCAAAACTTAAGACTGAAGCCAGTAGAATCCAAAGATTATCAAAGGGAACAATACAGTTAATACATACTTAATAAAATCCATGCATTCATAGGAAAACAAAAAATCCTTACATTGGTTTACAAGGGCCAACGGGTGACAACACACACTCTGGGGTTTGCTTTTAATAAGATGCTTAGAGCCCAGAAAATATTTACCCTTACAGTATAGCTGTTGGAAGGTAGGTCAGATTTTGGGCGTAAACTACTTGGCAGCGTTTGCTAACTCCTCCTTCTTCATCCCCCCGAGCACACAAACATAATACACCTAATTCCCAGTGAATTACCAGGGCTGCTAGGCAGAGTACAGGCATTCACAGTGGGAATTGTCACTGTCTCCAAAAAGAAGCAGTTGACATCCCATAGCTAGAGCTCTTCCCCCAGCATCAGTGGGTTGTGGTGGTGCTCACAGAGCCTTGCAACTTGTCCCCCATCCTTGGTTGAGCTGAAGGGCCAAGGATGTACTCGGAGAAGTGAGATGTTCTGTATGTGGGGATAAGTAAGACTTTTGGAATCATTTTTTTTTTTTTTTAGGTACGTTTTTTATTTTAATGCCAAATGGTGGCTTGGTTTAAAAGGACTGGTGTCTTCAGCATGGGAGCTGGGTTGTGGAGGCACCGGGCTCTGGATCCATAAAGCAGGCCTCCAGATCATTGTTGTTTGCGCTGTGGTCTCAGTGTGAGCCACAGGATAGGGAGACCCCCAAAACGCCTCTGGTCTCCTTCTGAAAGCACCAACCATCTATTCCAGGCAGCTTCTCTGTCTTTTTCCAATGTGATTCCCCGCTCTCAGCAAGCCCCTCATGACCACAGCTTTCAAATCCATGTCTCTGAAAACACCAGAACGTGTAGGAATTATGGTAGTGCAGAACAGAGGCATGCAGAGCCATGGGTGGGATGGGCTGGAGCTCTCCTGGGATCCAGCCCCAGCACTGTCTGGACTTGAAGGTGGTCTTGAGTGCGTTGCTCGATTCTTGTCCTTCGATGGTTTGAAGTCAATAGTAAAGTCACATCTCTTGAGCCATGGAGGATCCACTAATCTTGCTGTAGTCCTTTAGTTACTCTGATGAAATGGCTACCTGAAAGAGGATGATTAGCGTTCTGTGCTGGAAGACTCTCTGGTAGAAATCTGATGGCACAGGCTGCAATTTGTGGATCTTTCAGTTGTTTCATTGCTCTAGATCCCTGTTGCTGCCAGCACGGAGTGCTTGTTAGCACAACTCCTCACTCTTCCCCGTGCACCTTTGTCTCTCCCAGGGTGACCGTGGCTCAGTGGGACCCCCAGGCCCTCCAGGAGTCAAGGGGTCGATGGTAAGGAGTAAGTCTGCATTCTCTCTCTTGCTGCTGCCTCTCTCTCTCTCTGTCCTAGCAAAGGGTGCAGCTTCTGCTGGTCTTTTGGTTACATGAGAATAGCTGCAAATTATTCCTGTCTCTGTGGGATGGGGGTGGCCATTTGTTGGCTGGATATTGAGGTATAACCTCTCCCCAGCACTCCTGTTCAGCAGTCTCCCCTTCAGAGTAACACTGGGTTTTGACGTGTGTTCTGCATCTTCATCAGCTGAGGACCTGTTGTGTCAAATAGAGATAACTAGGAACTAAAAGCACCTGAAGGATTACCTTTTCCCAAACATTCTGGCTACTGAACAGACGGGGTCCCGGAGCAGGGATTTCCAAACGTCTGTCGTTCACATCCCACCGTGTTGTCAGAGGCAGCTGGAGATGTGGGGCGGCTTGGACAGCACACCCATGCTGCTTTTCTTTGCCATTTGCACTGCTCTTCGGGACCCTTGTTTAGGAGTTTAATAGGGGGGACTTCAGCAAGATCCTGTCTTGCTCTGACACATACTCCCCGTGTACCATAGCGCAAGACCCAAAGACAGATTTTCACATTAATTCAGCCTACTCTGTTCTGGGCTATTCAGAAAATCTAGCTGCTTATATTGCTAGTAAAGTTGGGATGGGCTTTTGATGGTCTGGCCTTCGCCATCTGTGCCCAGGCTCTTTTTCCCTGGCAAGTAACAGGCCTGCCTGACCTTGCAAGCAGCCAGCGGTGCCTTGTTTTCTGTCTTCTCACTTGGAGGAAGAACAGCTAAGCAGACTTCAGGAATTCACACCAGGCATGTTCTTCTTCCTTCACTTTCAGGGACACCCCGGGATACCAGGAGGAGTGGGTTTTCCTGGAATCCCTGGACCAGCAGTAAGTAAAGGTTTTCATCACCTTGTAATACTGCACAGCATCCTGTATCCTGGGTATTCATGGATTGAGCCAAGCAACTGTGTCCCAGCTGATTTGAGTTTGAAGGACAGTTTATGAACAAGAGATATTGGGAAAGGGATGGGGCATGGGTGGGAGCAGTATGAAAAGAGATGCTAAAAAAAGTGGTGTTTAGTCCAAACTTTTTTAGCCCATTTCCCTAATCAGGGGATCCAAGACTCACAATCCAGCATTGATCTTTTAGCAGGTCAAGAGCTCACTAGCTCAGGGCATTACTGCAAGGCCCTCTATTTCTGCTAGCAGTTGCTGTTAGTGTGGTGACCACAACTTGCATTGCAGCGACTGTATCGTCTGGTGACTGCATGGTGCAGTGACTGCGTTGTGCACAGTCGGAGAGGGGCAGCCGAGCAGCTGCGCCCAGATGTGCCCCGTGTCTGGATGCCCTCATCTGGTACATGCGCAGCTGTGGCTGGAGCGTGCAATTGGTGTGGAGGTAGATTTTAGTGTGGCTCCAGTTTCTCACAGCCTTTGTTCAGATGGAGCTCCAGCTCTCCCAGCAGCACGAATGCCGCCCCGTGAAGGCAGCGCATGTTGTTTGCTGGAACCAGCAGAAAGGCAGCTTTGGGTGGGAACGGAGAACAGATTTTGCTCAGCATGTGAATTCCCACATTGTGGTTAATTGGGACAAAGATCACAATAGTGAAATGGGCAGTGCCAAAGGCTTGGCCTCCAGACCCGTGGCAGCTCTGCCCAGTGCAGGGAGCTTGGGGATGCTCTGGGCCCACCAGCTGCAGCCAGCTGCTGGCTGGGGAGAGATTTCACAGCTGTAAGGCTACAGAGATGATGGAAAGAGAGTGTCTGAGGTCAAACAGCACCCTGGGGTGACCTCCCCCTACCTGAAGAGCAGCAACACAGCACTGACCAGGCCCTTATGATCAGAGCCCCCAGCAGTGAGCTGCTGGGGCTGTCGGGCCCTTCATGGCAGCACTTACACTTGCAGAAGTCTAGAGACACTAGACTTACACTAGACAGAAGTCTAGGAGGCAGATGGATATCTTTAGATGTCCCTTTTTAGCATTCTCCAAGCACATTAGCTGCTGTATGACTTGGGGATGGGCCCGAGCATTAGGCAGGCTCCATGCCCATGGGCACTGGACAGGAGCAGAGTCCGTCCTGGGCAGAGCTGGGTTCTGCACTGACCTTGTGGCGCAGAGCTCCCAGCCCTGAAGCACCATCCAGTGCACCACTACCTAGTACCTTTAGTTAGGGCTGAATTTTGTCTTACTTCACTGGGGCGTGACAACTATATGAGTCAGCTCTGACCAGAGATGCTGAAACCTCTCTGCAAAGCTCTGGGAGCTGAGACCATCCCTAGGTCCTTCCACTTCCTTTGGTGCCCTGTTCTCCTGCAGGCAAATAACCAGCAGGTTCATCCAAGCAAAATGTTTCCTCCAAGACTGCATTTAAAAAGTCATAATTCAGTAAGTCAAACTTCCCCGCAAAGCCAGTAAATCAAATAATCCCCTAATATTAAATCCCCGCTCTTATTAACTCCATCTGTTTCTTCCTGTTCCTCCACCAAACAACCCTTCATTATTTGCTTCTGAAGCCAGACCTGTGGCATGTTGTTGTTTGTCCTCCACTGTTAAACTCAATGAAGCTATCCAGTGGGCCTCAGCAGCCCTGATGGCTGGTTAATTCAATAGAGGGTGAATGGGAAGCAAAGGTGTAGTCAATGGTAGGAAACTCTGCCCTTAATTTCAGCTCACTGAGGCTTGTGAATTCCTTTTCCCTCTTCCTGCTCACCGTCATGGTATATATTTTGTGTTAATTTGTAGTTTTGAAAATTACATATACATATATTAAAGGTCACTCATCTTCTAAAATGCTTCCTTGAAATTCCCAGTATGGTATCTAATTGGTCCCCTCAAAATTTTGCCATCACAATTAATCTTATTCTTGTTTTTTTAATAAGCTGTTTGGGATAGCCTGAGACTTTCAGGAGGACATTCCAAATACCAATAAAGAATTTCATTTCTGTATGTGTTTTTCATAAAAATCTCTATAAAACAGGCATCTGACACATCTGCTGCTTGTCTGTGCCAGCCACTACTGACCTCACTAGCAAAACTGAGATTTACTATAATTACAACTATAGTTACCATAAACTTAACATTTCCATTTTGAGCACAAACAGCTAAGCGTTTGTATTCTGGACTTATATGCCATGCAGAATAGCTCAGTTCCAAAAGCAAGATCTTTACTAGCGGCAGTGGTACAAGCAGTAGGAAGATCACAGTCCAACTTTGTTCTGGTCCTTGGTGGAGCTTGCAGGGTTGACGGTTGGCAAAAACTATTAATATATAAATAGCAAACGATGTGGAATTTTTGAGAGAGAAAGAATGTAATGTGTCATTCTGAGGTTTTCTTTTCTGACAGCAGAAAGGCACCAACTTCAAACGTGGGTTTTTAAAGTTGTAATATAGAAGTAAGTCCTGTGAATTGAACACATCCTTTAATATTTGAAACTGATACATGTTGTAACAGAAGAAAAGCTGTTTAATTTTCTTCTGTATTTCCTGTATTAATGAATCAAGCGTGTACAAATACAGGTTAAAAGAAAACCTGAAGCCTTTCTGTAAGGGTGAGATGAACAGGATCATCTTCAACACCAACCGTCTGAATGAAATTAGCATCTGTCTGCCAGCATGAATATTTGTGCAGCACTAACAGCACAACAGTTACATGAAAATAAAATCAGAGTTTGGCTGAAAAGGTCGAACTTGGATACCTAAGATGAGGTGTATAATTTTGTATTTGGACAACTGAAAAACACATCCTGGTTATTATTATTTTTTGTACCGACGCTGAGCAACAGCTGCTTTTAATAGTTTTGCAGGGAATTCTGGATGCTCAGCTTCTCTTCAAATCATACCACTTATACAGACAACAGGCTGCAGATACTTAAGCGTACAAACCTCAGCCAGCATCCTTGGCCTAAACGTTGATAATGGAGAGACAATCAGTGAGTTCAGATAAAGACCACTTACAGACAAGTAAACGCGGCCATGTCTTTGGCCAGAGTTCCATGAACCAACTGGCTGCTCAAGGCTCTGCGTCCGAGGCCCCTGCGGCTCACGTAGGGACATGGGGTCTCACCGACGGCTGCTGCCTGCATCCTCCCGCATCCTCACTCTGTTTCCTCTGCCCTCCCAGGGTCCGGCAGGAGTCCGCGGTGCACCAGGGACCAGAGGGATGAAGGGCCGCAGGGTAAGCACTTCCTACGGGTTTTTATGCCTCTCTTCTTTCAGCCTTTGGAAGAGAAATCTGATGGAGTAGTCTGGGGGGTGCGAAGATGAGCAGTGGTTGTGGCGGCACCTCCACAGCTGCATTTGTGCTGTGTAGAAGGGCTCTGGTCAGTGAAGCAAGTCTTAGCAGGGACGCGAATGCAAGTGATGGGGATGAGCAGAAGACTGTCCAAGTGTAGTCTGTCATGGAAGCAGTCCCTCTTGTCTTTTCCAGCCCCCTGCAATGTCAAACAGGGTTTATGGATGCTTCTGGTGAGGATGGTGAAGATTTAGTCATCTGAGGGTGGGTCTCGGCTGGGAAAAGGGGTGCAGGCAAAGGACCAGAAAAGGTGTCTTTGCTACAAAGGGACAGAGAGCAGCTGAGATGTGGAGTGTTGTGATTTAACTGGAGGCAGTTAAAGCAGGTTATGTTATGCCAAGAAATAGAATCAAGAGCCAAGGCAGGCAGAAATGGAGCTGACAAGGAGCCGAAGAGCCTGCTCTTCCCGCGTTCAGTCTCCCCGTTCAGTCTCGCTGGATGCAGTCATACCTTCTGGCAGTGTTCTGCAGGGTTGTCAGAAAGGTGTGTTTTGCATTGTCAGTGCAGCAAGTTACAAATATGTCCTGTATGCCTGTGTGTTTTTCCAGCCCATAACACAAGGCCCTGATTTTATCTGTACATACCTAACAGTACCACACTCCAAAGCACGTGTGAATCCTCGCTCTGCCTGGGGAGAGCAGGCCCCCAGCCTGGCACTGGGGAATGGTACTAGGTAGCATCGCTGACAGTGCTACGAGTACATGTTACACTGGATGAATATTTCACAAACAGTGTCAGTTCAGATACGGTTCTTCCTGCTCCGTTTGGGTGACAGCCGACAGCAGAATGACCTCTAGACCTGCCAAAGCTGCTTGTTTTCCTGGCTGTGACATCCAGCTCATGTCCCACTGAGCTCCTCAATCTTCCTTCTTCTTCAACGGGACATTCATTGCAGGAGCATCTCTGCTGTGGGTTGTTTTCCCTTGTCCAGCAGCTTTACAAAGTATTAATAACAAGCACACATGGGTTCTGCTGAACGCCCCAACAACAACATATTTTGCATTTCTCTCTCCAAGGATCTTATGATATCTGTTTCCATGTTTCGTTTTCAAAGACGTAGGCTGGAGTAAACTAAACATTTTACCCGCCCCCAGACTCTGCTTCTGCTGCAACTCCTGCTTGGGGAATTCAGGACAGCCAAATGTTTCCCTATACCAGAGCTAATACTCTATTCGAATAGCTGGGACTGGCAAAAGGAAATGGAATAACCAGCTAGAAAGCTTTCTAACCACAGAGTTATGTACCCTGGAACTGCTCTAAGCTTTAAAAACACAGCTAGAAGGACACCAATGACATCCAAGCCCAGCAGATGCATATCAGGGTTCAGCTTTTAGCTTGTGGCTGGGAAGAACAACTTCCTCACCACCGCTCCCCTCGGTGGGAAGGCTCCTGGGTCTCATCGCCCAGCTCTGCTCTCAGAGGCTCCCCTGGGAGCGAGGTTTCTCTGTGCTACGCAGCAGCGATTAATTGAGCTGTCAGGGCTCTCCGTGAGCATGACAGATGAGAATCTGGAGGCGTTCTGCCACAGGAGGCTTTGAGTGGACAGCGGAAAATATCTCAAGGTAAAACTGCAGCGCAGAGCTGAACGGGAAATGCCTTCTGAATGAATCCCAGGCTGCTGGCTGTGCGGGCTCTCGGAGAGGTGGGTCCTCCGAGAACATCGGGCATTTCTGCCAGAGCCTCCAGTGTCCGCAGGGACAGCGGAGTCCCCCGCTGCCTCTTCCCAGCCACCGTCACCGAGCCTCTCCTTACGGCAGGAGCTGCACAACTGCGGTGCTGGGCTCCTGGCTTGTGCGAGGTTCACTCGTGTAAATCCTCTTCAGCTTCTTACATCTCTCTTCGCCTAAAGCCCTCAAGCCACAAGGAGAGGATGGCTGACCAGGCCATTTTCAGCTTCACTTGTTCTGGCAGGAGTGATGAAGGGGATATTTATCACGCTAGTAAAACCAAGAGCCAAGATGGATTCAGCTCTCAAGGCAGGAGGTTGGCTGGCACAGCAGGGACCTGCGTTCAGATTTAGCTGGATCTGGAGATAGGGTGCCAAACCCTCAGAAGCAATAATACAGGACACCAGCTCCCACCAGCAATGTCCATCCCCAAAATGACATAGCACATATTAGAGATGCGCAGCTTGGTGGCCGTGGGCTGCGTTTCCTCTGCAGAAACACAGTAATACAATCCCTCCAGGATTTGCAAGACAGACATCCTTTCTAAGATCCCCAGCAGAGAGAGGGAACTCTGGCCTTGCTCTGAAATCCTACAGATTTCAGTGAATATGATGTGGGAAAGTTGGTGTTGTAAGGACCAGCAGCTCTGTTGGGAGGATTTCTGGTTTGTATCTCTGTCTCTCACGTTTTCTTTCTCTCTCAGAAGATATTCCAGGCACATAGTATTCTTTGTTTGCTTAGTTTGTCCTGCTATTCCAGCTCTTGGTTTTCTCAGGATGGGGAAATGATCCCCCAGTTGTGATTTCAGGCATTATCCTCTGTCTATCCCACTTTACCGAAGGGGACTAATTCAATTCAGAGTGGAAACATCAGTGCGGCCTCTGCCAGATGTTTGTGGATTCCATGAGCTCTGTTTGTGGATACTTCATTAAAGTAATTTCACTTTTGAAGAAAATGTAAATAGCAAATATGGTTTTGATTGTAAAGAACAATGGAGACTTTTGGGGGTCTGTATTTATGTTGTGATAGCTTTTGTGTTGTCGAGATAGAAGCACAACTTTTGAAAAGAAAATCCTTTAAGAACTGTAACTTTCTTTTCAGTCATGACAAGACAATAGTTCCTCCCTGTGTCTGTGTTTTGAAGTCTTTCACAGACGCAGCTTCCTCTCTCCTCTTTCCTGAGAACAAGAAGCTTGGACTTGCAAGTCCAGGCTCACTTCCCTTCATCCCTCTTCAGTGTAGCACTTGGGCATGTGCTTAACATTCACATAATGACATCTATGCATGTGTTTAAACCTAATTGCTTAGCCACATCAAGGTTTATATTTGGAGGTAGCTGATTCTGCCCATGCCTTACCCTACCTCCTGTATATTCATTTCTGTTAATCAGGTCCTCGCAGCAGGACAATGCCTGGCCTCCAGCATCCTCTGCTGAGGATATTGATATCGAGGAGCCTAGGTATTGACTGAGAATCTCTACAAAAGGTGAAATATTGACTGTATCCCTGACTTTGCAACTCAGATCATAAAGCCACACCTGGAATCCTTCTGTAAAGTGACCTTGCCCCATTCTTCTGGCCAAGATGTCTGTCTGTGTTAATGGGATTTTATCCTCACTGGAGGGGAGGCTGGATACTGACCCAGAGGTGCTTTTCAAGTCCCAAAGCACATTTCTCTCTTCCACTGTGCCATTCAGCCATCAAGCTCCTGCGTTAGCTATTGCCCAGGTGAAGCCTGCAAAGAGGAGATAACATGCACACACCTGCACCCCAAGCGCTCCATGCGGAGGGGACCGCTATCTCCCTGCCACCCAGCCCCGCTGCTTTGCAGCATCACTGACTGCAGGAATTTGTAAACGCTGGGAATTTTTGGTGTTATGTAAGCAAACCTGAAAGTAGTTGCTCATTCCAGGCCCAGCTGAGAAGTTGCTTACAGAGAAATAGCAGAGGTATTTTTGTTTTGCTCCCGGGGATCTTTCTAGTTGGCTGAAAAGCATTAGAAGTGTTTGAGGAGAAGTTAGCTACAGATCTATGGCCAGTGATGTCTCCAGACTTCAGTCAAGGCATTGGTCTAGTGACTTGTGTGCTGCAGTGGCACTGCCCTGGCACGTCCCTGCCCTGCGACTCCCTGCGTGACCTTGGGTGAGCTGCTTTGGGATGGACACGGAATATGCAGCCTGAGAGCTGCATGTTCATCCCAGCTGGCTTTGGTGAAACAGGTGAGCGGGTTCTCAAATGCTCCATCAGCCACAAACCTGTATCTCTCTGTGCCTTGGCAGCCCATGTGCAAAGGAGCAGGCAGATCTTGATTTAGCCTTCTTTTTGTTCCTGGTTGCATTGTAAAGCTGCTCAGATCTTGCACTGTGTGCATAGCCCTTGCCCATCAGGACCTCTCCTGAGCTGTGTACTGCCGTATAAATACTAACACAACTAACGAAAAGCTTCCTTCTCTGTTTCATGGGCTCCTGGAGGTGCTCCACCAACGACAACACCATGCTTTCTCACTGCACCCTCCTTACGCCATCCGTAGGGCGAGTGCGTGCCGTGTGTGCCCTCGTGTGCCCAGCCGGGCCTGCAGGGAAGGCAGCGTGCTGCGCATCGCGGCGTTTGGCATGGGATGCTCCTGGAGAGCCGCCAGGACCTCACTCACCCCTCTCTAACCAGTGTTGTCAGTAAAAGAGAGCTTTAAAGATTCGCTAATTGGCTAAATGTAGCCTTTCCTGTCAGGGCGAATTAGGGGAAGCCTTCATCCTGGGTTTCAGCCCAGGAGGCCTGGGGAAGATGAAGCTTGCCACATGCGTTTGTGAACACAGGGTCACTTTCTCCTGCTTTAGGTCAGAGGCTGATGAGATGTGTTGTGATGGGATTAGCCAGGTGGCTGCTGCAAAGCGAGATTGCCCTGGCAGGTCCTGCCATGCTGGTGACAGGGCTCTGCTGGAAGAAACGCGGATACTGCAAACACCGCCCCGGCCAGCCCCGCCGGGAGCCGCGGCTGTCGCTGCCCTGGCTGCAGCGCTGGGCGAGGGCTGGGAGCACCCAACAGCCTGCACGCAGCGCAGGGCAGCCCGGGGCTGGGCAGCGCAGGCTGCAGAAGATGGGTCTGGAGGGGTGAGATGCATCCCACTTTGCTTTCCTGGCAGCATCTGTCCTGGAACACAGACCTCTAACCTGGGTCATTGCTGTCGTTCCCGTGTCCCACTGGTCTCCAAACCCTTCTCCCTCCTCCTGTAAAACCCTTCCCCTCTGCACTTCTTCACAAGCAGGTCAACCCATCATCTCGGATAGGAGAGGTGTAATTGCACAAAACATCTGAATGGCTTCCCAAAGCAGAGGGGAACGGTTTGTGTTCCAAAGAGGGCGAGGAGCTGGGTGGCAGCGTGCCGGTGCCATCCACGTGCTGACACCTCACTTGTCTTTGGGCAGCCCGATACCAGCCCGGGGCAGGTCCCTGTGTTCTGCTGGGTCTCCTGGGCGCTCCCCAAACCTCCATGTGCTGCTCTGCCACTGCTCCACCATGCAGAGCTGCCTGGCTTGAGCTGTCAGGAGCTTTCTATTTTATATCATTGTTCTTTGTTTACAGGGATGTGGATCAGTAAAACTTCTGGCCTTCACTGCTCTCTGGTCTAGTGGCCAGCACAAGCCAGGCACTGGAGTCTAGAGCTGGTGGGAGCAGCTGCTGTGGCAGCACAGCAAAGCGCCGACCTGTGAAACGCCCCGTTCAGTTGTGCCGTTCCCGTCTGGTGCACAGTCCCTCTCTGTCCATCTGTCCTGCAGAGCAGGCAGAGCATTCTTTAGAGCGGTGTTTTACTGGCATGCAATACAGGCTTTTGGTTATTTTGTCTCTGGTACGCTCAGCGGCACGGGGTTTTGCCAAGCACAGTAGAAGTTTTTGCATTATTTTATATTGACAGTGTTTGTCTGCTGTAATAATTTGGCTAAGTTTCCTGTACATCTTCTGCTGTTACACTGCCGTTCTTTGTGAGTCTCTCTCTTTGCCTGTCCTACTGGAGTTGCTTTTCTAACGCATTGGCTCCCTAATGCTCTTATTACTTTTGGCACTCGGTTCGCATCCCGATTAAGCACATTGGCTCCTGTTTTCTCTATTTCCGCATTGGCCTGCTCTCAGAATTCCTCTTACCATTACATTCTAGCACCACTCTGTGTTATTATTTATTATTTATATTGCAGTAGCGCCTAAGAGTCCCAGCTGAGATCACGGCCTGATTATGAACATGACGTGTGTTAATACAGTCTCTCAGTGTGCCCTTTTTATACCGTTCTGTTTTCCCTGCCCACGGCTCTGTTTATTCTCCATCGGCGTGACACGCGGGTTTCTGGGGTTCGAACGGTGCAGAGGGCTGTGCATTCAGCTCTGCTGCAACGAGCTTCAAAGCTCAGTCACAGGTACTCTCTCTTCAAGACCAGGGCTCTCCTGGCCAAGCACCCTCTGGAAGAACGTCTTCCCTTCCTGCAGGATGCCTGAGCCATGCCATGAGCTGTGCAATTTTAGCTCATCAGGTCCAGGATCGCTCGCGGTCTGGACTTGTGTGGGTGCCACCAGCATCTGCAGTGCGTGTCCCATACACCTCGGGAGCTCCCACGCTGTCGGACACTGTGTTGTCTGAAAATAAGGCTGTTCCTGACGTGCCTTTCTCCTCTGGCTTTAGTTCGCAGCCAGTGGTTGGTTTAAAGGGGAATAAAAAGTATTCTGGTACTGTGTGCTGGTAAACGGTGACAAATGAGACACAACAAAACACAGAAGGGATCTTTCGAGTCCTGGGCTCCGAGCTGCCCTGCTCAGCCCAGCCAGGTGTGGGTTGGCTTCCCCAGGACTGGTCTCAGGGGCCTTCCAGGTGGCCACAGCTCGGGTGGCTGCTGCATTTCCCACTGAGCCATATACTCTGCACAAATCCTGTAATGGGAACCCTTAGCACAGGAGCAGAGCACAGGCACCCAAACTTCAACTTCTTTGAGCTATGGCCCTCCCCTGCCTGCAAAGCCCAAGTGTCTCAAGGGTTAAGAGTGCAGGGGCAACCATGGTGGTTGAGGCTGGAGCCATCCACAAGTGGGGCTCCCCTGAGCCATCTCCGTGTGTGACCTACGTTTCACTTGGTAGATAGGCATGGTGGCTCAGCTGGGCAGGAGATGTTTGGATTTTGGAGCCAGGCAGAGAGCTGATGCCCACCAGGGAGGTGGAAGGTGTCAAACTGCAGCAGGGAAGCTGGGAACCCTGCCCACCCCCAAACCCAGGCTGCACTGCTGATTGCAGTGGCAGAGGAATCTTCCCTCTCCTCCTCCTTCTTCCCCCTTTGTTTCTTATATTTTTTTTTCTCTCCTTTGACCTTTTCCAGGGTGCCAGAGGGCCTGATGGACCAGTAGGCGAGCCAGGGTCACGAGGTGCCAAGGTGAGTGCCAGCTTAGCTGAGATTGCTCTTAGCTGTGTTGTGAAATGCCCTGGAGAGACCAAGGTCGCATCCTCCTCCAGAAACCGGGGCTGTTCAATGGCTCCATGAGAACCAGCCAGAAGGAATGACTCGTCCATGCAGCCAGAGCAAAATCTTTCTCCAAAGCAGCGTTTGCTCAAAAAGACATAGGTCATGCAGCCCCCGTTGCCCAAACTCCTCGCTGGTTGGGGTGTTCCTCAGGGCAGGATGGCTGGGCATTTGGACTTTCAAAAGCTGCAGGGACCTGAAGGGGATATCTGATGCAGAAAAAAGCAGGAGCAGGTGGGATGGGGCAGAAGAGCATCACCAATACGGTTTGTGCTTTGTCTTTTCGCTTTGCAGGGCCGTCCAGGGGAGCCAGGCAAGCCGGGGCCAGATGGGCTGCAGGTACGTCCTCTGCAAGGTGCAGACCCCCATGGGGGTGCCCAGAGACCTGCAGCTTCTCCTGGCCAAAGTGCCACAGGTGTCCGAGCACATTTCCAGCTGCTAATCGCTGTAACTCTGTGTTCACAGGGGAAGATGGGCGAGACTGGGGAGACAGGATCACGTGGCTTCCCAGTAAGTGTCCATCACTGGTGTTTTCTTTTATAAACTGGTTTTCACTCAAGTTCTTAAGTTCTGGGACCTGGTCCAGGAGGAAGAATTTGTCTCAAACTTACAGAGGCGCCTCTCCGCTCTTTTTACTGGAGCTTTTGAGATGCATGTTGCTGCCGAGAACCATGAAGGATTGCCATGGGGTTGGAGCTGACCTTGGTGTGTTTCGTTTTTCTAGGGTATCCAAGGGCCTTCAGGACCTCCAGGAGCAAAAGGGGCACCAGGCGACCCGGCAAGTCACTCTCTCTTCATCTGTCTCTCCCTGCACACATACACACACTTCATTTCTTTCTCCGTCTGTTTGTCCCCCACTACTCATTCCTATTCCCAGTTTCTCTGTCCTTGCCAGCTCCACTGTGGTCAGAGATGTGAAAGACTTGGCTAGAGTCCTAGGAGGCATGAGGAAAGATAAGGTCAGACCCCCTGGAAAGCAAAAGGGGAGCATGGATCAACCAGGGAAGGTGTAGGATACATCCTGGGATGGATTTTGGAAAGGAAGGGAGGAAAGAAAGGCAAGGTTGGGTCTGGGACAGGGTCAGATTTAACAGGAAGAGTTGGGCTGGGCTGAAGGGGGAACAGGAGGGAATCTGACAGTGTCAGAACTGAGCCTGCAGCTTTGAAGGAGGCACTGGGAGATGACAGGTGAAGACAGACCTCCGGGAGGGCCAGCAGGACCCTTGAAGCTGAGTCATCTCCTGCTGTCTGTGTCTATGGGACTTACCTAGACTGTGGAGGGAGAGGATTAACCAGACACTTTCATGTTATCAACAGCAGTAGTTTTAGGTTGGAGCCAGAAAGGTGAAGGGCCTTCTGAGCTGTTGTTTGCCTGTTATGATGCCTCAGTGCACCCATTGCTGGTCCCTCCATCTTGCTGGCCATCTCTTGCACACTGCGTAGCTCCACTGCGATCTGGGAGGGAACTGGTGTTTTATCTTACAGACTACAGAAATGATGGCCCTTCAGAAATGAAAACAGTTGCATGAAAAGAGCCTTGTGTCTCTGTTTTCCAGGGTCCACAAGGACCACAGGGGCCACCTGGGCCTTTGGGAGAAATGGGGCATAAGGTAGGTCTGGTGTTTGCTCCTATTTCTTTTCCCCTTACATTGAGAGTGGCAGGACTGATTAAGTGTGCAGAGGTGCAACCTTTCACACCCAGGGACATGAGCAGGAAGGGTTTCCCTCGAGTCTGAATATCAACTTCCAAAGCGAACAGTGAGAGCCAGAAATTCGAGCATCATTTTCATCGCAGGGTGTGGACACCCAGTTGGTAGATGGGCAGCCCCACCTTCACAACAAGAGGAACATTTCAAAGCTGGCCATGCTCTAACAAAGACGCCCCAGGCATGGCTGTATCACCACCAGGGAGCACCTCTCCGTACCAGGGTGCAGAGTCAGGAACAAAATATAGCCTTCAAACTGAAAACTGGTCTCCTCTATCCCACTCACTGGTCCCATTGCTGACAAGACACAGTTTTCTCAGCCAGCCTGGATTGCTGCGGCAGTCCCTTCACAAGTCGCTGCAGCCAGTGGAGGAAGCTCAGAGAAACGCCTTTGCTGCTGATGGTGCTTTTTGGGTTGCTGTTGCCATGAAGCAATGACACAAACACACCGTAACCAAAGCAGCAGCAGCTGCCAAGCAGTGCCCCGATGGGTTGCAGGAGATGTCTTCATGGCTTCCCCCTAACTCATGTACAGTCTCGGCTTTATTTGACTCTCCTTGAAATATCAGAGTTTTGGCTGATTATGCCAGATGTACCAGTTCCCCTTGGGTAGCTCCTTTCCATAGGTCCTGAGCTGTTAAAGTACCCACGATTTTTCACTTGGTTGTGGAAACAGCAGCGAAGGTGCCTTTTAATACAGTCTACTGCAAAGTGTATGAGTCATGAAAGTTTCCATTCTCATGGCTGCTAGACTGGATGGATGGAGCGAGCTCTCAGCGTGGTAAACCACACTGGGGAGCTGGAAAGCTGCTACCGAGCCACTCTGGATGCTGCCAACCAAAAAAGTACAGAGCTTTATTCAAATCTGTGTCTCTTCCAGGAGCCTTTCTCTGCGCTGGCACCTCTGGAGAAACCAAAGCAGGATTTTTGCTTTCATTGGAGCTTGAATTTTCTCATTGCGTGACTTGACCATTTGTTAATAAACCCAGCACTCACCCTGCTCCCTCCTCTGCCCAAATCCATTTCAGCAAGCCAGGAACTGGCTTTATTCCCTGGGCAGCCGAGTGCTCCTTTTGACTGTGCTCTTTTTTCCTTTATTCCTAGCAGCAAAGAGAAGGGAGATTGTTGTCCAGAAAGCAAATACCATGAGAAAATAAACCCCTCAAATTATTTAAAGACAGCTTTGCTGTCGCATCTTTGGGCTTGTTTTCCAGATTGTCATTCCCCATTCTTCCCAGGGGCAGCAGAAAATGTACAAAGATTAGAGTTCCCAACTGATCTTGGTACCAAAGGTGTTTAACAAATGTGGCCCCCCCATTGCAAAGCTGCAAGTGGCAGCTGGACACCTAGTAAGAACAGTTTGCAAGGTCATTCTCTCATCTTCCCTCTTTCTACCTTCCTTCCCATAGTTAGCAGGTCAGGCACTCATTTTTGGCTGTGTGAGGAATGCCGAGCCCCTCTGCCAGGGTTACCAGCTTAGCAAGCTGAGGGTTGGAAGCAGTTACAGAGCTGCCTGGCAGAGGAGGCTGGGGGTGTGAGAGAAGAGCAGAGCCCTCGCGGGGACCAGGCACAAGGGGATGCTGCGCCTCTTTGATGCTGCATACCCTGAGCCAGCTCCGGGGAGGTAATTACATTGCAACCAGGGCTGTGCTGTCCCAGGAGGGCTCTGTTAAAGGAATTATGCCTTTGATCTTGCTTTCTACTTTGTTACAATGCTTTTTTTCATTATCTTTTTTTTTTTTTCCAGGGACCGCCTGGCTCAATGGGACAACCTGGCCTTGCAGGTGAACCTGGCATGAAGGTAAGAAAAAACCCTTAGTGTAATTTCTCTTTTGGAGCAGGGAGATAATAGCCACCTAGGTTCCTACAGGGGTGGGTAGCATTGCAGGTTCACCCTCCAGCAGCCAAAGCAGACAGCGTAATCGATAAAAGGTAAAGTTTAAAAAAAAAAAAACAAAAAAACAGTTTAACTTCAAGTCCTTGGTTACAAATTCCCGAGCCCCGTTGCAGAGGGGGAGGCTGTCAGTGCCAGGGACAAGCACCATCCCAGGGATCTTCTGCCTTGATCTGAGGAAAGGCCTTGGCAATAAATTTCAGCTCTTTCACAGATTCAAAATCTGAGCAGAGAAGGGAATCCTTGAGACCTAGAGATCCAGGCAGCTTGTAATTTGAATCAAGAAGAGCCTTAGGAAGGTCTCAAGCATGAAAAATACCCTCAGACAAGGTCCTGCCGCAGTTTCCAAGCCTCAGCTATGTGGGGACTGAGCTTCTCTAATGGTTATGGGGGAGGGTGCCCTGCTCCAGGGCCATGAATGCACCTTCTTGTCCACATGGAAAGGCCTGTAAAAACCATCTCTTTGTTTGAATGAAATCCCTGTGCAGAGCAGCTCAGAGGGGGTTTTATTTTATTTTGTCCCCCTCTCTGCTTGGTTTGAAGGTTTGCTCCTGTGTGGAGAGCTTGTGAACAGACTCTATGTGGGGATTAAATGCAATTTCCTCTTTGCTGTTCTTCACTCCCCACCCCCAGCCCCATCCTATGCCACGTTTTCCTTGGCAAATCTTCTGACACTTCACTGGAGCTACCGTGTCTATGGTGTCCTGATACTGCCTGGCTGTTTCAGCTCCTGTGCTCCTGGCTGCCACTCCATGCTGTTGCTGCCATCCCTGGGAGCAGGACAAGCTGATTTGCACAAGCACCCCTTTGCTCCCCGTCAGTGCAACACATTCGTGCTGGGGAGGTGCAGAGCAGGAGTCCCGTGCTGCTGCTCCTCCTAGGCCTGGAGGTGCTGGGGCTGCTCTGGGCAGTCATCGCTGGTTTGCTGCAGGATGGGATGAATGGATGGGTCAAACCTTCTTCGCCTTCTGCCTCTGTCACTGCATTTCCTGAGCTCTCTTCCTTGCAAAGCAGTTATCTTGGATGGCACATATGGGAGGCAGCTGCCCCACGTCCATTGTACCTTCATAGCGAACTCACAGCCTCGCAGCCTGTCACCAAGATCCATTTGTCTGCCAGCTCCAGACACCTTCAGTTCACTTGTTTTGGGGCCATCGAAGATTTGAGGTTCTTCTCCACCCTCCACAGTCATGCTGGGGCTGAAAGAGCAGTTGTCTTTCTCCTCCCTCGCTCAGGCTGTGTTGCTGCTTTCCTGAAGGGCCATGCTGAGGGAAGTCCTCTGGCTCTGCAGCTGCAGGCAGCAGCCGCCACTACTCCGTCCCCTGTCCTGCCGGGTGTCATTGTAACAGACCCCCGAGGTGTGCAAGCAGAGGCGCTGGTGATGCCAGCCTTGCAAGCTGAAGTGAAGGTGTTTGTGTGAGAACAGGAAAGAAAAAGTCAAAATGAACAGCGCAATGGGAAGTGCTCCATACTCAGTAACAGCTTGTCTCCATGTCTGTGGTGCCTTCTTTCTAGGGTGATCCTGGCCAGCTAGGAGTTCCTGGAGAGCAAGGCCTCGTTGGTCAAAGAGTGAGTACAGTCACCTTCTGGTTGGACTTCTCTGTTACACCAGTTCCCCACTGGCTCTGCTCCTGCTCACCCACAGCCTGGGCAAAGAGCCCCTCTCCCGGCATCCCAGAACCCTTCAGCCCTGCTTGCTTCTCTCTGCGCGGTGGCAGTGCCTTCCTCGCAGAGCCCATCAGCTTGAGCTGACGTACAGGAGCCTCTCTGACGCTCCAGGAGGTGGGCAGCAAGCAGGGAAACACTGGCTGCTCTGTGCCGCGTGGGAGGGAGCAGGGATGGACTGAATGCATGGATTGAAGCTGGCCATGGCTCTTGTCCCTTCTAAGGACTAAGGTCAGCTGCTGGAGCAGGATGGGGAAGCCCCAGATAAAGTGAAGCCAGACTGAGCCCCCTTTCCAACACAGGGAAAGAGCTCTTCTCCATAGCTGGGCCTATGGAGGGAAAACTCAGAATAGAGCAAGAGGCTGAACTGCTGCTCTTGCTTCAGGAAGAGCTCGTTCAGCGTTAGGGTATGGGATGGGACACGTCGGAAGTGCTGGCCTGGGCTTCTCTGACCTGCTGCCTTGAATCATCTGCTGAAAGCATGGGGAAAAAAGTGTGTGTGGGCACGGCTTTATGTTGCTTGCTTCTGTCTTGCAGGGAGAATCGGGGCTAGAAGGGGACAGCGGGCCACCCGGGCCAGACGGAATCAAGGTAAAATTTGCAATACAAAGGTCTACAGCAGGCAGGGCATTCTGGTGCAGTGTTCCCATGTCTCTTATCCCCTCGCTTCTTTGATGGGTTAATTTATTTAGAAATAAGAAGCAAGGATTTTTTTTTTGCTGCAGACGCACATAATGGACTCCTCGTGTTTCACTCCTCTACCCACATTTTTGGCATATGATCAGATCTCCAAAAAGGTCAACTTCTTCAAAATCTAGTTTCCAACAATTTGTCTGTTTTATTTGAGTTTTTACAGATTGAATTTCCAGCTAATCAGGAATTCCTGGGCCTGGCAGGGGAAATCAAAAATTGTCCATCACTATCCCCTGCACTGCTGA
Source organism: Anseranas semipalmata (assembly GCA_013399115.1). Lineage (NCBI taxonomy): Eukaryota > Metazoa > Chordata > Aves > Anseriformes > Anseranatidae > Anseranas > Anseranas semipalmata. The sequence continues at coordinate 142,778 of VXAA01001508.1, read as the reverse complement.
CCAGAACATTGTTTGCAAGTAAAGAAATCAGATCCCCTTCCTCTTGGCAAAGCCCCAGGTGCTTGCTCAGGGCTTGCATTGCTCTCTTTATCTAACTGCTGTGAGTTTGCTACCTTGCCTTTGGAACAGGACTCCGATTTCTGTCCCTGCACAGCCGGCTTTTCCAAACAGGCCAACAGTTTTGTTCCATGGAAAGAAAAAGCAGCCGGTCCCACAACAATGCACTTTATTGCTTCGTTCTGGTTAAGCTATTTGCCGTGTGTCTCTAGTTCTGTTTATCTCTGAATGCTGGACCAAAAGATTCCCCCTTAAAGACAGTCAAGTCTTCTGTATTCTCTTGCCATCCCTAGGTGTCCCCAAGAGCTGTTGAACCAGACCAGGTTTCTTCAACCTGAGCATGTCTCTGGGCAGCAGAAGAGCCGCTGCTCGCTGCAAGAACGCTGGTGTAGCCAGAACACGCACGGCTCTGCTCTAGGCCAGCTGCAAGTGGAGACCGTGTCCATCAAGGTTGATTGGTTGCACCAGTGTGGGTGCCACAGTCAGTACAGAATTGGCCCTTTCCATCATCTCCATGAAATGTGCCATCAGCTCTAAGAGCAGAGACATGACATGATACTACTGCTCAAACCACAAGTCCTTCACAGGGCAAGACAACGCAGTTTTGTGGTGTTTGTTCAAGCCCTGGGCTGCTTCCCGCTTGGCAGAAAGAGCCAGGTGGCCTCTCCAGACAAACCTGGCCTGTTAAAAATCTTTCAGCATCCTGAGCTCAGGGCTTCTGGGTGAGGCAAGGGAGTCCTTCAGATCTTGTCCGCTGTCTCGATCGCGTGGGAGGTTCAGGCCTCATTGCAGGAGAAGCAGAGTTCACATTACCCTGTGTAATGGGGGAGTTCCTCCTCCTCCAGCCAAGAGACTTTAAAAAAAACTGGTTTTGCTTATTTTGTTAAATGTCAAGTGTATTATGACTCATCCTCATTCATTCTTTTGCTTGCAGGCTCTCTTCCTCCCAGACTCCTGAAATATTAATTATGCGGTGATCTTTTTTTCCTTGTGAGAGCCATGTACAGTGACCCATGCGTTGTGTGGGTATGAAAACTCCCACCTCCTCTCTTCCACAGGGAGACAAAGGAGAACAAGGCCTGGAAGGAGAGAAAGGAGAAAAAGGCACTGAAGGACTGAAGGGAAAAGAAGGGCCTCCTGGATATCCCGGCATCACAGGTGTCCGAGTGAGTCTGAGAAAGCATCCTGCTCACCTCCGCCAGCCGGTCCATGCTTTCCTGGAGCAACCAGTGCTCTCCTCCCAGCTGCACGGGCAGTCTGTGTGTACGGCAGATAGCCGGGTGCACATATTGGCCCAACACAGCTCCTGCCCCCTCTCCAGAGGGTCATCTGTGTGCTGTTTTCCAAACTGGTGGTTGCATCTTGCCCCAAAAGGATCAGCGACAAGTGCTGTGTGCTCTTGTCTAAATCCCTTGCGTGCAAGATGACTTTTGCCTTCCTCATGGCTGAAGCATGAGCCCGGATGTGCAGTACGGGCTCCCCTTTGTGCTCCCCTGCTCAGGCATGGGGCACAGCTGGCACACACCGAGCCCTGGGCTGCACAAGGCAAACTAGCTCATCTGAAGAGCTGAGCACCTTTTGCAACAAGAGGACACAAGAAAGTGTGCAGTGTTTTGTCTGGGAGGCTGGATTCCATTTAAACCTTTGCAAGAAAGAAGTATGCCTTTTTTATTCTATTCTATTTATTATTTCAAGGACAGCAAATAGTGTAGACATTAGTATTGCTGTAACAGGACTTGCCATGTTGCAGCAAAACACGTGGGGGCAGACTGAGTGGGAGATGCAGGCAGTGAACCAGGACGCTGCTTAGGGCAGGAAGTCGTCCAAGATGTGGCTTGCTGCAAGTGTTGGCGTAAAGTATGTTGTTTTTGCAAAAAAAAACTGCATCCAGGAGGAGGGTTGGTCTTTGAGATGCGGATCACTTCTCTGGTCTGCTGCGGGCTTTGCGTAGGCTTTGGGACAGCTTGTACAGCCTGGCCGTGCCTCTCTACTGCATCTGCCCTGGCTGTCCCAGCTGGCCGTGGCCTGCAGTTTGGGGATGGCCAGGTTTTGCCCTCTATTGCTTAATTTTGGTGATTACTTGCTTGCTTCTCTTTTTCCCTTCCAAGGTTTCTCCCTTAAATATAAGTAAAAATAGAAGAAATTAGTAAGAAATGATTTCTGAATCCTCAGGGTATATCTTAGGCATGTATGGTTTGCTTAGAGGTCTGATCTCAATGCCCTAGAAAATAAAAATGCGATTTTGGCTCTGAGCTGCAGGGCCAGGGGAGTAAGGCAGGATCTGGCCTGGGGCTCGTTCGGTGGTGCAGGATAGCACTACCCAGTGCCAACAGGCTGCTCTGCAAGTGCAGCCAGCTCCTTCTGCTTGAAAACGGGAGTTTATCAGCCTGACAAGGTGATTTATATATTGTAATTATTGTGGTGGGTCACAGCTGTCGGAAGTGTGGACTCAGAGGCTCATCCTGCAAGGCAATAGCCCGGCAGGGTCGGATGCAGCCAGTGCGGCTGGAGGTGCGGGCTCGCCTGTGGCACAAGTCTTGCTGCTCCTGCAGCCAGAAAACACACCGGCTCCCACCCTGCGCATCCCCGGGAGGCGTGCAGGGACCCCGAGTCTGACCGGGGCTGGCGGCAGCTCCTGGAATCCCTCCCGGGATGGGGGGAGGCCGCGAGGCAGGCAGGTACCCTTGAGCGTAGGGTGGATGCTCAGTGCTGGAGCGTGTTGTTTCTCCCTTTGGTGATGCTGTGGCTGGCTAGAAGGAGGACAGGGAGAAGGGTGTGAGGGGATGGGAACAGCAAAGGGGCTGGATATGTGTTCTTTTGGGGCTGAGGTGGGGATTTGAGTACTGACTTGACTGGAAAGTGGAAACATTGGCTTAATACAGCAGTGCCACACCATAAATATGCAGAATAAGGCTGTAGTCCTGCCCCAAATAAGGCTGCTGCCCCCTGTGCCCGCAGGGAGCTCTTAGCAGGGTTGGTGCCATACCATGGTCCACAGTGTCCCTGCTGCCTCCCAGCGCAGGCTGGCACGGCTGGGCGTCCTCAGCACACGGCCCTCCACGTGCTGCACTGCTGGCTGCTTCTCGTATTTACATTGTGCACATTTAAGGACCAATAAAAATACTAAAATCATGCAAAAGCCATATTAAGTTATAGAGTATAAAATATAGATTCTTGCAGACTCCATCCCTGCTCTTTGCCAGCATGTCCCTGGGAACATGATGCCGTTTTCTGTTTTATTTTAAAAAAAATAGTCAATAGAGCCAAGATTCCTGCTCATAATCACTCCCTTTTGTTTTTTTTACTGCAGAGTGCTATATTTCCATCTACTATTTTAATGTTTCTTTGTATATCCCTATGTCGAAACTCGAGCAGACTTTCAGAGAACCGCACAGGCTCCAGATAGCGCTGCCTCCTGCCAAGCGCCTGGCCATTACCTAATGCATAGGCTGGCGTTCCTGTACTCACTGAGGTAATTTAGAGATGGAAGTCCTCAGACAGAAGTACAAATAATTTTTCTCCTCCCATTTTTTCTTGGAGTTTTTTATCCTAGCTTCCCATGGAGAAAATGCACAAATATTAGTGCGGTCTTCCTTAGATTTCTGCCAAGATATAGAGTTCATGGATCAGAGATGCAAACCACTAGCAGTAACTGCAACCCCTCCTTTTCAAGTGAGGTTTGGAAGCTGTGGTAGAAAGTCAAACCATCCTCTGCGAGACAAGCCACACAGGCACGGCCCGCTGCAGAAGTGTGCGATGGACAGCGGTTTTTAAGGCTGCTGGAGAAAGATAGGAAAAATCTCATCGGGGGAAAATCTTGGAGGTAGTCACACAAGGGCAAATGCCAAAGTTGCACAGTGACCAAACCTGTCCAGGATTTGTGGGGAACTGCCTGGTAGCATGGAAATTGCCTGAGGAAGGTGCAGAGGCACCCGCACTGTGGGGAGGAGGCATGTGTGTCTTGGGTTTGGGCGTGCTGCAGATGCGGTGTGTTTACGCATTACATGCCTTGCATATGGTTTTAATACAGCTGACGTGATAGCAATGCGGTGTCCAGTACTTGCTTTAGGTAGTGTTAAAGAGCACTTCATCTTCAGCTGGTCCATCTTCAGTAGGTCTCTCCTGCTGCGGTACCCAGGAGTCTCTACATCTTTGCTTCACTGCGTTCTTGCTTGGATTCCCTCTCTTTTCCCTGGGCTAGTGATGGTGGCTTCTGCTCCAATGTTGCTGAGATGTCCTACTCATCTACAGAAGTGACAGGGCAGATGTTAATGTCTGTGTGCCGTTAGTGGGAGAGACATACAAGGATCTGGCTCGTTCCCTGTGCCAACAAACTGACCTGCATCTGGGAGTCCGTAGCTTATCTTCTGCTTCTGGAAGAGGTTTGTATTAGCTTGAGGACACTGATGCCCATCCACAGTCATGGGCACAGAGACAAGCTTCTGCAGCACCTTGGCTTGGCTCTGTGTTGCTCTCTGCACCGGCACTGGCGGGGACCCACACGGCCGTGCTCTCCAGGAACAGTGACAGCCTCCGGGAACACCCTTTTCACCACAAATCCCTGCAGCTACACCACTTCCTGAAGAATTTTCCTTAACACCAAGGAGATGTTTAGTCTTAATCTTAATCTTGCTTATGTCTAAAGGAAAAAGACACTTCAGTATTGTGTCCTCTTGACAGATGTAGGAAATGAAGCACTTGGGTGCTCTAAAATGATCTGGCTTTACTGCTGGTGCATTTTCAGCCTGCTTTGTGCATACTGGCCTGGGGGAAAAGCCTGATGCTGGCAGCTCCCCGTGTAGCCCCAGAGCAGGTAGAACTTGGCTGGGCTCGTACAAACTCACACACCACTTGGCGATGGACCGCCAAAGGGATGGAAAGGGATAGCGGTTTCTTTGGCCCCTGAAGTCCTACAGGATGAAGGGACATACTGGGGCTCCTCCACAGGTGCTAAAGCTGGAGGAAACGTAAAGGATCTGCTCTGCCCTTCTGGGTCATGCAGGAGGGAGGCTTTCACCTGGCAGTTGATCCCCACAGCAGGGCAAAGTCTGGTTTTACTGAGCAAGACAGTTTTCCAGAAAGCCGTCCTGATGCTGATACGTTACTGACTGAGCACACCCAAGCTTCCTGGGTGCTCAGGAAGCGTTTTTCAAAGATCGTTAGCTTTAACTTGGCTCAGCCATCTCCAGTGTTAACATATCTGAAAATTGGTTTTCACTGCGGTTTTAAATCTCAAACAAAAGCAGCAGGGAGGCCCCAGCCAAGTCTCCAGGGGTAGTTTGTACACGTTTCAAAGCCAGTGGATTTCAGCAAACAAACCTGGCAACCGAGATGGGCCATGAGTCTCACAGCTGTGGTTGGCAGGGCTCGAGGCAGCTGGAGCTGTGATACACAAGTATACTCTATCTTTTGGTCACTCCGTCCAAGTTCACACTGCTCCGTTCAACTCCAGGTCCTGCTCCTGCCAGTTGTCCCTCTGCTAGTGAACGAGAAGTCAGAGCATCTCAAACACTAACATACAGCTGAGTGCGGGGTCCGGCTGAGATTTCAGAAATCCATCAGAGATCTGCATCTTTTCGGAGCTGCTGTCTCACCTGTTATCTCCTCCCAGTGGTTTCCTATTTCTTCTAATACAAACTCGTTGCTGTCACTAGATCTTGACTCTTCTGGACTTGGCCACTTGACCTCTGGTTGGCTCATGTGAGCAGCAAGGAGCTGATAATCTCTTTCCCTTGCAGAGCACCAGTTTGGGCATCTCCGATCAGGGACTGGCTGAAGGTCGAGGTCCCGGGTCGACAGCGTGGGGAACAGGAGTTGTCCTCTGGAGAGTCAGGCTTCCCATATGAGCAAGGCAGGACGAGGACATATCTCTGCAGTTTGTAGGCAGAATGGAAGATAGAACAGCCCTTCGAACCCTGGCAAGGTGTCCAGCAGCAATGCAAGTGTCACGGTGTAGTTCAAGAAAATAGAAAGCTAACTCATTGTAACTGGTAGTTGTATGAGGAGACAGTGACATTGAGTCCAAAATACCCAAACAACATATTTAGAGAGTAATGTGCATTTACAAAGGATCCAGCTGCCAGTCAATCCCACTCTCCGCTATAGAGGATGAAAGGAATCAAAGGTTGAAGTCAGTGGTGTACAGCCACCAACCTGGGCACACACAAGTGGTCACTGAGAGCAACCCCTCCTGAAAGTGCTCCTCTCCACTGCTGCTCCTCCCGGCCCGCAGCGAGCACGGCGCTCCAGCCCTTCCCGTGGAGGAGAACTGATCCGCCAGTGGCTGAGCGAAGGGCCCGAGCCAGTTGGCAGGAGGGAGGCGGTGGGTTTCCAGCTGCTCTCCGTAGCTGCGCGCTGTGGTTTTCGTAATGTGCTGGTTGTCATACAAGGCAGACATCTGATAGCAAGGTTTTTACAGTTCCAGGAAAGCAATTGGAGAGCCTGTAGGTAATGAAATGCAACATGCTCTGAAACAAGAAAATCCCTCATTGTTCAGCAAAACTGGGAGCTGAGCTCTTTTCTTTTTCCACTTCCTTTTTAACCTGAAATTCTAGCTGCAGTGTCATTCAAGCCACGTCAGGACGCGGAAAGCTTTGAGCCAGATGCTCCAATGGTAGAAATTGCCATAAACAATTACATCAGAGAAGATCTGGCTGCATGTGCCGGCCCTGCTGCGTGGTGCAGATGTGCACCAGCCGACCAGAAGATCTCTAGGGGCTTGGTAAATCCCTTTGCTCTGGTGTGACAAGGTCGAAGTCCTTTTGTTTGTTCTCACAGAGGGTAGAGTGGCAGAACTGGGCCGGAGTGGAGACCTGAGAAAGTGGTTTGAGAGAACTCAAAGTGCTTTAGAAAGGGCAAAGCCACTCTTCAGCCGAGGAGCACTGGGAGAACTCATGGCTCTTGGCTCCAGCGCTGTGGCCTCAGCTACGTCTCTCCCCAGAGCAGCAGCAACTCCATGTGCAGCCTTGGATGGTGTCCCAAGGACAGCATCCTTCCCATCGACTTACACCCGATGTTCCTGTTCTTGTTTCTCCATCATCTGCAAGCTAAAATCTTGAAGTGGGAGGAAGATGTGCTGGCCAGGGGGGACCGTCTGCTCTGAGCTAGCATTTTCACTCCAGAAACACCGCACTGTGGTCACATCCGAGATGGGGCTGGTTCCTGGGCTCTGTAACGGCAGGGTCGGGCAGGAGCTAATTCTCATCCGACACACTGCTCTATTATAGAGCTGTCCAAACATCACTTACAGCAAAATTTGTCCCAGAGTGGTTTTTTTCGCTTTGTTCTTTTCTGTTTCCTGCCACTGAAAACATAATTCAAAGATTTTCTGCAACAAAGCGCCTTGCTCTGCTGCTGCTGAATCCAGCCATTCACTCCGAACACATGAGCTCAGCGACAGCTGGCAGCGCCACGGCAGTGACATGGCACTCGGCTCCCTGAAAATACTGAGGCTGCCGAAGGACAATGCAGGGGTCGCTTCTGGTTTCAGTCTCGGTTGTCCATGCAGGAATAAATTCTTTTTCTTTTTTTTTTTTTTTTTTTTTGATAATGTGCTGAGCTGTTGTTTCCTGGAAAAGCTGAGGTTTGTTCCCTGGTGTATGGGTGCCCATGGAGCCCTTGCTAAAGAAGCTCCTGGAGGACATGGGTTGCCCTCTGGCTGAGCAGTGGAAGGGATGGAGAACGCAGGGCTCGGCGTGCAGGCAAGGGCTGTGGCAGAGCCAGCAGTGTGCCAGAGGTAACAGCGAGCTCCTTGCACCATTCATCTAGGAAACGAGTACCATGACTCCTAATACAGCCCTTGAATAACGCGTTAGGTGTAGAGGCACAAGGTAGTGGTGACTTGCCCATGGTAATGCAGGAGGTTCAGTGGCAGAGGCAGAAGGGGAGCAGGAGTCTCCCAGCCCCATTCCTGTGCCCTGGGCACTGGCTCAGTGTGGGCTGTGTTGGCCCATGGGCCAGGCACGTCTCGGATGCTGCCCTGAGACAGGTTTAACTGTCAAAGGGCATGGGCTCTGTGCACCCTGCTGCAGCAGCTGAGCGTCTCCTGGGCTTGTGCATGACCCAGCTCCCAGGCCACGGCCATGCCCTCCATGCAGGAGGAGGGGACACAGCAGGACTTGCTTTTCCTGCCCTACCGCCTGTCCTTTTCCTGCCCTACCGCCTGTCCTTTTCCTGCCCTACCGCCTGTCCTTTTCAGTCCCTGCTCCAAGAGCAGGGCCAGTTCCTGGAGCGAAGCTTCTGTAGCTGAAGGTGGCTGCACTTGGCCATGGTGTGTTATTGTTTAATAGCCTTGGAGCCCTTGAGTGTCATTACTCTTGTGGACACATATCCAGGAAAGCCATAAGCAAGTATTTGCCTTGCATCAAAAATCAAAGGAGAATAGGGTTGCTTAGGAATGAAGTCAAACGTGCTTAAGCGCTTTGCTTTGAATAGGGCTGCAGCAAGGGTCAGGGTGAGTGCCTCTGCGTGGCTGCAGCCCCCAGGTTCTCCTTCCCCTTCTGGAAGCAGTGCCGTAATCCCCGGGCAACTCTGTTCTCAGCTGCAGCCCTTCTTCTGCTTCAGTAGTCACTGCATCTCCAACGGCCCCAGGTTCAGCTTCTTCTGCGGCAGTCTAAACATCCCATTTTACGAGGAGGTACGTGCTGGATTTTGTTGTTCGGGAGCTTTTATTGGTTTTTGTTGTTGTTTTTTTACCCTCATCTGCTATTCTGGTGTCTGTGACTCAGCCCACCCGATGCACTGAATCCCTTGGAGCAGGCCACAGCCCCCCTGCCCCAGGCACCCTGTGGTGAATCGCAGAGCTCTCCCGGTCCCCGGGGACATGCCGCCTGCAGCCCAGGGGCCGCTGGTCCTTGCTGTGCGTCGTCCAGCTCTGCGTGGTCCCTGCCACTCGGGAAGGCAGGCTGATCCCAGCTGGTCTTCGTTTAGAGTTAATAGGAGCTGAAACGAGCCAGAATTTGAAATAAATCCCGTTGACTTGGCACGGTTTCTTTCCTGACTCAGACGAAGGAGACGCGCTTTTTGTGCAGTTACTCCAAGATTCCCCTCCTTATTGCGAGAGAGGATTTCATTCCCCTCCTCTTCCACAACCCCAGGGCTTTTGTGTCCTTCAAAAGGAAGATGTTAACCCCTAGTGTTTGTGGGAGAAAAAAAAGACCTAAGTAGTGCTCATTAGCGTAAATAGGAGTTATACTGCCTGAGCGCTCTCTCTATTGCTTTCTTCCCAGTTGTCAGCTTCCAAAAGTGGCCAATTCTTTGGAGCGTTTTGGTGTCATCTTGTGTGAAAGCTTCCCAGCCCAGTGGTGCTGAGGGCTTGCACTTCTCCTGCGCCTCCCACCCATCCATCGAGCCACCTTTCAGTAGCACCTTTGTCCCATGTGCTGCCATAGAGATAAGGAAATAATAGAGAAAAAAAGGGGGAAAAGGGATTTTGCCAGAAACAACAGACCAAACCAGAGCAGCTCCGAGCACGCCGCATTGTTCTGCACGGAGTTCTCTTTGCTGCCTTGCACTATGACTGCTTAGAAAAAAAGGAGTCAGATAGACTTCCCCATCCACAAAACCAAAAGTTGCATATTTCAGAGCAACATTTGCATGCCGATAAGAACTTGCTCTAAATCAGGGAGTTTGGGGTACAAGATTTTGTTTTGGATTCCGCATTTTAAGCTGAGGAAATCAGCTGAGAAGAAAGTCATAGTGATGCTAGCTGTAGTTTTTCCATCTGAGATCTTTATATAGGATTTCCCAACTTGCTTTTTCTTTGAATTCAGCCAGCCAGCTCTACCTGTGCTCACGACTCAGGTTTCCACAAGCAGCCCAAGAGCCCATTGCTTCCCAGTGATCCCAGCAAACCCCTCTGAACCTTACAGTACAATCAGGTCTTTCTTCTCAAGAACAGTTGAGTCTTTCTTCTTTCCCAAGCCCATTCAGGAGCCGCTGCTGTGTCTCCTCCCCTTCCAAACTACTGCTAGGCAGTGAGATTAGGAAATGTGTTTCTTATAAATCCAAAACATTTATGTCTTCAAATGCCCGGCCCCAATAATCCCACTAATTTCCTGAGTGCTTGTGAGCTGTCCTGTATGGGGGGAGGCTTCTCTCGATCAAAGTTTATTAAGTAGAGGTTCTCATATGGAGACATTGCTGAGCAGTAGGAAATGATATGGGGCTTTTTCATTTCCCTTTAAATGAGCTGGCTGGGCCTTGAACAATATGGGCATGGTCATCCTATGTTTCATGCTTGCTAGCCTTATTACTGCTTTAGCTTTTCTGCCCTTCCTGCTTCCAGTGCCCCAAACTATCACCATTTTTTCCATCACCATTGGCACTTCCTTCTCTTTACTTCCTGGCTGCATTTTGGTTCTTCTGTTTCTTCCTGCTTCACTTTTGGAAGGGGGGGAGTGACCTCAGACCTCCTCTTACTGACACCCAAAACATCTGAAAACATGCTCCACAACGGTCTTGAGTAGTCCTGAACCTACCTGAGACAGGACTTGGGAAGGTGTCTCGCTAGGCACTGTGTCCTCCTAGAGCTTCCCTCCTGTGCCATGCTGCAAGTCTGCAAGAAAAACAGAAACTTGCCCTCTGAAGGGCCAAGAGCCACGGTTCTCCCGGAGTCAAACCAGGCTGGCGAGTCACGTCTCGGAAACCACTTCCCGAGATCTGGTGCATATATAGCAGAGCATCACTAAATGTGGGGGAAGCTTGGGTCTGGATCGTAACCTTGTTTGGCTCCGCTTGGGGCATATCTCCCTGCAGTTCATTCAACTTCCTTATTTTGTTTTTCTGGATGCTGTTGTCGTAACATAGATTTCAACTGTTGATGCCTTGAGAATTTAAAGCTGGGCTGCTCATTTGCTCACATTAACGTGACTGCTTTGCTGTGCAAGAGATCTGACTTCACTGCCAAGGCCATCAGCAGCTGAAAGCCTCTTTTTTCCTTATAAACTGATCAATTTGCATTGGAAAATAAACCATCCACCTTCTCCCATTGGGGAATATCCAGTGCTGTACTAAAAATTCTTATAAAATTGGCTCCTTACTGAAGCTGGCAATCAAATTTTAAACAAGCTAGGCCTAAGATGAATGTTTTTGCTTTCCTGGGATATTCTGGCATACCTGAAGGCATGAGAAATTGTAAAAACTGCTGCTTTCCACTGTCCCTGGTCACAAATACCATCATCTTTGGAAGATACTGACATGCTTCTCTAGTGAAGAGTGCAGTATATAAAGAGAAATCACCATTTAAAAATAATCCTGCTCACAGAAGAAGCTTGGAAAGAAGATTTGTGTTTTGTTTTTGTTTTTTTTTCAGCAAACCAGTAACCCAAAGCATACAGCAAAATGTGTACAAACCCCAAGAATAAAAGTGTTGAGTGTTTAGTGCCTTGGCACACTAACCCAACTGATTTCAATCTAGCAAAAAGAACACAGAATGAATTATTCTTATGTATAGGCTTTTCTACGTTCCTGCCCCTTAGTGCTGTCTCTACTAAAGTCAGTAGGAAGCCTGGAAACTTCACATTGCAATGAAAGAGGTACCAAAAGATGCTAGATTGCTGATATATTTTGGAGACTCTGCATGAAGTTACAATCCCACTGAATTTATCAATTTTTTTTTCCTGTTCTGGCCCCAGTTTTTCCATTCCTGGACAGATGAGCCAGAAGAACAGGAAAAAAGAAAATTTGGCCTTTTTTGAAGGCTACCAAAGTTGTTGCTGGGCTGGTTATTGCCTGTGTAACGTGTGGCATGTGACGGCATGGTGATTTCTTGGAACTGTGCAAACCACTGAGTATGTGCCCTGTGAACGTCTGGGATTGCTACAAACAGCAACTGCATCTGGAACATCACGAGTAGAGATACCACCTATCTGGGAACCCCAGACAAACGTTGAACGGCCTCTAAATTCATCTGGGCAAAATTCCTGCGCAGTTGGAGAAAGCACATCCAGGAAAATGAGACATGTGGTAGGCTTCCCGCTCACCAGCAGAGCTCCGCTGGCCAAAGTCCTAGAAAGCATGCTGGTGGAGCACAGAAATATCCCTTGCTGATAGAGCTCACTCCGTTCGAGGAGATGGCTGAGGCTGCAAGATCCAAGCCACGTCTCTGCTGCTGGTGTTGCCAGCATGGTTTGACCCATTTATTTATACCAGCAGTGCTTTTAACCGGCTGACAAGAGCTAACGCAGTGAGGGAGCCTCAAAGGAAGATCTCTGTGGTTTTCCACGAGTGACAGCTGGTCGCTCAGCTATCGCTGACAGGACGCAGAGATGCTGCCAAGTTTTTTTTCTCCGGTGATGAAGAAGGAGCTGCACCCCAGCTGAAGGACTCGGGAGAGCCTTCTGGAGTAGATGAACATCCCCGCTCCCTGAGACTGATGCATCAGAAGGGGAAAAGCCAGCACAGGGAGTTTATGAGCACCTATATCTGTGTCCAGATTCCACCAAGACAGAAAGATGAGCTGCAGGAACCCAGGGAAAGTGAGACCCTGTTTGAACATTGCACTTTCTTCTGTGGGTCAAGTTTATGCACAGGCCTTGGACTGTCAAAGTTGGGTTTTGTTTTGTTTTGTTTTTTCCCCCCTCTCCCAGATGACTGTAACCCTATATCTGCACTGCACAATTGTGGGTACAAGCATGAACCCAAATGCTGGCAGATTTTAGGAACAGCATGGAAATTTTGTTTCTCAGAAGGGAAGAGTTAAGACCTGAACTGTCTTCTCAAGAAGCAAAGATATTCCTGGTGCAGGGCAGAAGCGAGTTTCAGTCATTGCTTCCAGGGGAGATGCATCCAGGTGGGAGGACCAGGCTATACGTACTACTCCTCTGATGGAGCTATGGGTTGTCTGCATTTTTCACAAACGCTGTAAAACATCCTCATCCCGGGGAGGCAAATACAACTAATGTGGAAATATTTGTTTCAAGAGGTTCTACATCACAGGAATTCAGGAGCACATCTCAATGTGCAAAATGACTCTGCTGGAGAAGATCGACAGCTTGGCCATCACCAGGGCCAGGAACAGATTTAGCTTAAAACATGCTTTCTCCAATTTGCAAGACATATCTGTTGCCCGAACTTGCAGAAGATCTTAGTGCACAGTCCAGGGAGACTGATGGAAAAAATATTATGCAACTAATTAGAAATCCCAGTTGCATCTTTGTTCATTCACATCTTGTTTTGACAGTAAACTTTTGTGAGTGATACCACTATTCACTGTCCCAGTTTCCAAGCCACTAAGCATCACAGTATTGCTGCAGAGCAGGGTCTGCGAGCATTACTGTTGCTTTGCCATGCTTCCAGCGACCGGCTCGTGGGGAAGTTGGGTGCCCTGGTACCACGTCTGGTGGTGGGTTAGCTGCAGAGCTGGGTAGGGGTGGCCACTTCCCAGTTGGATGCTTTCATTGGCAAGGATTTCTCTGTACTCCCATCAAAAGTGTACATCATGGGGGTGACGCCAGGGGCTTGTCACCCACAATTCATCGCCTGTTGCGGCTGGGCAGCGTCTGTGGGAAACTAATTCCAAAAGTGCTCTCTTGGGAAGTGGCAGCACAAAATAGCAAACAAAAGCCCCGAGCAGACTGGAAGAGACAACAGACCAGGACCTGTGAAGTCCTCACAGAGACTCGTCCTTTGTGAAGCTCTGGTAGTGTTGGCAAGGTGGGCTCTTGAAGTGTTTGACTTATGTAAAATGGAGCTATTCCCTTTGGGGAAGTGAAGAGCTGCCACAATTCTTCAGGGCTATAATAAGCCTGAATTGCTCCTTTGTGTTAAGAGCAGGCACTTAGGAGGCCCATGTTTCAGATCAGAGTGAAAACCTTCAGATACGGCTTGCTTTATAAGTTGCTTTTGTTCACCTGAGAGACTGATACTTTTCTGCAACATCAACAGTGGTGAAAATGATACCTTCCTAACTGGGCAGCGGGAGTGCGGAGGGAGAGATGCTGTGCTGGTGTGTAGATGCTGTTGAAAAGTATGTTGCAATTGCCAGAAAGTATGAGTTATTTTCTTCAGTGATGCTTTTGCTTGTTTCTGTCAAATCCAAAATATGTTGTCTGCCTTGCTGCAGCCAACAGGGTCAAACACTGAAAAAATAAATTCCCTGGGCTCCCTAAGGAGAGTGTGCTATACTTAGCTGCTCATCACAGCTAATTTCAGTTGTGTGCGTGCGAGGATGGCTGGTGGGGTCTGCTGCACGTGAGACGCCCATGTAGGTGCACAAAGCAGGCCAGCGTTTCTGTCATTGCTGTGGCTCCCAACTGAAGTTTTGCATCCCAGTGCATTTCTAGGTGCCTGATCAGTATATTGTGATTTCTGCGTGCCATTTATTGCAGTAATATTAACACAGAGGGAAAGCTTTTGCATTGTGACCAAAAAGCTGTGTATGGCAGGTAGGTAGAAAATGAAACAAGTATCTGTTTTTGCAAAACAGATCTCTGGGCACAGAGATCTTTCCATCTCTGAGCAGTGAGGTTTCCTTCTCATCCGTGTGCTGGAGCAGCCATAGAACAAACTTGTCCATACTCCTGCCGTAGCACCTGGGAATTGCGTCTTTGCCCCCATGACGGCTTAGCCTCCTTGTTGGCTCACTTGGGAATGGGATGGGATGGGTGAGGATGCTGTCAGGGTTGTGTACACCAGGGAAGTGAACTGGGGTGCTGGTTGGGATGGGATTTCTTTGCTTTCCCATTCCAACAGCTTTTTTTTTTTTTGCTCTTCTAGGGACCAGAAGGAAAACCAGGAAAACAGGGGGAAAAAGGCAAGCCTGGCCAGAAGGTAGGAACATCTCCCAGTGATAACGTCTCCTCCTCTGGATCTCCCTTTTCTTTGCTCATCTTTAATATTAATATTAAATATTAATATATTAATATTTATCTGTAGAAGCTGTTTTGTCCTGCATTAATGTCTGTGCTTTTGTTCTGCAGGGCAGCAAAGGCTACCAGGGGCAGCTCGGCGAGACAGGAGCTCCAGGGAAGGAGGGGCCGAAGGGGAACCAAGGCCCTAAAGGATCCCGAGGTACCCTGGGACCTATGGTGAGAAGAGCTCTGCAGATGTTTGAACACAACATGCAGAAACGTGACTAGCCATGCTGGGCACAAGCCCACATGAAGCACAGAGCCCACCAGGGGCTTCAGAGCAGAGAGAGTGAAATGATGTTAGATGGGTTAAATTGACCAAAACAGCTTAACGCTTGCTCTGAGCAGCAGAGGAGAGACTCCACAGTGGTGGTGGTGGTGATGGTGCCCTGTGAACCCAGCTCACATTGCAGCATGGCGCTTCTTTACAAGTCCCTAGATGAGCTGAAATATTGGGAATTTTTTCTTGAGAAGGGAGTGAGCTGATAAGCTATTTTTTGCTAAGATCTTTCCCTTTGAGACTGCACACTCATGGTGAGAGCTGCTTCCAAGTCAAACTGTGTTGTTACAAGAAACTCTGCCTTGGACTTCTGCCCTGTTTCTACACCCACTCTTGATCTACTTATCTAAAACACTTGCAGCAAGAAGAAATACAGCATGGGAAAGGGTTTGAGCTGGGGCCTGAAGGTGAGGTTTTTGAGAGAACAATACTGTGGCAGAGAGGGAAGAAAGTTAATTTGCTTTAGGAACATGAGACAAACACATTGGGTCAGCAGCAGTAAGTAACAAGTACCTCGTCACGCACTGCAGGCTGGTAGGGAAACTTCTTGCACTTTATTTGGTAGAACTTAGTGAAAGAACAGGAGTTATTTATGAACCGGGAATCATGGTGATGTTTCAGAACAGTAGCAAATGAGCGATGGAGTAAGGGTTCTGCTGATAGTGTTTTCCTGCCTCAGAAATGATGGCCTGCCCATATATCCTCCCTTCAAATTTGTTGGCAAAGTCTCTGTGGATTATTTCACAAGGCAGCTCAGCAGTATCTGAGCAGCAGTGTGTTGGACTGAGCACTCCTCTGCAGTCTGTCTTGAGGAGAGGGCTTTCTTCCACACTAAATGGGATTATCTGGAAAGGTTGCACTTCACTTTAATCTGATGATTTGTTTTAAACCCTTTTGTGCAGATTGATAGAGATGCAATAACCAGCTTTTCCAATGCTCTCATCACAACCCAAAAAACTCCCTTCCTGGCCTCAGAACCCACACTGAAAGGTTTCCTCCCTGCAGTTTAGGATTAGGTCATGCATGAGAATGTTCTCACTGGTGGACTTCTTAGCACAAAGATAATTTGGATATAAAGATGTACAGAATGGCAGATGAAGAACGCACACTGTGCAGCCACTTCTGAAGTCTTCCCTCTGTGTACCTGCACTGGACACTGAAACCCGTCAACATATCCCAGCGACTGAACTCTGCAGCTCTAGAAGCTGTAAGAGCATCAAATACCACCTAGGTATCATACAGAAAGGAGTTTGGCACTGGCATCGGGTAGCAGATCTGAATGAGGTGGGAAACCTATTGCTACAAGCTGGCAAAGACACAGACAGGACTCGTAGCATCACTCTGTGCATAAAGCCAAGCGAGGGCATTTCAGATGGCTGCAGCGATGCTCCCCAGTGGCCAGGGGAGCGGGTGGCTGTGCTGAAACGCTCCCATGCGGTGCTGAGCTTCGCTTTGTGCAGCCTGGTGCATCCTGTCCCTGCGGCTACACCCGTGGGCTGCTCTCATGGTGCTTCCTCTGCTTGCCTCTCCAGGGTGCTCCGGGAAGGATGGGTGCTCAAGGGGAGCCTGGCTTGAAGGGTTACCAGGTAAGGCTTTTATTTTCATACTCCAGCTTCTAGCTGGTCTGAAATGTATCAACACTGTCACTCCAGCATGCAGCTATGACTTATTTCTGATCTTAAGTTGAGTTCGGTTTAGTTGTGTCTCTAGTCTCTGTTTGCACCACGTCAGCTTCGGCAGATGCAGTCTGTTCATCTCTGCCATGACCTGTGTGTGCCTCCGAAGCCGGGATGCACAGCGCAGGGTTTGTGAGAACTGTCAGAAAACCAGGCAGGACCTTTGGTCAAACAGCTCTCTCCTGTCTCCTCATGCGTTGTCTGCTTTCCCACAGGGACATGCAGGACCACCAGGGCCAATTGGACCACCAGGGCCAAAGGGGGAGAAGGTAAGCTGGCAGCATGTACCATCTGCTCTGCAATGCATGCGAGCCAGCGCTGCTCTGCTGCTGCAGTATCACAGTTGCAGCCTCAGCACCAAACCTCAGACCCTGGAGGCCTGCACAGCCCAGTCACCCAGGCCACGAGGACAGGAGTGGTCATATCCTGCAGCAAAAACACAAGCCTGTGTTGTTCTTGAAAGAAGGTTTTGCTATAACCATCTTCAGGAGGAACAGCACTAGGTTTGCTGTGTCTCAAAGCTCGTGTGCACTTGAGTTACCCACCACCTTTAGCCCACCCATGCTAAAATCAGCCGATGAGGTTATCGAAGCGGGGCAGAACTGGTCTCCATCAGCCTTGCCCCATTTTCCTCCTCGCTGCCGCAGAAAGAGGGCGCTGACTCAGCCCCGCTGCGGCGAGGGTGCTCGGCGAGGTGTGCTGGGCTGAGTCAGAGCCCTCTTTCCGCGGCGGCTTTCCCCTTGCATTTTTCCCCTTTTGCTGAGTCAGCGTGGCCGTAACCAGTTCAGGCTGGAGAAGTGACTCACGCCTTAATGGTTTCCTGTCGCGGGGCTGGCTGCTGTGCTCCGAGGCCAGCCCAGCTGGCGTTGGCCGCACTCGGAGCCCCTCACGTGCCAGCAGTAGCAGCAGCGATGCTTCCTCCCCCAGTGCAGGGAGGGAAGTGGTGGCGATTGGGAATGGTCAGTCCTGGGGTCCCCATGAAGAGGAAAGACGTGTGAATTCATTTTGCTCATTTTCCACCTCCGCAGCACCACAGCTGAGAGCTTTCGTGTGTGATTGCAGATGTACGTGTGCAAGCAGGAGCTTCATTGCTTGTAAAAGGAGTTCGTGAGACTCAGAGCAGAGATCCCAAGGGCACGTCTGTGCCGGGGCTTTGAGTGCATCCTCTCAGTGTCAGGACACCCTGTTCACGCTGCTCTCCTTGCTCTGCCTGGAGACTCCTCGCGCTGGTGGCCAGGAGGCGATGGGGCAGGGCAAGCTGTTGTGCTCCACTAACATACATCCCGTGTCTCAGAAATTTTGCTTAAGGCATGAGCACTGTTCATGCTGCTTTTTCTCTTGTTTCCTGCTGCTGACACACCCATGGCACAGGAACAGCTGGTGGTGTTCCTGCTGCTCCACATCTCCATCGCTGCCTTGCTGAATTTCTGCCCCCAGCCTCTCTAGGGCTGCCCCATCCGCTCCCCCCGCTGCACCTCATGCTCCTCCAGCAGCGTACCTCAGGTGTATGCTGCTGTGTGGCCATGCAGGAGGCAGCAAGTGTTAACCAAGCACAACCAGCCCGGGATAATAATACGAGAGCTCACGAGCAAGCACGTTGTCAGCTGAAAGCCTGCCCAGAGGTTTCTCACAGTCCCACTGTCAAAACTTGAGCATCCTGGCAAAACATTGAGAGCTGTGACTACCAAAAGCAAAATTGCCATTAACTTCAGAGCAGGAAGAGTAACAGATGTGCAGATATGTATCTCTCTTGTTGAAATTGTTACTGCTGTTTTTTTTTTAATCTCTCCACATTTGAATTTGCCATCTTCTTGAAAGCTCCCGTTGCCCCAAATTATTAATCTGAGGTGCTCAGTAAGCTGTCTCCCCTTCACCAGCACTGATGTGACAGCACTGCCTGTGCCTCTCTGCTTACCCATTTGCAAGAAAAATTCTCAGCCTGCAGCTCCTCAGAGATAACATGGGTCTTGTGTTATCAGAGCACAGCAACACTATGTAATAGCTTAAGCAAGCTTAACGAAGCAGGGACACATCGTCCCTGAAGGACAGCAGGTCTGCTGGCACATTGCAGGGTACCAGCTCCAGCTGAATGAGGAGAGCCCAGCATCGTGTGCTCAGTCTCCAGCAACGTTTCCTGCAGCATCCAGGTGCTCCACAAAACTTGCGTCTAAGTTTTCTTAAACATAACTTCCTTCTTATCTCCTAAGAGTTGCCTGGATCCAAGCCTAAGGACAGGCACATTCCTTCCCTCCAGACATCTGTAACCTCGCACATGCGTGCGAATGTTAAAATGGAAACCTGAATCTGAGAACGGAAGCAGAAATGAAAGTGGGACCATGGCTGTTCTGTGAGCTTTAAACTCTGTGGTAAATGTAGTTTTGCTGAAGAAGGAGGATATGTCATGGTGGGGAAGGTCTTCCCTTTTCCAGAGCAGAAAGTGGAGTGGGGAGAGGCATTATTGTGAATCCAGCTCCGTTGTGCCATCCCAGCCAGCTACTCTGCCGCATTTAATACGTTTACAGCTCCTCAAAGAGGCCTTGCTCAGAGCAGACGCCTGCACTTGGCAGCTGCTTAAAGCAGTCCAGATGGGATCCTTTTAAAAATTACAAACTGGTGTATCTCACTTTGGGACAGGAGCCAACAACAACAAGCCTTCCCTTTTTCTCCATGCATTTTCCATTTGTATCCCAACATGTTTACTTTGCTGCCCTTTACTCTAACTTCTTTTCACTGCAACTTTCCAAAGAATTAGCGCAGACCTTTCATCTCCCTTTTGAGCAGCTGAGGCATCAGGAAGTCCTGGAGGAGCTCAGTCTTGCAGTCCTAGAGCTGACCAGTCCTGCAGGATTTTCTCAGAAGACAAAGGACAAAGTGGCAATAAGACTCCAGGGGACACAAAATTGCCACTCAGCTTTGGGGAGAAAGTCAGCGAGTCTTGATGCTCTTCAGAGCTCCCCACAACTATGAGCTTTCTTTGTGTTCATCACGCCCATCTCAGCTCCCAAATGGCAAGGTGTTCACATCCTGTTTGAGCAGAAGCAATCGGTGCCAAGACTTCTGCACAGTAACACGTATACCAGGATTTATTTATTTTTTCTGAGACTTGAGAAATGGTGGCTTTGTTTCCCTTCTATCCTACACTCCTTTGATAGTAGCTAGAAATTAAATGAGGTGCCAGGTATTCTGCTGCTGACTTCAATCAGTAAGCTCATTAGTGCTGGAAACTTCATTGGCAGAGCCTGTTAGGCATTGCTTTTCTTTCCCTCTATTCTGCCACCAAAATCTCTCCGTCCCTATTGCTCAGTACTGTATTCTCAAGCCATCTTGGCACGGTTTCTCCCCATATATATATATATATATATATTTTTTTATCAAGATACCTCCCTCCCAAAAAAACAAACAAGTAACCATAGTTCATCACCCAACACATGATCTCTTATGGCTATGTATAAACCATAACCTAGAATTATATTTAAAATCCTGGCAGCACTCATCCAACAAATTTGCAGCAGCAGAGAAAGAAAACGCCACTGTCACGAAGCACGTAATGGAGAGAGATGCACTGAGCTCTTTGCTACCTGTTGAGGTTAACTGCAAGAGATTTTGCCAAATCTTTAGTCTCATTCTACCAAGCTGCAAATGTCAGTCCTGGTGCTCAGTGCCATGAGAAGTCAGTGTGGGTCAGCGTGTCTCAGCAGTGGCCCAGCCCTAATTCCAAGTTGTGTGCCCAGTTCCTATGGAAAACAAGACATTGGCTCCGCTGTCAAAGAGCTTTTTCACTGCTGGTTATTTGCTGCTCCAGTTGTGTCATTACCAAACATCACATGCAAAGCACCCCAAACACCTTCTCCCAGAGAAATTCCCACTGAGAAGTTGCACAGGCACCCTTACCATCAGCAGCTCCAACTCAAGCAGAAGATGAGAGTAGCAGAGAAAAAGTCAAAAACAGTCATAACTACACCAGAAAGGGCTGATGCAACCACTGAGAATTGCAGAAGTCTATGGGAGACATGTGTCTGCATAGCCACGTAGATGTGGATGTTCAAGGCTCTAGGAGCATACCAAAGAGTCCTAACGCAGCAGCTCCACAGTGCCAGAATCCCCCAGACCTCCTTGCTCCAGGAGCTGCAACATTAAAGGAACTGTGAGACATTCATGCTAAGGAGCCAGAGTGCCAGAGACTGGTTGATAGGAAGTAGCCAAAGACCAAAGGAGCTGGAATGTAGCTATCTTCTATGGGGAGCAAAGAAACAGCCATGTCTGAACGAGACTCCAGAGAAAATAGGACACCATGACCCCAGGTGACTTATACAACTGAATTTAAAAAGAAAAAAACAGTGTCTGTGTTGAGAGTATTGAGGGATCGCTCTGTGGATGTTTCAGAGAGC
This sequence comes from Anseranas semipalmata, assembly GCA_013399115.1. Taxonomy (NCBI): domain Eukaryota; kingdom Metazoa; phylum Chordata; class Aves; order Anseriformes; family Anseranatidae; genus Anseranas; species Anseranas semipalmata. The sequence goes on along the minus strand of VXAA01001508.1, from coordinate 121,528 downwards.
CCTCAGTTATAAATAATCCGGGTGATGTTATCTGCTAGCCAAACCGCCAGCTCTGAGCTCCTGCTGGGGAGCATCCCATCAATGAGTGGAGCTGCTCACACAGCGAGTGTGTAAGGGACTGACCCTCTCACCTGGCTGAATGTAAGAGAAGCCCACAATGATGGCACACAACCAGGGAGCCCATCCAGACCCCCTTGTTCCCTTGACAGCCTAGGCTGCACTCAGTGAGGGTGGGGAAGTGCTTGATTAAAGAGTTCTGTTTGACTGTTGGCAATAAAATTCAGAGGCAGAGAACTATTTCCCATATTGTCCTAATTACATGCTTCTTGCTTAGTTTCAGGAATTGTGGAAAATAACTCTTTGCACCTGGTTCCTTAGGGAGGATGGTTAGACCAGACAGAAACAACCACCAAAGAAACCAGGAAAGCAATGTGAACAGTCAGTGTGCTACAGGATGTGAAACAAACAAGCAAAAACAAAAGAAACAAAAAAAATAATTTAGACTTCCTTTGGAAATTAGTAAAATCAACAGAGACTTTGACTTACGAGCCCATGATATGAGAAGACTGGATCAGGTCTGTACAGAAACATCTGCCATATAAGCTGCGGTCTATATTAATACTGGTATTTTTACTCACAGGGAGAACAAGGTGATGACGGGAAGGTGGAAGGCCCACAGGGACCACCCGGAGACAGAGTAAGATGTTAAATCCCTTCTCTAATCAATCCTGGGCTGATTTTTGCCAGGGGACTATTTAAGTTGCTTCCTTACTTGCAGAACATGCACGAGCCATTGAGATTCTGTGGGTAACAGAATTTTTAACATCTAACTTAAGCTTTTTGTTGTGTTGTTGTAGGGCCCCGTTGGTGACAGAGGAGATCGAGGGGAGCCTGGAGACCCTGGTTATCCTGTGAGTCTTACTCCCAGTAAATGATTGGCATTTATCTTATTCTTGGTAAATTATTGTCTTATTCCCCAATCCGTATCAGCCCACAGAAGGTCTACTCTTTGCCCAGTAGTCACGATTTGTAACCCACTGTTGTCCCTTGTCAACTGCTGCACATGGCTGTGTTTTAAACAAAGAAGAGAAATTCAGGTATCTTTACCTAAAATGGTAAAAATTTTGCTGAAGCCAAACGTAGCTCCTGCAGATCAGCATCTGACAATGCTGTGCACGTCCTAGACTGAAAGAATGAGCAGGAACTTCTCATTAGGGTTATTTGTGATTATCAAGGAAATACCCTGGGGAAGATGTGTATGAGATATGTCTTGTCAATGTTGGACAAAATTCAAGGCTGATGTGCTAATGGCTGTAAACTGTTTCTTGGGAAGATCTCTGTTAACTTGGATGTTTGGAAGCTTCCAAAATCTTAACAGGATTACTCTAAAAAGCAAGACCAGAGTTATGAATGATTCCCTCTTTGTGGGATGTCTCCAGCTAATTGCTGTTGGTCTGGAAAGGCTCTGTTGACTGTCTCGCCTCCATCCAAAAGCAGCTGGTCAGAGCACCCCATTGCAGGAATGTACAAAGAGTTTAAATTCACCAGAGTAGCAGTGCTGCTGCCATATTTTGTAGGACAGCAATCTCCAACTGTTAACTTAGACTAATGCTGTGTGTATTTAGGGGTGCATTAGAAAGCCTGCCTTTCTGCTTATATGTTGACTAGCAGTTCCTCTCAGCTACTTCTTTCCAATGCATATCCATGGTAGCGTATGCACTACCCATAAGCTTCAACATTTGTGTATTAGCAGAATGCAGATGTTTACCTTATCCTGCCCTACGCTGCATGTTACATCTGTGTTTGTTCCCCATTGCCACAGAAAGTCCCAAGAACAAACAAATGTTCCCTCTCTTGTTTTTTATTTAAGGGTCAAGAAGGGCTTGATGGAGAAAGAGGAAAACCCGGACAGCAAGGCTTACCTGTAAGAGATGCTGCTTTATTGTAAGCTACCCCATGTCACATGCATATGAAAAACAGACGGAGGAAGGTAGGAAGGGCTGCAGTAAGGAGTGTATGGTGAGCTGTGAAATGCAGTGTGTGCATTTCCATAAGCCAGGCCTATGAAATGGGCATTTTGAGTCACATGTTGAGACCAATAAATAGGTGACAGAATGGGGGGCACTCACAAAAGCCTGTCTCTAAAACTGTCTTTTCCGAAGAACCCAAAAGGGACTAGAAAGCTTAGGAGATGGGCAGTGCAAGATGGCAATGACACTGGAAGGGCCCACTTGGAAATGATGCTTTTGGGGAGAGCTGGTCCAGTGTGGGGCAAGACCATCTCATTCTGCCTGCATAGTGTTTCCTCCCGGGCCAGTGCATTATGAAGGACTAAATCCAAATTTAAGGAAAGGATTTTTTTATTCTTTTATCTATACAAGGCAATATGTAATTTGTATATGTGAGTATTGCAGCCACGAGTGCAGTAGCACATTAAATGGAGTTTGTACTGGGAAATAAAGAATTGATTCCCATTCTTTGTAGGGCTGCTGGGAAGAACAACAAATTCCAGTTTGGGGTAAAATCTTAGTGCTCTGTCTCGTGGCCTGGAAATGGGTAGAGCCGCTGCATTCCCCAGTGGAGTGAATTTATTCTGAGGGGTGGTAGCCCCTCAGGTGACAGTGTTTCAGACAGAAGAAGGAGCTTTGGCTTGTCTTTAGGAAAGGGCCATTGGAAACATGGCTCAGAAACAAGCTGAAGAGGGAGAGCTCTGCAGGTGGGTCCTCCAGAAACTGCCCAACACAAATACATACACAAAAATCTGGATGGCCAGAAGAAAGGATGGAGACGTGTGTGATGGGGAATTGAACAGAAAGAGCTCTCTAATATCTGACATCCAGGCAAAACCAAGGAAAGGGCTGCAGCATGCAAAAGGGAGGTAGTACCAACACTAGAGATGTGTTCGCTGTATGAACCACTCGTTCTGCACGTAGCTTCTGTGGTGCCTTTCTCAAACCAGGCTCCTTCCTGCTCGCTTCTCAGCAGTTTTCCAGGCGCAATCTGGAATTTAGTGAATGATTTCCCCAAACACGAGCACCACCCAAGTGAGGGGGTAACGTTGCTTCTTCTCCAGTTGATACCCTGTTAAATGCTCTCTGGAGACAGTTCCTTGCTCCTTTTTCCCCAGGAGGCCTGTCTGAGCACAGGCTGTTCCCGTGAATTGTTTCCATACGGTCAGCTGTTAGGGCACAAAAAATGCTGTTCTTTGTACTTCATGCAAGATATTGCCAGAAGAGAATTTCAAGCAGATTTTTCTTGCTTATGTTTTGTAGGGGGATCCTGGACCACCAGGCCAGCCAGGAGCAAAGGGATCCAAAGGTGATGTGGTAGGTTTCAGCAGGGTGGATTTGTAGTGTCCTAAGCTTGAAGAAAATGTCTAATTAAGAAGACTCTCATGTGTTTTCGCAGCATGTGTGATTTGGCCTATGGTCTACACCTTGAAAGACTGTGGAGAACCTAGTGGGAGGGCTATAAACATGTATTTAAGTGTCCAAGCCCAATAGTTGGTTGGCTTTGTGAAACTGGAGAAGATCAAGACAGTAACAGCTCCAGCACGATAGGTGAATCTTGGGCAGGTCTTTAGTCATTGCCATGGATTGTGTCTCTTTACCATACCCTTGCATGTGCTGCCTCTAGCTACAGCTAGCTTGTCTATCCCTAGGGAGATCTGAGCCAGGCAAGTGTCTCTTTCCTTCACCTGAACTGTAAACTTTTCTGGCTTGAAACTTTCCAGATATGGAGTCCATTTATCCATGCAGTTCTTATCTTTCTTGGAAGAGTCCCTCCAACTTCTTTCCTTTATTGAGCAAGAAAACACAGCACACACAACTCCTTCAAGGTTTGGTGTGGTACATACTCCAACTTCCACATCTGGCTGTAATGACAGCCTGCTAATTATTCTCACAGATCGGGGATTTTATTTGCTAAAACATAAGCATGTGACCTCACTACTCAGCAAATTCCTGCTCCCTTTTGGCAGACATCAGGATTTTTAATCTGACCCTGTTGGGGTAATGCCAGAAGATAGTCTAACCTACAGTAGGTGTTCTTGGCAAGGAATGTACCAGGTGATAAGATAAATAAACTCTACCCATCAATGGATGATCTGGAACAACCTTTGGGTCTAATGAATAGCAGAGAAAGCACCCCCAGGAGTATTTCTTTCATGTAGCTGCCCTGCCTGGTCTTCTGCAGATGGAGAAACAATGCACAGAAAATGCAGTGCTTCAATTTAAAAGTGCTTTAGTACATGACCTCACTAAGAGAGCCCTAGTGAAGATGGTGAGGCTGAGTTTTCCATTCATTCTGCAGAAATTAATCCTTTTTACAGCTAATAAACCTCAGGAGTATTTCTTTTACGTCTTTATTCACAAAGCAGCATTGCAAATTTTAGACACAGGATACCCTTTTCATTTCCATTAACTTTCCAAAATATAGGGAGCTACCTAGGAGAGAAATGCTCTTACTGAACGCCCTGCAGAAGACTCGGTGGTGCCTTGGTTCTGCGCTGTGCTGTCAATGAACTGACAGAGGACACAGGTTTTAAGCATCTTGTTCTAATGTTTGCCAGTGCATTGAGTCCTCCCTCGAGTTCATCCTGCTTTATTTGTCCTCATCTGCTCTGTATTAGGAAAAATGTAGGTCCTTGCCTTCTAGCTATTCATTCCTGCCCTAGAACTCTCAAGACATACGAAGAATCACTTGTAATAAAACCAAATAGCAGTTCATTCCCCAGTGTTGGAGCAACTGACTTTATAAATCTCCTTTTTATAAAACTCTTTCCAACCATTATCCAAAAGCACACCCTGAAGTCAGGCTCCCAAGTGGAGTTGTGCTGGAACTGCTGCAATTTTAGATGTCTTTCTTATTTTCCTTGCAGGGTCAAAAAGGAAAGCAAGGAACACAGGGCAGTGCAGGAAGCAGAGGCTCACCGGTAGGTAAAAAAATCAACTTTCTGCCCCAGCAAATGCTGTCCAGGAGCTCCATTGGTAACACCTTTGTGATTTTAGGGCACCCTTGGGCTACCAGGTCCTCGAGGAGTGGTGGGAAGGCAGGGTCAAGAGGGTGCCCCTGGAGTGGATGGAATGCCTGGGAAGGATGGCGTGCCTGGGATGTTGGTGAGTTTGCAGTTGTAACCTCATAGCATTAATAGCAAGTGCAACTTAAGAGCTGGAAAACTAAAAGGTAACACAGGAGAAATGGATGTAGTCCAGCTATAGATATCTCCGTTTACATGTACCCACAGTGGGTCATATGTTGCTCTTCCTATCTCGCATGCATGCAGATGCCTTTGCATGGCCAAGTCTGTAAACAACCCAATGCTTCTAGCCTGACAAATAGCTTCTTGCGTGCACATATTTGCAAGTCCATCCATGCCCAGATGCATGCTTGCTGGCTGAGGGCAGAATCGCACCACTCCCCTGTGCCCCCAGAAGATGTGCAGAGGTGAAGAGAGCACCCTGTTTCATAATGTCTCCTGCGTTTCTTTTCTAGGGAGAGCAGGGAGATGATGGGGAAGAAGGTGTAACAGGGATGTCAGGCAAAAGAGGGAACCCTGGCATACCAGGACTGCCTGGGGCACAGGGACCACCAGGATTCAAGGTGAGTTTCTGACGCCATAAGATACTGTTATGAGCAATGCAGTCTGTGAGCCTGGTGTCTCTGGAGCTTGGATTCTCCAGGGTCTAATAAAGTCTGAACCCCCACTGCCACCTTTCACTTAGCTGGATGCCCAGTAGATCTTTATTCTCATCCATCCATCCATCCATCCATCCATCCATTTTCATCAAGTTCACAGTAGCTGAATGTCCCAGCAACCTTTCCTCCTTTGTCAAAGTTCTCTGAGCTCAGGAGCTTACAAATATACGTACCCACACTGCAAGCACTTCAGCCTCCTTTCATTAGAAACCTGGCTAAAAAAATGTGTCCTTGGAGAAGTTGCAAGGGCAGTGCTACAGCCTGCTTGTAGGATGTCCAGGATGGACAACTCCATTGAAACATGGATGTCCTCCCCCTGCTGCACTGTGAACTGGTGAAGGGAAATTGTGCTGCTTGCTTTTTAGCATATATTTACCAGATTGGAATTGGTAGAACCAATATGGGCTTGGGCATCACTTCGGGTGGAAGCAGGGAAAAGCTGCTTGAGTGACCATGAGGTTTCTTGCTGGTCCTTGCCCTGGTCCAGGCAGGCCACTGGATCTATACTGGACCAACAGCAACTCAGCCATTTGTGCAAAGACTCTGTAAGTAGGAAGGCTCCAGCTGGGTTTGGGGAGGCTATCAGGTCTGATTTAAATTATGCTTTCCATAACACATCACTCTTAAACTGTCACTTGCTGCCCTCCAGCTGCCTTGGGTAGAATAACAGGCTGTTAGCAGAAGTGACCGAAGCCCCTTGTGTAGTTATGCCACACTCACACCCTGGCTGTGGGGAAATTGGTTGTCCCTTATCTGCCTGCTCAGCCATCCAAGGCCACCTTGGATGCTTCGTCCCAGCCTGCCCCAGGCTGAGTAGCTGGGGTCTGTGCTGCTGCTGGCGCTTGGCAAGGGCAAGAGCTGGGGAGCAAAGAGTGGTGCTGGGTCTCAGACGGCCCTCTCTTGCCCTCGGGTTGCAGTGTTGGTGCCAGGGAAAATGTTGGCTTTGCAGCCTCTGGACTGAAGTCCTCCAGCTGAAGCCTTGGCATAACTTCAGCATTTTCGATGGATTAATCATCAATTGCTAGGCTGCTGGAGGGAAGAGATTATGAGAAACTGCCGGGCAGGACAGGCAACATATGCGAGTGCAAACGGAAGACGTTTCACCCCCGCGCTGTGCTCAGCGCCCAGGCAGGCAGTACCCCTCTGCTGCAGCTCCTGCCCTGCGTGGAGCTCCGGAGGGGCCCTGGCCATGCCCATCGCTGGTCTCACAGCCTGCAGTCATCCGCCCTAGCAGACCTGAGGCATCTCGTGATGAAACCACATTCCTTATCCTGATGAGCCACTTTTTTCCAGCTTTCCATCTATGGCTATTTCGGTCAAATGTTGTTATATTTAGCTCCTGTCCTTTGGAATTGTTTGAATTCTGTTATTTTTAGGGTGAAAGAGGATTGCCTGGACAGACTGGCCAAACAGGGAAGCGAGGATCACCGGGAGGAATGGGCCTTCCAGGGAGCCCCGGCAATCCAGGACCCAAAGGCCAGCCGGTGAGTGACCACTGAGCTGATCAGCTCTGAGCCTACGCTGTCTCCCATAGGAGAAGGTGCAGACCCACAGTCCAGGACAGCAGGGTGGCCCCTGGGAGGGCCCATCCCAAAGGTACAAGGGGGCCTGCAGCTCCACTGGGGACATGCAGGAGCAGGTCTCACCCGTGCAGGTTTGAAGGCAGTGGAGCTGCGGGTTCAGAGCACGCTGTGGGAGAAGCACCAAGAGCCCTCGGTCGAAGGAGAAGTTAAATTCCCACACCTGTCTCCAGGGCAGGCTCCTAATCCTTTGTGCTTTGTTATTGTACTGGTGGGATTGCCCAGCTTAGCACTGAGGTGTCGCTTTATCAGCCCAAGGCTATATTGCAAATACTTAGCTATCTCGATTGGGAGCTTTTTAGGCCAGGAGTCCCTCTCACAGAGTAGACCAGACTATAACTACTTAAATGCTTTAGATTCACTTATTAGAAATCTTTTAGAAACCCCTAAGCAGGGGCCTTTTCAAATCTCTCTTAATATACCCCGTGACTGCTCAGCATCTTCGCACCAGTGGGATTTCCAGCCACCTGACACACGCAGGCATTGTGCAACCTCCCCCTCCCCAGACAGACCAAGCATTTCAAGAGCACAACAGCTATAAAACTAATCTGAGGAAAAGAGAGATTAGGACTAATACAAAGCAAGGGACAAGATGATTAGCCTCAACTACCTCAATTAAAGGTAGCTTCCATATTTGTATATTTTATATAAAACCTTATGATGGCAGTATTCAAGCTGAAAGGCAGTAGCCAACAACAACAGTATTGTTTTGCTTCTTGTGCCCATGTGTGGCAGGTTCCTTTGCCCAGTATTGGGGCATACCTTGCTGCATAAATAGTGATCAGGTCCCCTTAGCTGAGATGACTCTATGGCATTTAGATTTCTCTAAAACCCTTCTGACTTCTCATTTACTTTTGCCCTAAATTCCTCTAGAACAAGGGCTTGGTTGGTTCTCGTAACACAGGAAAGACCTTAGTCCTCTGTTAGTAGCATGTTTCCTTTCCAGGATCCATAAATGGGCAGTTAAATTACTTCGTATGCTTGGAAAGTTTCTTACACTCCACCGAGTCCAACCAAGCCCTTTCTTGCCAAGCAGTTTCTCACTGTCGTGGCAGGAAAAAACTTCCTAACAGTAAGGTCTCTAGACTGACTCTGGAATAGCCTTGTAATAGAGGTGGTGGAAACCCCACCGCTTGAGTCATTTACAACTGGGCTGAACAAGACATTGTAAAACATCCCGTAAAGTACAATCCAGCATGGGTCACATAGTCCAGCTGAGAGGCCAAACAAGCATTTTCCATCTCTTGTGTTCCTGTGAATGTAGATGAATCATCTGGTGCATGTTTCTGTCCCATTTTTTTTTACCGTTGAATCACTTTGCATTTTGACATCTGAGAAGCCCAGAAATATCAAAGGACATATATCTTGAACATAGTGAAATGAGGGTGTTTATATATGGACAGGCTACCCAGTGTGTTTTTTTCATTCTCAGAGTGCATGCTAATCCAAGCTTGATGGCCTCCAAATATTTTATTATTATTTTTCTTAAGAAATTGAGCAAAAATTCCTGCAGGGTTGAATAGGAAAAGAATTGGGGGATATGTATGGCTTTCCTGGTTTTGAATGGGAGGTTATGTTGTAGGAACACACACTTTTTTGACAGCATAAATGAGCGTAGTTTGAAATTATCTTTCAGTAGGTCAGTCCAGTTGGTTTTAGAAATAAAAGTGCTCATTTTAAAGGGCTTGGACTTCCAGGATCAATCTCAGAGTAGATGCTCTTCATCCTGCTTCTGCTGACTGTGGTCCAAGCTCTCCAAGCTAGCCAAGCATCTGCTGGAAATATTGTAGGTATGCCTCTTGTCTTGGGGGCAAAAAGGCTTAGTCTGTGAGATGTTCTGGAGTTGCTGCTAGCCCGGTGTTTGTGTAATGCCTCCTTCAGATTTTTCTCATACTTCTTTCTCATCAGTCCTGCTTAGACTGAAGAATACTAATGGATTTCTCGTTCTCTGAAGCTGCTGAACTCTTGGCACATCTTTGAGTGACCAGTTCGATGTGAACTTACTGTTGTTCTTTGTTCTTGTATTTGTCTTGGCTGCTATTTCCAGGGAGACTTTGGTGAGGCAGGATTTCCAGGGATTGCAGGCATCTTTGGGCCAAAGGTAAGAGGCTATCTTGTGACCAGTTGGCTTTCTAGTCTCTTTACTGGGGACAGACAATGTAATAATTGTTGAAAATTACTTAGTAGTAGCTCTGCAGAAACTATTGAAATTAAATTGTGATTCTAACTTTCTTTAGTTTATGCATCATAGTTTCTGAAAGAATCATTGACCATGCATTTACATATGCTTTGATGAAGTTTATTCCTGTTAAAATGGGTACATTGTAGATGGAAAATGACTGTCCTATAGACCCCCACCTAAACATCTTTCAGTCATTCATTTCTCCAGCATCAATCATCAATTTAGACTCATTTTATCAGCATATAATTTCACTGATGAAGGGGAACCAGTTTGTTTTCTGTAAAAGGCTTGCAAAACAGGAGTGGGAAAGATTTTTTTAAAATTGGACCATCCCATTCCCATATACCAGAGGTAGCACCTCTGTCCTTGCAGCAGGGCTGTAAGCAAGGGCACGCACATGGTGTATGTTTATTAACGGGACCTGGCATCTCATTTTTGCTTGCAGGGGCCCCCAGGAGACCTTGGTTTCAAAGGCATTCAGGGACCACGTGGGCCACCTGGCCTCATGGTGAGTGGTTTTTCAGTTTGTTTGGGAGGATTTTCTTCCTTCTTCTGTCCTCTATTTCTGTGAGGCTACAGGGTGCTACAGTGAGCACAGAGCACTGGTTCCCCGAGTGCCTGGCAGCTAAGCCGTGGCCATGGTGCCACCAGAGCTTGTGTACCTAACCTCGTGTGCACTGGTCTCTTCTGCCTTTAGAGACCGTCATGCTTTAGTGATCACTGCACAGATCACTCCAGCTACACTGAAATCCTTCTATTTCTGGAATTTCTGAGGTTTTACATGGGCTGTGACAACCACACTGTAAGGGCTTGTGTCTTTGGACCTGCATCTTGAAAGGGTTTTATTTCAGCTATGGCAAACACCGTGAGCATGCTGCTGAAAAGCAGCAAGGAGATTTGGTGTCATTACTGAGTCTGCCGTGGTAAAACTGGCCATCAGTTCCCACGTGGTGGTTCACGCATATCTTTTCTTTTCTAGGGAAAAGAAGGAATTATTGGGCCACATGGAATTCTGGGTCCCACGGGAAGTCCAGTGAGTATCTGCCTTTTTTTTGCCTGTACTTTTTAGAAGAGCACAGTGTTTGAGATCCCAGGTGCTTGAGGCCAGCATAAGTAAATCTCAAGTGCTGCTGTAATGAGGGAAACAAAATGATCTTTAAGATGAGCAGCTTGAGGGAAGCTCAGGATTTAGTCTCTGGCTGTATATATAGTTGGGAGGGATTATTAGCTTAAAAGTGAGGAACAATTCTATTTAAGTGCAAGTTTTTGGATAGATGGGATCAGACTAGAAGACAAAAATGTTATTTCAGTTTTTGAAAAGCAAGTTGCCAGATTTTCCAAAGAACTTGGCCTGGGGGGGCCACAGGGAACAATAAAAAATAAAAAAATCAACAGACAACTGATAAATGTATTAAACTGGAAACAGCTGGAAGTGTTGAAAATCTCTGCCTGCCCCAAAATGCCAAAGGCACTGAACACAGACTAAAGTTCAGGTCAGTGCTTCATAAAAACATGAGTATGAAGTTATTCAGAGTTCAGCACAAAGAGGCTGCTGTTGGCAGAGGTGAAAACCAGGAAGATGACGCCAGCCCCATGCTTCGGCCCCAGGAGTTACCATGCCTAAAAGCAGGCGAGCGGCTGCTGCAGCTCACAGTGGGCAGGGGCTGGGCACCCTGTGTGCCACACGCGTGCTTGCTTCAGGGTGCTCTGCTCATTCCACGTTTCATCTCTGAAGCATCCAGTAATGGTTATTTTTTTGCTTTGGGATGGGGTGGGGGGAAAATCTGATTTATTTTGAGATGCACTTGGGTCCTTGCAAGGCGATTCTGCGTGGCAATGCATCCAAAAGTACAGCTTGCAGAGTCACTGACAGCTGTCTCGTGTGCTTTAACAGGGGCCGAAGGGAGACAAGGGCAGCCGCGGGGAAATGGTAAGTGAGGTCCTCGCCCCGGGAGCCCCCTGCGGCCGTGGGGGGCCTCTCTTGCTTGGGCATCGGGCTCCCACATGGGCAAGATGTGCACATCTATAGGCATGCACGTGGATGCGCACATGCATCCACGCCTGTTCATGGACACGCGCCGCTCTTAAAATTCCAGTTTATTTAGCACAATCACACAGCAAAAGCTACTCCTTTAATGATGACCGTGGCCTCTCCAGGCACAAAATGAAGCGAGTGGCAGATCAAAAGCTGGAGGCTGTCCCTCCTGCAGGGACGTGTCCAAGCGGTGGTGGTGGCGGGGTGCGGTCCCCACAGCTGGGGCAGCAGTGCCAGGGCACTTCCCTCCTGCTCTCCCCCTGTTCCCCTTCCCACGGGGGCTCTGATGGACTTTCAAACCTTCCTGTAGCTCTGTGGTGTTCTCAGTATACAGGGGATGTGTCGGGTGTACTTGATATATGTTACTTGTCCTCCTTGGTACTGCAATGCTGCTTCCTTTAACAACCAGGGGTTGTTCCTGCACACAGGGGCTCTGCCATGACTGTACAGGGAGTAATGAGCATCATTTTAGTAATGAGCATCTTCTGACAGCTTCTTCCTTTTTTTTTTATTTCAGGGTCTTCAAGGTCCGAGGGTGAGTATTTGAAATCGCTTTTTCTGACTAATACATTTTATTTAAATAGAACAGTTGCTCCTAGCACGTATAAAGCCATAGGGTGGGTAATTGTCCATACAGGGAACATGATGCATACCTGGGGATCTGGCATCAATGATAGTTAAGGAAACAAGGGCTAGGAACAAGACATACAGTAGGACTGGACCAGGTGCAGACAGATGCACCTAAAGTTGGGAAACGGAGGAAACAGGGCCATTTCCTGTCTCCAGAAGGGTTTGAGGGAGAGGATGCTGTAAAATGTCAAAAATCTGGAGGATTTCAGCAGGGAACAGGCTCATTCTGGTGACAGCCACGAGGAATGGAAACACAAACTGAAGACATTTCACTAACTGATGCCACTCTGTCTTTAGGGTCCTCCAGGCCCACGAGGACACCCTGGCCCTCCGGTACGTATATGTGGAAAGAGTTCAAAGACATTATTGAAACAAGCTAAAATTATTGCAGTGATACTCTCCAGAGGGACTGTTCACTCACTGGAAATTATAGCTTAGTCCCATTCCTCATATGCAAAAATGTGTGTGTGTGTGAATGGACTAGTGTTTATTGCACTTTAGTCCAAACCATCTCCAAGTATTTTATAGAGAGAGCATTGTTGCCTCTCTCACTCGTCTGCGTTGAGGGACTCCAGGGTAAAGAGGATTTCAAAAGGATATGAATGAATATCTTTGCATCTGCCCATCATTCTGGCTGATACCCCTTTTTTGCTTTGATTTCTAGGGACCGCCAGGAATTCCAGCTTCATTTGTAAGTTGCTGTTTTCTGTTCATTTGTTAATGATAATAAATCATGCAGAGGCAAGGTGCTGATGGGACATCAAGAAAGGCCTGCTGGGACCCTGAAGACACACACTCAGGTCCAGCAAGAGATGCTGTGTTAGCAGAGCAAGGCTTGAATCACACCTCTAAACCAAGAAGCATTTGCTTGCATCAGGGCATGTTCAGCTTCTCACAATCTCAGTTACCGTCTTTTTCACCCCACACTAGCAACAAGATGGCTTTGGGGCTGCTTTCCGGACACTAATTGACTCCAACACCGCCCTCAAGACAGAGGTACGAGGGTACTGTTGAACTCCCTGGTCTTTGCTGGAGCTGTAGGCTGCTTGTTCTTTCTGTCTGCTTGAAGTTTCTATACGCAAAGCTCCGATTTGTCTGCTGTTCTGGTGGAGTAACTGGGGTTTACACATGCAATGAGCCAGTTAAACGATGTGGTTCTGCTCCGTTACTCATTTGTGACACTTCAAACCTCATGACTTTGCCATCGTGACTTTGCCAGCACTTCAGGGATTCCCCAGGCAGGACAGTGCACACTGCCACAGCTCGCAGGGTCACAGCCAGCACAGTCTGTCTTTGGCCCACAATGTTTTCCCACAGATAAAGCAGAAAGCCTCGTGGTTAGAGCGCCTGGTGCTCTCCAGGGCACACCTGACTTTGCCTCCTTTTCTCTCCAGAGTTACCAATACCCTGACCTCATGCTAGACCACGGAGGGGAGATCTTTAAGACTCTACACTACCTCAGCAACCTCATTCAGAGCATCAAAAGACCCCTGGGCACCAAGGAAAACCCTGCACGCATCTGTCGAGACCTCATGAACTGTGAACAGAAGATGAACGATGGTAGGAAGCCCTGAGTATGCAAAGGCTGTATCCCTCCATAGGGCCATTTTGCATGGCCAAATCTGGTCTCCTTTGCTGGGACCAGTAATGCAGAAATCAAGACTTGCCTTTGCTTATGCACCGCAAAGGTTAAGTGTTCTTGTTAATCCCCAAATCCTCCATTTCTTCAGGTACCTACTGGATTGACCCAAATCTCGGCTGTTCCTCAGACACCATACAGGTCATCTGCAACTTCACCAATGGTGGGCAGACGTGTCTCAGCCCCATCACCGTCTCCAAGGTACACACACCTCGACCCCACTGCAGCATTTCCCATACAACTGTTACGAAATGTTTACCTGCAAGCGTGTTCTCCTGGAACACAGGACAGTGACCACTGTAACACAGCACGTGGGCTTATCCTGGCAGCAGAGTGAGTGCAGCTGTGCTGGTAGCATTCAGCACATAAAAATATACCTATGTTGTTGACTCTTCTCAAGACAGAGCAGTACGTTTCCAGCAGTGTTTAATTAACCCATAACCTTAACCGAGGCCAGTAATCCTACAAACACACTGCTCCCAAATGCTTTGTTGGATTAATTTATGTTCAGGTCATTCTTGCATTTTGTTTTCTGCCACTTGAAAAAGTGTGGTCAGCTTAAATACACAAGCTTCCACTGAAGTGAATGCCAGGGGATTTTTCTTGAGGAAGTAACTGTACCAAAAAATACCATTAGCAATATCTGGGTTCATCTGCAGTGCCCACCAGAGCCTGCTGCTTTGCTTCCTTGCAGAAGCACGTATTGAATTCAAAGCACTCGTCATTTTTCTCCTACATAAGGACCTACCAGTTTGTTCTGACAAATAAAGGACCGGCTGTGTCCCCATGGCAACTTTCCAGATTGACTTTGTGTCTGGCCCTCATGCCCATACTCACACCAGAACCAGTTTTGGGCTCGGACATCGATGTAGAGCCACCTCCAGACTTGCACAGGGCACAGGGAACGCCTTTGTCGCTGCCTCTTGCACTAACGTACCACCCTCTCCCCCAGCCCTGCTGCAGGGGGTACACACTAACATCTCTGTCACCTTCACAGCTGGATTTTGACATCGGCAGAGTCCAGATGAACTTCCTTCGCCTGCTGAGCTCGGAGGTGGTGCAGCACATCACCATCCACTGCCTGAACACCTCTGTCTGGCGGGAAGGCTCCTCCGAGAAACCTTCAGAAAAAGCCGTGCGCTTCAAGGCCTGGAACGGCCAGATGTTTGAGGCAGAAGGTCAGCTCAAGCCAGAAGTGGCAGCTGATGATTGCAAGGTACGTTGTCCTGAAAGAGGGGAGAGGTGGAGAGAAATGCCAGGCTGAAGCCACTTAGTGCACACAACAGCACTCAGGTTATGCCTGTGCTTATTCCATGACCACCCCCAAAAAAAGGGGAGAAGAGTCTAGGATACCTGTTTACAACTTTAATTTTCCAGTCCGGGGTGCTACAGTGATTCCTGTTAGGAAGATTGCGTTCAAACAGAAAGCTAAAAATTAAATTCCAATTTGACATGTCATATGTAGTTAAATGGCAGAAGGGAGAATTGCCACCAGAAGGCAGAGGGCTTGGCTTATGCCTGATGCTGTGCTGCTGTGGTGGCAGTGTGTCTGCATTTGGGTTTTCCAATTCATCATGAGTTTTATGGTGCCATTTCAAGCTGTTTCCATCAACTTGACCTGGATAAAGTGTTCCCCAAAATGCTCTTCTAAACCTCTCACCAGACCTGCTCAGGGCTTTTCAAACATACACCACAGTGAAACTCATTCCTCTCCAGCAGGATCCATCCCGCACTTACTTAAACAGCTTTTTCTGTCTTTCCCCTCCTCCCTGCGCAGATCAAGGATGGACGCTGGCATCGGACTCTCTTTTCGTTTCGGACGCAGGACCCTCAGCAGCTGCCAATCGTCAACATCTACAACCTTCCCCCATCCGAGCCAGGAAAGCAATATCACCTCGAGGTCGGCCCCGTGTGCTTCCTTTGAACAACGCCGTCAAACCCGGGCTCCAAGGCTTTGACCCCACTTTGGCCTACGTCTTTACACAGCGTCTCCCACCTCTCTGCAGCAAGGACAGCTGGGCTGTGTCTTTTGGGTCAACTCTTGCTCTAGCCTTTGGCTCAAGGTCTCAAAGAACCCGTGATCTACTGAACTCAGCAGGTTGAAAGGAGGAATAAGAAGGACGTAGGGGAAGCAGGTATCAGTCGGGATGTGACCAGTGAAAAGGGATCAGGGGACTCGGTGTTGCAAGCGGTTCCACACACAAAGCTTTTTCCATGACCAAAGAAGAATATAGTGAGAGAAACCTCAAGCAACTTGCAGCGTGTGGGTTTTTTTTTTTCCCCCATTTTTGTCTTACCTGGTTCCTGAGTTACCAAATGTTCTTTCCATTGAGAAGTAATTAAAAGATGATAGAGCTTCCCTCGCAGCGCCTGTCGCCTCCTGGACGGCCGCGCGCTGCATCAGGCTCTGCCAGCCGGAGCTGCAAGTTGAATCTGGCTGCTCTGCGTACCGGAAGCATTTTGATGTGCAATATTAGAAGAAACAAAATATATATATTATATTATTTAAAGCAAAAAGAAAAAGAAAAAAAAAACACAAAAAAAACTTAAGTTCCTCCTTCCATGGGTGAATTGAACCAATGTCCCTTCTCAAGCGTGGTGTTAGGGCAGGGGAGAGTCCCAAAGCTGAAAGAGGGGAATGGAAGGAGGAGAGGGGAAGAGATTGGTGCTAAAATAGAGAGAGAGAGGATGGGCTCGTCTGATTTGTTTCTACCTCTCACTGTGAAATCTCTGGTGCTCTTAAAAAGTGTGTTATTTTATATATATGACTTTATTTAAGGTTGTGAAGGTGCTACAGTGTCTTGCCACAGACGCAATAAAAGCCCATAGGACCATCTCTCTAGGAAGAGAGGAGGTTACGATCTACAGCTAAGTCAGAGAAACACCTTTAAAGGGATCTTTTAATCGCCGTGGATGTCAATCCTGCGCAACAACTCAAAGCACATCCAAAATAACTTACAGGCTATTTTAAAAGCAAATTTGCTTTCTTTTCTTGTCTTTTTTTTTTTTTTTTTTTAAATCTGTCAGCACTTCACTGCTTTGGGAGAGGCGTGAGGGCTCCAGCTCACCCGCAGACGCTGTAGGATGAAGCCTCAGAGCGCTGCGCTGTGCCAGCTCTCACGTAACTCGGTTTGCTGGAGCTGCGTTGGCCCCGTGGCCGTGCCGGCTCGCGCGTGCAGTGATTCCCTGGTCTAAGCTCGTATTTAAAACCCAGCTCTGCACCCCTTCTGTCTGGGCCCCTCTGCCAAGACTGAAAGGATGGTACCTTGTTTCAGAACCCAGCCGGGCTTGGAGGGGTTTTGTTTTGTTAAGTTTTGTAGAAATCTAGTCTCTATATGTAAATTTGGGGGTTTTTTTTTTTTTTTTTTTAAAGAGGATAATTATGGTAATCTTTAATTCTATATAAGGAATAATATTGATGTAATCAGAGCTGTACTGTATCAGAAACGCTTCAGTGCCTGTTTGGAGTTTTCATGTCTCGTATGGACTATGGATTTTATTTTTTTGAGGAAAAAAAAGAAAAAGAAATATATGTGCGTCTCTCTTTGTGTATTCTTTTTACTACTGCCCGCTGGTTGGTTGCCAACAACCATCGACAAAGGTTAACAGGATCCGTCTCAAATACCTCACCCTCCACGCTCTGCCCCGCTCACAGATACCTCACCCCCGGCCCCGCGGCTCCCCCCGCTGCTGGGGCTGCACAGCCCCCCCCCCGCTGGTTTTGTGTTTGCTCGAGGCTGCAGTTACCGTTTGTTCTCATTAACGCTTTTTTCCTTTTCTTCTTCTTTTTCTTCTTTTTTTTTTTTTTTTGGACTTTAAATAAATATTTAAAACTGAAGCAACAAAATGGGACTTTTGTGGTTTTTCTTTTTTTTCCTGCTTCTTTGGGAAATGGCATTGGGTGCGAGGAGCAGGCTCCGTGTCCAGGCTCTGCAGGGAGCCCCCCAAATCCTCCCTCCCACCGCAGCGCTTGCCCAGCCCTCACCGTGCTGCTGATCCCACGATGAGGTTGCTCCCCACCATGGCACAACCCCTGCTGGGTCATCATCATCATCTTCGTCATCATCTTCATCATCATCATCCCTGTCCGGACAGTGCTGGGGAGCAAGGAAAAAAAAAAAAAAAAAAAAGGAGATGAGCTTTTCTATTGCTGAACCCTAAATCACACCTCAATGGCTCCAAGCTGGCCTTGAGCCGCCTCTCCCTGCCCAGGAGGGAGCCCGGCCCCAGCCCGCCCCAAAGCCTGGACCCTCGGGGGCTGTACCTGGTGTGTGCGGGGGCTGCTGCTGGCACACACGGCTTGTGGTCAGGGGAGAGAACGCAGTTACGGTTAATAAATAAATCCAGTGCACGTGATTGTACACCCACCGGCCTCATATAATGCTGCTAAGGAGCCCGCTGCATTTAAAGAAGTTGTCACTCCTTGGCTTACAAAAGCCTGAGCCCACTGCCGCAGTTCTGCCCTCGCCTCATGCCCCCAGCCAGGATTTATCAGCCAAATCCCTGCCTCTACCACGTGGCTTAGATTAAAGTAATTGGCGACATCACCAGCATCCACAGCCCAAGGGGGTAATTGAAAAAACTAATTTTTAAAAAAAGGCAAATTTCATGGCGTAAGGGTTCCCACTGCAGCTGCTTTTTTAAAAAAAAAAAAAAAAAAAAAAAAAAAGCCTCTGGTGGCACTTGCTGCCCCATGACACTTTCCACAAACACACCTGCAGCCCGCAGCGTGCTCAGCCCAACACCCGCAGAATGAATTATGGTTTCCAAGAACAAAAGCCCATAGTGGTGAAATGCTTTTTTTTTTCTTTTTTTTTTTCCACCTTTTCTGCTGGAGAAACGCAATCTTTTGCCAGTTTAATTCCCCTCACCTGCTATTGCTTCATGCCTGAGCAAACAGCGCAGCGGTTAAATAAGCACATCGGGGCTGCGGCGGGGCCGTATAAAAGTGCCGGCGCGCGGCCGCGTCCCACCCGCGCAGCAGCCTCCCGGCGGCCCCCCCAGCCCCGCGATGCTGCCCTGCCTCGTCCCCGTCCTCGCCACGTGGCTGGCACACGCCCGCGCGGCTGAGCCCCCCACCTGCGCCCCGCTCGTCCCAGCCGTCATAGACAACGCGACCGTGGCTGGGGTAAGCTGCGCCGGCGCTTCGATCCTAAAAACCCTGGCGGCCCCCGCCGGCCTCAAAGCCGCGGTGAGCCCCCGGCCTCAAAGCCGCGCCCCGCTCCTGTTGGCAGCTGCTGGGGCACTGGGTGTACATCATGGGCGCCTCCAAGTACCCCCCTCACGTGGCCGAGATGAAGGAGCTGAAGCACGCGACCTTCACCTTCCTCCCCGGCAGCCACGAAGACGAGCTCGGCGTGAGGGAAACCCTGAGGCTGTAAGGACGGGGACGGGCTGGGATGGCCCCAGGGCAGCGGCCGCGGGTTGGAGCCACCCCAGGCTGGGGCTGGGGCTCCGGTCCCACTGTGGTTGGGGACAGACGAGTGGCAGCGGCCCCCCAACTCCTGTCCTGCTCCCCCCCTCCTCTAGCAACACCAGATCGGGGGCTGCGAGCTGTTACCCCGCATTTACCCAAGCTCTGCAGCCCGCTACCAGCTGCCCGGCCTCAAGTTCTGGTCAGCCGGGGGAGGCGAGGAAGGGGGCCACAGCCTAAGGACCCTCCCCGGGTTTATTTGGGGCAGCCCGGGGCATGTACACCCCGTTTCCCCTCTCTGCCCCCCAGGAACGAGACGTGCGTGGTGAAGAACGCCAGCCAGATCCACATCTTCCGGCACAACTCCACCCTGGTGCACGGTAAAGCCACAGCCCTGGGGCCGGCAGCGCCCTGGCGCGCATCCCCCCCCCGCCACGCTTCATAGAGACACACCCCCCTGCCCCGCCGGGCCTGTCCTACACCCAAACACGGGTCTGGGGGTGGGGGACACCCCCCCACACACACACACACTGGGGACATCAGCACCAGGGGACATGCTTGTCCCCGCTCGCGGCGCTGCCACCGTGTCCCACTCGCCAACGGGGGACCAACCCCGTGCCCCCCCCGTGTCTTCCAGTGGAGGGGCAGGAGGCTTCCATGGCCGAGCTGATCAGGAGCGACAAGGAGCTGCTGATCCTGAAGCACAGCAAGGACGCCTACCTGGGCCTGAGCCTCTCAGGTGAGCGCATTGCCCTGCGCGGCTCCTTGCTGCGTGGGGGGGGCACCCCCAAACCCATTCTTTTTTCCTCTCCCCTCCCGCCCGCGCGCCGCCTTCCCCACAGCGCGGACGCCCAACGTGAGCAAGGAGCACCTGGAGGAGTTCCGAGCCCAGCTGCGCTGCCACGGCTTCACGCAGGAGGAGACGTTCCTCACCTCCCCGAAGGTAGGGGCCCGCGGGCAGGATGGGGGGGACGCACGCCCGGGCAGGAACGAGCTCCTGTCCCCTCTCCCCAAGGACGCCTGTCCCCCGGCCGGCGAGGACACGGACAAAGATGGCCCGGCCACCACGGAGCCATAGCTGGGGCGAGCCCGTGCCCCCCAGCGCGTGGTCCCCAGCCCCTGCATGGGGACGTCCCCCGGCGCTCAGCTCAGCCCCGGGATGTCCCGGCGAGATTTTCTTTCTTCCAACCAAGGACCCGCGCGATGCCCTTCCCGGAAGGAAGTTGCTGCTTTTCTGTTCTCACCCTGAGCTGGAATAAAGCCGCGCGCGACACCCGCCTGCCGCGTGCTCACCGGCGCCTTCGCTGTGCCCGTGTCCGCGGGCTGTGCCCACGCATGGGGTGGGTCGAGGGTGGGCACCCTGGGCACAGGCTTTGCACAGGTCGGACCCCATCTCCTACCCAATGTCAGACAAACCCCAAGGATTCAGGGATGCAGTGCCGTAACCCGCGGGCTCGTTTCCATAAGCAGCCCCCAGGCACGCCGGGGAAGCCCCACGCAGGCCAGGACATGGCCAAGCTGGTGGGCACGTGGGGTGACACAGGGTGGCGTTGGCCTCAGCTGGGACCCCGGGAGCCTCTGAGCAAGGGAGAGGGGAGGAAAAACCACCGCTGGGGCTCGGGGACACATCACAAACAGAAACAGAGCCAGACCCTGAGCTGCGCCATGCCCAGGGGCAAGGGGACGGAGCAGGACACGGATGTGGCAGCACACGGGGGGCCACCGAGCAGGACGAATAACGACATTACATGGAAGGTTTAGATCAGACACCAAGGAGAAAATGCAATGGGCAGCGGCGCCGTGAGCTGCGGGCTCCAGGCTGGACACGAGGCACAGGGCAAGTCCCGGTCCGGCCGCCCTGGCCCGGGGCTAGAGCCAGGTGGCCTCCGGAGGCCATCCCAGCCCCGCTGCGGTGAGGACGGCTCAGGCCCGGAGAGCTCCCAAAGCCCCGCGCCCCGGCCCGAGGCAGGGACGTCACCCGTGTCCCAGCAAGTGGCACGGTTCCTCACTTGCAGAGTGACTGCAACAGCTGCATAGGGGGAGCGAAACGGGGAAATTTAGGGCGGATTTCACTTTTAAATGTGGGAGGTGCGTCGCCCCCTCATGTTCTCCAACCAGCAAGAGTGCCGAGCTGGGGCCAGGCACCCGGCTCTTGTCCAGGTGATTTCCCCGAAAGGTGCCATTGCGTCACCGCGGCCCCCACTGCGCGCAGCCGCCTGCAGCAGGGTTGCAAAAGCAAACACCCAAGCGAGCAGTGTCCATCCGTCCGTCCAGCTGGTTCGCTCGCTCCCTTCCTTCAGGCAGCCATGGCACCGGCCACCATCACCGCCATCCTCATCCTCACGGCGCTGCTGCCCGCGGCGGCCGCTCCCTGCGAGCCCACGCAAACACCGAGCCCGGCCAACACGACGGCACCGGGGGTAAGGAGGGGCTGGGCTGTGGGGGGGGCCAAGCAGAGACCCCCCCCCACCGCCCCACGCCTGTCCCGCAGCTGCTGGGGACGTGGCAGTACGTGGCTGGGGCCGCCCAGCTGCCCCGGCACCTCCTGGAGTTGCTGCTCATCGACCACGGCCACCTGCGCGTGGAGCCTGGTGCCAGTGAGCGGGAGCTGCTCGTCACCCAGCACGTGGCCGCGTGAGACGCTCGCTTCACCCCCCCGGTCCCCGGCCCCTTCCTCCTGCCCCGGCCCCTCCGCGGGTGCGAGCACCAGCTCTCGGTCCCAGCCTCTCCAGAAGGGTGCAGGCGCGGTTTCAGATTGGCCTTGCCAAGGGGTCACTCCCTGCTGCTCTCCCCCCCCTTTTTTCCTCAAAATTAATTTATTTGAACAGCCCCGGGTTTAGCCAAACCCCCGGCCTCCTGCTCTGACCCCGGCACGCTCCACGGGCGCAGGAGGCAAAGCCAGACCCCCCCGGGGCCCTGCATTGCCACCGCTCCCCGCCGGCCCCCCCAGCCCACTCCCCACCGAGGTCCCGCCTGGCTGGGGAGGGCTCAGCGCCACGGCTCTGCCCCATCCCCGTCTCCGCAGGGGCGACCGGTGTCTCTCCAGCAACACCACCTACTTCCACCTGGCCGCCGGTGGGGGCTCGGCCCTGGTCAAGCACGGTGAGCGGCGGCACGGCATGCGGGGTTGCGGTGAGGCCCATGTTTCGGAAGGGCAGGGGTCGATGCATTGCATCATCCCATGCATTTTTATTTGGGACGGCTTTGCACGCCTGAAGCCTCGG
This sequence comes from Anseranas semipalmata, assembly GCA_013399115.1. Lineage (NCBI taxonomy): Eukaryota > Metazoa > Chordata > Aves > Anseriformes > Anseranatidae > Anseranas > Anseranas semipalmata. The sequence goes on along the minus strand of VXAA01001508.1, from coordinate 99,128 downwards.
TAAGCCCCACGCGATGGCAGGGCCCCGCCGGTGGGCACCGAGCCCACCCCGCCGGCAGGCAGCGCCGGGTCGCGCAATAAAAGCCCGTGAAGCAACGCGGTGCCGGGAACGAGGAACAAACCTGCCCCCTCCGACGAGGCAGGAGGCCGCCTTGTTTTCCAGCTGATTTCACAATCCCCCCTGGGAAAGGAGGGGAACACTTACGGCATGTTTCAGGGAACTAACGCAGCTCTCGCTCCCCAACCCTGACTCTGCTCCCTCGAAGCCAAGACCCAGCAGACCGTGGGGACGCTGATGAACCTCGGCTCCGAGGATGTTTTACTCATCCAGCACCAACTGCAGAGGGAGAGGACGTATTCGGCGCTGTATCTCTACGGTACGCAAGCTGCATCCTAAAGTAACCTAAAGCTGCCACCCAACACCAAACAGCGCACAGAGAACTGCCAGCTAAACCCGCACGGCAGCGCAGTTCCACCAACAATCCGTGATATTCCTGAAACCACCATGCCGGGGTCATGGGAATATTTCAGAATCCCATTAAAGCCTAAATCTCTGGGCAGAGCAGAAAGAGCAAGTTAAAGACAAAACCCACTTACGCCATAAATATTCAAAGAACAGGAAGCACATACAATTCACCATCGATATCATAGTGAAATCTCAATATTTTCAAGCCAACTGTGATTTTTCAGTGCTTACCTCCCAGGGCTGAGCACGTGGCTTTGCAGCACAGGCAAAGCCGGCCAGACCCACACACAGCCCATAAAGCATCAGACCGCGATAAAGCTCCCGCTGCCCCTTCAAGCTGCAGAGCAATTACTTAAGAAAGTTCAAAGCCATGTTTGGCAAACACGCGCCTGCCTCGGTCCCTGCCTGGGGCACACATCCCTCCCGGTGCCCCAGGAGCTTCAAAGGCTATTGTGCAATTAGTTAAAGCAGGAACAGAGAGGGCTTAAAAAACAAAAAGCGATGCCCAAGGTTGGTTTTGATGGGTGGGGGTGAGGGACCCCAGCACCTCCACAATGAGCACTCGTGGGAGCGAGGGGAGGGCACAACACGTGGGGAGGAGGCAGGATGGGCTGCGCCGAGGCCACCGACCCGTATTAACGCCTGGCCAATGCTTCTGCCTTCACAGCCCGAAATAGGACCGTGAGCAGAGCCCAGCGGGACGAGTTCATGCAGCACGCCCAGCGCCTGGGTCTCAGCGAAGGGGAGGTCATGTACGCGCCGTGGAGGAAGGTGCGCGTCCGTGCTCCCCAGGTGGACGCAGATTTGCTGCCCCAGCAGCAACGGGGGTTTGCAATAGCCCCGGCCTGCGGACCCGCAGCTCCCCAAAGCAAATGCCTGCCCTTGAGCGGCTCTGGTGGGAATTCGGGTGACTCGCTGCAGCCGCCTCCCCCCCTGCCCAGCTGGGATCCCTAAACCCCCCCGTTTTGCCCCAAAATTCCTCATTTTGTGCCCTCAGCAGAGGACACGGCCCTCGGGAGCTGCAGCACGGGGCTGAAGGGGCTCGTGCCCTCAGGCACTCCACAGCCCTGCTTCAACAGGTCAAAACCCTAAAAAGCTCAGGGTGCTCTGAAACTGGGGCTGTGGGTACCAAGGGCTCTTCCCAGCTGGGAATCCAGCCCCGAGTGCCCAGGACATCAGGAAAAAGGCAACAAATATCCCTCCTGCTGATGATGGAGCAGGACAGTGCCACTGACTGACTCCACACCCACTCCCCATAAAAACAGAGCTTTCCCCTTCCATCTTCCACCCAAAAGTTTACCCAGGGCCAACCCACGCCCTAGCCCCTGCTGCTCAAGCTAGGAAGCTTTACCCTGTGAACAAGCCCATCACCACGCCAGCCCAACTGCTTTCGGCAGAGCCAGGGCAAGCAGCACCTACCTGCCTTCCCCACGCCTCCCAGAGCTCATCCCGGTGCCCCGCAGCGTCCCGATTTTCCTTGCACGAGGTCTCCTACAGCTTCACTGTGGGGAGGCAGGGAGGGGACAGACGGACAGACAGGCTGTGTCGAACCCCTGCGGTGGGGTGGGAGGTGCCAGCCTGGTCAGGCAACGAGCAGCACCTGGGGCTGGGCACAGCTCCTGCTCATCAGCCACAGGTGCTGCAGACGAGGGGTCACAGAGGTGCCAGGGTCACACTGGTGTTTGGGCAAGGTGAGACGCGTTGAGAAAGCCCAGGCGAGGGGAGCGCGCCTGGCCCATGTGTCCTCAGCTGCTCTGGGTGATGGCAGCGAGCGGAGGTTTCCATGCCAGGCACCAGCACTGAAGGAGGGAAATGAAGGCAGGGAAACAACCGCAGCAAAGGCTTTGCTGGCCTTTGCCATCGGGCTGAAAGAGCCACAGATGAACAGAGGCTGCGGTGTCACTGCGTCAGCCCCAGGCATTAGCAGAACACAAGCCAGGTTAATTCTGGGTGCGCCGGTAGCACGAACATTTCACTTATTTCTCCTTAAGACTGAATCTCCCTGTCCTTCACAGCACGCTCACTGAGCGAGCTGGTGCAGCTCCCTGGTGTAGCATAGCTTTGCTCCAGAAACCTGGTTTCTCTAGGGCACAGGTGTTGGAAACAGCACCAGCAGCAGCTCACCGCCCTGCCCGTGCTTCAGGCAGCGCAGGAAAGCCTGCATCTTCTGTGGGCCCATTTAGAACGATAATCAGCTGGGGAAAAAAAAAGAAACATACTTCTTCCTTCAGTTCCGACGCACCGATGGTTTCATTTATCCCCTTACTGGTGGTTGTTTTGAAGGAGCTGTGTCAAGAGGAAGAAACCGAAGACGGAGGTGCCCGTGTGGCTGGGCATCCAGGGAAGCAGCGCCGATGAACGCATGGCTGCGGCGTGGCACCCACCGGTTGTGGCCGAGCAGTTTGGGCTTGGGAACACAAAAAGAAATCGAGCACCCCATTGTCCTCGTGTGTCATTCGCCTGGCGTTTGGGGAACCAGCTGTGAGCAAGCAGGGCTGCAGGACAGGGCAGTCTCTTGGTGCCGGCTCGGGCCTTTGGCCTCACACTGGCTCCCGCACTATGCTTGCAAGCGGGCTCTTCTGGAAATGGCACTGAAAGCAGGCAGTGATGGAGGCTAACCAGAAGAGGGCAATCGGTTACCATTCATACGAGTGTGCCAAGCATCTGATGGGTAACTGACGTCCATGGAAGGCTAGAAACTTCTCCTTAACCATATAGTGTGAGAGGAAGATGAGGCTTAGCTGGAAGCCCAGCTGCTGCAGACGTTCCTTCTCAGCCCTTCGGACCAGGCCGCGGCTCCCCAGCATTCACCACAGCAAGGCCCGCGAGCTGCTATGGCGACACAGGCAGGCTGCGTATGCTCCTGCCAGAGAGGGAGGGGTGCTAGCCCAATCCCGCCGGATTTTCACTTCTCCACAGAAAAAGGGCCCAGTTCCTCACCTCCCAGCACACAAGGGCTGGGTGCATGCTGCAGCGCCGGGGTGCACCCCGACGGATGCCCCACAGGGACGGCAGCACTGCCGCTCGGTGTTTGTGGAAGCAGGGGGTAGTTTAAAAAAAAGCACACGTGGTTTTGCTGCATGGCTTGGAGGTAATTCAGTCTCAGCTCTAACCTCGTAATTAAGCACTGAAAATATCCTTCTTCCTTAAAAAGGAGGAAAAGGACACGCTGCAGGGAACAGCCCTCCCCTCCCGCAGCAGCACCAGGGTGTCCCAGCGCATGCTGGGGAGCGTTTCACTGTTGGGCCTTTGGCCCAATTTCCTGTAGCAAAAATGAGTTTTATGAAGTGAAATAAGCAGATTCCCTCCTGGTCTCAGCGCACAGGTAGCTGGCCAGCCTTTGCTTCTAGCATCTTTATCAGCTTGTGACAAAAGCTTAACACCCCAGCTTAGAGCCAGCCAGAGGGCAGGAGAGGAGAGCAGTGAGATGGGGTGCTGCCAGCAGCCTCAAGAGCTGTGGTGCAGAGAACACCAGTGAGTGTCTTCAGCTGACCCCACTGGAAGGCAGTTCTTCGGATTACAAGGACCAACACTTTATAAGCAGTTACAGATGAATAAAAGCCTTGAATTACAATTGGAGACACAAGAACCAACAACCCCGGTGTGGCCCCCACAGCAAGTTCTGTTAGCCAAACCAGAGGCCACTTTGTGCTGCCAGCTATGTTTTTCTGGTACCTTCAATAGCTCCTGGTTGTTTTTTTAAGATAGAAATTGAACAAAACATTTCTTTTGAAAACCTTAAAAGTCTTATTCCTTCAAAGGCATAACTGGACTGCAGAGTTTCCAGATTTTCCAGGACACTCGCTTCTCTGAAAAAGTTACAGACACTGAACTGATGAGAAAAATGTCCAGCAGCACTCAGAGATAAGCTAACAGTATCCAAATGTCCCTGACCCTTTACTACCATCATTACTTTTTATCTCGTTCTTGCTCTTTTTTTCCTTTAAGAATTCTGTTCTCCCGGGTCCTTGTAGGGAAAACCATTCCCAGCATCAGCATCCTTGGCAATAATCATCCTAGAAGTCAGGCCACAGACAGCACCAATAAACCATATTGAGAAAGAGATGCAGACACGTGGTATCTCTTTGACAGACCTTTATTAGCAGACTGTTCCCTACATGAAGAATCCGAGTTAGATTTGCATAATAACAATTTGTGGTTACAGCTACAAAGATGGTTGTCATTTTGCATTGATTTTTGCATTCTGATATTCATATTCCCATTAGGCCACACTGGTAGGAAGGAGCCACTGCAAAATTTACGGTAGATCTCAAAAAAAGAGGGGGGGTGGGAAAAAATCTTACCACTAACCCAGATTGGTTAGATTCCCACATAGCCAACTACTGACAGCACTAGATGGTCAAGGCAGAGAGCCTCACCTGGAAGACTCTCCATGAACCAAAATCTGTCAGCAGAAAAGCAGCTGCTGAGCACTAACAAATCCTTTTCCGACTTCTCAGACTTCTCCACAGTGCCCATTCACACGTGAAGAGCAGTGGCTCAGCAGCAGGATCTGCTGATTCAGCCTCAAAGCACAACTGCAGCAGCTTGTGTCCAAGGGCAAGTTTCCTCCCATCTCTCCGGAAACTTGTATTTTCTTTAGTTCCTGAGATTTCTCCCCACTCCCCCTTTACTTAAGGATTCCCCAAGATCGCTCTCAATTCGCTGTTGTGACATCCAACATGCACAGACCTTCTACTTCCCAACTTCAGCCATCCACCCAAAACCCTTTCAGCCATGCAGAGGCAGTTCCAAAATAAGGCGAGCCTCGCAGTGCACCCTCTCCCCTCATCCCTGCTTCCTCACCAGCTCCCTTCTCTCCTATGGCATCCTGCTACAGAATTTCTCTGGGCTGAGGTCCTCCAGCAACAACCCCGGACCATGGAAAGGCAGCTCAAGCCCCAAAGGGAGGGTACCCTAGTGACTTTAGTGTCCTCCCCACGATTCAGCTGTGTGATGTAAGAGAACAAACAGAGAACTTTTTAAAACAGGAGAAATACAAGCACAGTAACAATATTTAAACAAGTCTATAAAAATAGTCTGACATAACTCTGTTCAAATAAATACAAAATAAATATGCTTTAAGCAGTAAAACAGTGGAATGCAACGCTGGTCCATCTTGCCCGAAACGAAAAGTTGGATGAGGATCTCCCAGGCCTCAGAAGCCAGATCCTATCAACTAAAGTAGCCCATAACGCAGAGAAATTTTAAAGCCAACTCTTTCCCTTAGCCTTATGAAAAGCACCCTTTGAAAGAAAAGCAAGCACATCCTCAGGACTGAAAGCTCACCTCTCCCAGTGACAACCAGCCCCTCTCCCTAACACCCCTTCCCACAACAGACGTACTCCTGGCTTGGGGACTCCATCCCGCTAATGCAAACCTGAACATCAATCTACAAAGAGGTCTAAAGAGATAGATAGCAGCATAGGCACAGGGTTTGGAAAGGTCCATCAGCTACCCTTGGCACCAGGCAGAATGGAATTCAGAGGTCCATGCAACGCTGCACAGGGGCTCTCTTGTCGTGCTGGGAGCACAACTGCACAGGAGCTGTGAAATATTGTCATTTATTCACTAAAGCCATGCATCAAGGTGCCAGTCCATGTAGGACTCTCTAGCCTTCCCCTTTCCAAGCCCCTGCTGAGTATAAGACAAGCCAATCCTGGCATGCAAAGGATACAGGCATGCAGGCTCTAGTCTGCTGCTTCTGTTAGTAAGTGCATCTTGTTAGTGGATTTATGAGACACACTTAAACCTATAAAAAATAAATAATCCTAATCCTTCATCAGGCTGGCCTAAGTAACATTCAGCCTGACAGGATAAACCACTGCCCACCAGCCCTCAAAACCAGTATAGTTCAAAAAGTTACATTTCATGTCAAGTCTTGGAAGCAGAACATGAATGTCTCCTACCCAAAGGAATATATGTAAACATAATGACAAGCCTGGTGTGGCAGCAGCTCCTACACAAGGTTTGTACAAATTGAAACAACAGGTAGGAAGTTAAACAACTGAATGGAAAAAGAAGCTCTTTCAGCAAGTCAGAAGGTGCTCATCTGCAGGCAAACAGCTCTGTACATGTAGTATGCTGAAAGCAGACTGTTCCCCAAATCTTTGCTACTTTGACCTCAGCAACTCACACCTTAAGATTGTGCCAGGAGTTCACCTCCTGGTCTCCCGAAAGGCCCAACAAAAAGGACCACGTGATGGTTTATGTAGAGCTCTGAGTAGTGAGATGGCAAAGGACACCAGATCCTCCTCTCCCCCTTACTGACTCACAAACTATCTGAGATTTCACAGCTTTGCTTAGTCAGCTTAGTGTCGACACATTCACAGAATGAGAGATGGCTATACGTCTTGGGATTACACCCCAAGATTTCAGAGTTCAAAGTCCTCAGCATCTCCTGGTCACCGTGACTGCACGCCCAGAGTCATCTTCAAGTTTTCATAAACCACGTAGCTGATGCTTACAGCCGGGATCACCTTCATAAAGTTTGGGGCCAGACCCCGGTAAAGACCAAATGCTCCCTCTGTCTTCAGAATGTGTTTGAACAGTCCCCTCATCGTCACTTCGGGAGCACCCTCCACAGAAGCTGCAACACGAAAAGTCACAGTAAGTAATGCAGCCTATGCCATAAAAACACTAAGACAACACCAGTCTCAAAGAGCAGTTCTGAATCACGCGCTTCCTGTGGATGTTCAGAGACCAAAGGTGCTTTAAGGACGACAGCACCTAACTTCTCAGCAAGCCATGGCTGTGCTGCACTTCACAGACATTTTACCAAACCGCTCTGCAGATGCCCTTAGCCCAAACTCCTGATTTGAGCAAAACAGAACTACTCTGTCCTGGAGGTGCTTGACTCCAGATGCTAAGGGCAGCACAAAGTCCACCGTCCTCTTACAGCATGGCAAACAGCCTACTGCTCAGCTGCACAGGCCAGTTAAGGCTGTTGTTGCAATGTTTACACCAGAGGACCTTTACTCTACTCGGAGACCATGGCAGGAGTTCACACACTACTACAGAGTTCCCAGAAGTTCTCACCTTGGGCCTGCATGCGTGTCCTCACTAGAGCCAGGGGGTAACTGGCAAGCTGTCCACAGGTACTGGAAATGGTGCCACAAGCCAAGAGAACAAAGACTCCAGGGTCAGCACTGTTGACAGCGTAGCGTTGCAACCAGGTGTTTTTTAGTGTCTGGAAGGAACAAGCTAGATGTTAGCAGTGTACAGGCAATCAAAAAAATATCAAGTTATATAAAAGATCTATCATAAAGGCCCAGGGAGGTACGTGCAATTTTGGCCAGGCTTCTCAGATCTTTTTAAGCTACTGCTACTTTATGGGCCTGGAAAAAACCCTTCTCTAATCTTCTGCTGCAATTCTCTCTCAAAAAAAAAAAAGAAAGAAAGAAACATGGGACCGTGCATGATGCCAACTATGGAAGGAGGATCACTGTACTGGATTATTGTTCAGGCCATTTTGAATATAAATCTACCTGTGCGCCCCTTAAGGCTGATCAGGAAAGCTTTGAAAAGTTATTTAAACTGCTGTAGTAACTGACAGGTCTGACAGTGATAAAGCTATACAAGCAACACAGCCCTACAAAAGAGTTAAAGGCTCCATACCTCATAGACTGCCAGGTCAATACCAGCATATGGAATGATTCCTAGCATGTTGGGGATGTAGCCTTTGTAGAAGGCAGCCATTCCTTCCTTTGAAAGGATGTTTTTGGCACAATCCAACATGCCTGAATATTGTCCTGTCTTTCTTAGAGCCATCCGTGTTTTCAGAACCTAGAAGACAAGAACGAACGCCATGAAGACCTACAGGAGAATCAACGGGAGAAAAATGTATAGACAACACCATTCTCAAGAGCAGGATGGTCAGGACTACAGCATGCATCATGTGAGCAGTGTTATTTGGTATCAGTTTAATTAATGAGTTCTCAGAGATATAGGTATGGACTATGGGCTGGACCATCAGCCACCTGGCCTCACCTCCATCGGGTAGATGCTGCTTTGTGCAATGGCCCCAGCCAGAGAGCCAGCTAACAGCCGCTCATGAATCCTCAGCATTTCCTGGTCAGTACCAATGAACCGCTTGATCTGTAGAAGCCAAGAAGGAAAGGCATTGAGTTTCACTGACTTGATCTCAGCCGCTCTTTTTTCAGCTTGCCCTTCCACAGACCCCTCTGCAGCCAGACTCCTCAATGCTCTTTAACTCACCTGCTCATATGCCATGAACTTAATGGCAGATTCTGGTGCAATCTTCAACACATTGATGCCATTCCCCCGCCACAGTGACCTTGGTCCACCCTCTCGGATCATTTGAGTAAAACCGCCAACGATGCACATGTTGTTACTGCGGGAGGCATGAACCTGGAGAGAGAGAGCTTGGATTAGTTCCAGTCCTGATTACGACAGTGTTACGTTCTTCCGTAATCCAGGGACAAAAGGGCACTTTTTTATTTACCCAGAGATTTGCCAAGGCTTTAATCCCTTCCAGATAACTTCTACAATAAAAAACCAAGCTTTTCTTCCTTCTTATGAAGTCCAATGTTAGCTAATGAATCTAATCAATATCTCCCTCTGGAATGGGGGGAAGGGTTAAACAGGCAACTCCCATACCTAGCACAGGGCCAGCTATACAGAACAGACTTCTCAGCTGGCTCAAGAGTAAGTACAGTGAGAAAGCAAGCTAAAAGGTTTTTGTAACGCCTTTGTAACACATAATACTTGCACAGAATACCAGCTCTGCCAGCTGATCACCACAACCACTTCAACTTCCGTGGGAACACAACTTGAACCTGTTTCACCAAAATCCAAGTCTTCCACTGCTCTAAACTACAAAGCTCTCCGACTATTGCCAGTTTTCACATGTCCATCTCCCAAAAGCTTCTATCTTTTCTAGACAGTGAAAAATAACTTGCTGATATGATTTTGATCATTCAAATAACCCAACAAGATTTCCAAAATACCAATATAGGAGCAATAGGATTGATCCTGGCCAGAGTGCTGTCCTGTTAGCAAACACTGTCATCACCTCCGAGGCATCACTTTGGCAAGAATATTAAAGAAATCAGCCTGGCTATTCAAACAAACTGGAATTGTTCCATCATACCTGCATGAGCACTTTCAAGCGGTCCAAGGGAGCTGTACAGGTTCTGGACACGGCACCTGCACCTCCACCTGCAACCAGATGTCTCCACCACATCCCTGTTTGCCTCTCTTCCACTGTGAACTCATCAGGGACGGTCAAATTCTCTCCTACATCAAAGATCTGCAAAAGCATAAGGTGTTGAGAAACGTTTCATCAGCTAGCAATCTTGCCAAAGTTTTATTGCTCTTTATCAGTGCTAAGTGTTGAAGCAATGGATATGCTTACACCAAGTCAGCAGCTTATCTGTAACCATTAACTGTTGTGTCTGGCCACTGGGACTGCCAGCACTACAGCATGTCACAAAGGGTACTTTACATTTAGTCTGGGAAGGTGGGAACTGCTGAACATTTGTCTGCATTAACGTACTGTGGGATCATGACAAGGAACAAAATGATCAACTGCGGGTAGTTGCGTAGGGAAAAAGCTGAGCCTCACTGGAACCTTCAAAGCTCACAGCCAGTTTAATCCCATTACATGCTATTTACACACACTGAAATATCTCCAGGAAGGACGTCTGCCTGTCAAATCAGTTTCTAGTCTTAACAGGTTCTGAACTAGCAGGAGCTGGTTACTGGTACAAGCTCTCAGAGGTGCAAGCCACACACTCATCTTCTTGCAGAACGTGTACTTGTTATCACCTATGCCAGAGGCTCCAGAAGCAGTGCCAGTGATGGGTGGCAAGATAAGAGGACAGGACAGGAAGCGACTGGGCTTCTAGGGCTACAAGGCAGCTATTGAACCATGAAGAGAATGATAGACTGCCGATAGCAGCTCCTGGGGGTCTTGGCTTTGACTGAGAACCTGGGGAAAGACCGAGACCGCTTGTGGAGGAACCATTTCCTACCGTGGAGTGCTTCCAGTACAGGATGATTTCAGGAATGTTCTCCACTGGGTGCAGCAGGTGATAGTCTCGCCACTCATTCCAGTCAATTGTCATCGTCCCATTTTTATCCATGCTGAAAAAGATTTATCATTAGATGAGTACAGACTCCCACTGGGTGACAAATTCCTCCTCCCCTTCCCCTTGATTATTCAGGCCTATGCCAGAAAAAGCTTTGCAAAGCAACTGCTGAAAGACTTCCAAAGAGACACAAGACAAAGCTAGGAAACCTCCTCTTCACCAAACACTGCAGAGAGATACAAGTGTTCTCCCTTTTTCTCCCCTCTTTCCCCTTTAACTGAACCACAGGAGTTGTTGCACCCCCTCCTACCAAAGTAAGTCCAACTAGTTTCCCAACTGAAGGGAAAAAAATACTTACTAGGTGACAGGACCCCAGAAGTGTCCCGTCCTTATTCTGACACACAGGCAAACAGACAGAGGGAAGGTTGCAGAGGAAAGAAAGAGGAAAAAACAGCACAAGTAAGTGGTTGTTAACGTGTTAGTGCCACATGCAAAAAGCACTCAGCATTTCCAAAGAGCAACTGCACAGTCCCTCTCCAAAGCAGCAAGCTCAGGGCAGCAGGACAGTCAGACAGGAATGCAAACAGCTCAGGTGCAAGCCCTTCCCCACAACAGGCCAGCAAGATACGAGATTCTAACAGTAACTGTCCATAACACATTACAGCATTTAAAGTGTCGATTCATCGAAAAAATCAAAATGAAGAGTAATAGGCAAAAAGGAAGGAGCTGAAGTTTCTGGAAAGCGTGTACAGGGTAGAAAGAGGACATAGGTTCCATGTGCCTGCATTTCCTTCTCTCAGCCAGAGCATCTGCTCAGAAGGACAGAAGAACCAGTGGAATCCTCACCTCTTCAGTATTTTCTCAGCCTGCTGTTCGGAGATCTTGACTCCCAGGTCCCGAAGAGACTGTACAATCTCCTGGGCATCAATACGGCCTGCAAAGATAAGGCACTGAGCTCAAGTATATGTATGACAAGCTGAAGCAAGCGATAGTCTATTTGTGAGCAAGAGAAAGGTCTTACCATCATTCTTCTTATCCAAACTCTTGAAGACCAGTCTCAGTTTCTTTTCATGATCTTGGAGATAGTGAACAAATTCCTCAAAGTCCAGCTGTCCATCCAGGTCCTTGTCTCCAGCCTTCACAATTTTCTGTTCAGAAGACAACCAAAAACGGTCAGTTCCTTTGTTCATTCAGAAGATGTGCCCCTTCTTCCACCATACTAAAATATCGTTTCCTACATGACTTTGGCTTTTCCCCCTCAGAAAGCAGCTGACAGAATTATGACAATTCCTCAAAGAAATTTGAGCAAAGCAGGAGTGTAGAAAAGTCACTTGAGTCCAGGCAACTGTCTTCCAAAGTTAGTTACGCAAACGAAATGCCTCATGCTTTTACTGGGGATACTCTGCTAGTATCAGGTATCTAATCTCAGTCCTACATCTTGATTAACACCTCACATGACATCATTCAAGAGCTTCCACAGGGACTAAGTGTGAGGCAAGATTTGCATAAAAAAATGAATCACCAGAGTTCAGGTAATAAAAAAAACTGAACAGGAGAAGGAGTTTCATGCCTAATAGGATACTTTGAGAAGTAAGCGACCTCTGGCAAGAACCAACTCCAACCAGAAAAAGCCCGTCCAGCTCTAGTGGACGCAGCCAAAGATAAAAACCCCTATGAACTGGTTTAAGTACCCTGGAGCTATGTACTTTAATTATACCAGTTTTCATGAGGTGCATACGGAACAAGAAAAGGTTCTTAGTAGGACAAAGCTAAAATCAAGACTAGATTGTGTCAGACATGTAGGACAAGGTAAACGATGAATTAACTCATTCCAGCACGGGGCAACGGCAGATGGACTGTCCTATCTAAGGGCACGTGGCTACTTGTTGACAGGAGAGGTGATCTCCAGGCTGCAAGAATGTGGCTCAGGGAGTTCCCATTTCCCTTCTTGTTCAGCCACTTGCCTTTGACAGCCTAGAAGCCTTTTTCAACAAGAGTCACTGAGCAACACAAAATGAGGTGTGACTCAGACCACTGCATCACCTATATTTTGGCCGTAATTCTTGTAACATTTCTGTGAGCAGCCGGTGGGTTGTCAAGGAAGCTCTAAACTGAGACCTAACACTAGGCTAACCCCCTGTTCACCAATATTTTGTTCAATCTTTAGGCTTCAAAGGTAATAGATAAACCTAAGCTTATGGTGCTGTTTCCTCAGCCTATGGACACAGGTATCCTTCAGCCTTAAGTTTTTATTTCAATGCTATTTTAAATGATTTCAATACTGAATACTTCACTGTTAAAATTCTATCTTCCCCTTGTCCCATCACATCTTGTCATTTTGGCCCTAATGCCACGAGGATTATTCCTAATCATTTTATGAGCTTTAAATAAGAAAGTGCTGCCCCAACTGCACTGACCTTTGAGGTGTGCTCAGTATTCTTAACCCGCAATTTATCATATGACTGTTGTAAAGTTCAGACACGGCTCCGCATCCAACTCGTGGGCTAAAGATAGACCAACACCTCTCACATGTCTGCAGAGTGGCCTCGAACAGCTGAATCAGGGCTTCCCTCCATGGGGTAACCCCCGACCAGTTGACAGCCATGAATAATTCAGCGGCATCGCAAGAGAGATACGACTGTGCAACTCTCCCTTCTCTCGGTCATCCCCTAACAGCAGGGACGTGCAATGAGTGATCGGAGACTGCACATAGCCAGAGCTGCCTTGCTCTGCCTGCCTTCCTCCTCCACGACCACGGAGCCAAAACACAGCACGCTGGTCGAACAGTAACCTGCAAAGGCCACGGAGCTGCTTCCGCACACGCAAAGGATGAGAACGCCAAGCTCCCAGCATCTTCTCCAGAGATACGAACCGACACCTGCCTGCAGCTCCTTGGTGTAACAGCAAGGACGAAACCTGGGCAGACAGACCTGCTCACCAGCAGCCGGTTACGTGGCCGCCCGCACAACACGTGTCCCTGCAGCACGCTTGGGACCCCACGCATCCGGCAGCCTGGCACATCCCGACTTGTGCCTCCGCACAGAGGGATGAAAAGCCTGCCTGGCTCTGCACTTCGACCGGCAGCTGCCGGTGCTGTGGGCAGCCCGCTCGTGGAAATCCCAGCAAGCTGAAAGCACGGTCTGCGAGATGGAGCCGAGCAGAGCGCGCAGCAGATTCCCGCAAGGGAAATGCCCTTGCACAACCTCCCCGCTCAGCGGCACGTGGCCGCTCGCCCCCGGCTGCGGCTGGCAGGGCTCCCGCACCGGGCTGCTCTCCTCCCGTCACGGGGAGGAGGAAAAGGAAGAGGATGTGAAGCCTTTAGTCTGAGCAGAGAAACGCAGCGTTTAGAAAAACCCTTTCTCTACAGAAACTGCGCCAGATCAACTGGTGTAAGCAGCCTTAGAAGCACCGAGCTCCTCTCAGATTTGAACCAAAACGAGGAAAGCCCACTCGCTCTGCTTCAGCCATCCCTGCCGAGCGGCACGAGCCACGTGGCCGCGCCGTGCCCAGCTATTAGAGCAGAGCCCTAACGAGCTCCTGCCCCACCGAGCAGCCCCCAGCCCGTGGCTCGCTCCCGCCCGCGGCCGTACCTGCTTCCACTGGCGGTAGGTGGAGAACTCCTGCGAGGGGATGAAGAGGCTGAGGCGAAAAATGGACTTGAGCTCGGCCGGCAGCCCCTTCGACTCAAAGTACTCGAACTCCGCCTGAGACTGCCCCAGCACCGGCACGTACAGACAGAGGCAAAGCATCGTCCTGAGACGGAGCGGGAAGGGAAGCAAAGCCGAGCGATTCCCCCCGAGCTGATTTCAGTGCGTAGTGGGAAGGAAATGCCGGCGAGTCCCATGACACACACGCCTATGAGCTCCCCGGCTCCGGCGCGATTGGCTGCTCAAGCCCTGCCCTTCTACTTAAAAGGGAAGCGGTAGCGGTCCCGTCCCACCCCGATGGAGCCGGCTGCCAGCAGCCTCCCACGAGGCCTCCGCCGCTGGCACCAGGCTCCCAGTCGGCCCGCAGCCCTTGCATCACTCCCGCTCGTGGCGGGTTAACTCTTACCGCACGCCTCGTCTCGCCCAGGAGGCTTCGGCCGCCACCCCAGACGCTCGCCCGCTGCTCCCCACGCCCCGTCAGTGCTTCCCGGTCCTGGCCGCGCCACGCCAGGGATTTACACCCGCAGCACTGCGCGAACCGGTCTCGATCGCTGCCTCTCCCACCATGAAACAACAGCGCTGTCACCGTCTTCCTCTTCCCACATTTCTTCCTCTGAAATGCAGTAAGAGCAGGGTGCCAGCCCCTTGTAGCTTTCAGGCCACATTTGGGATGCCTGGCTTAAGCAAAAGCCTCAAAATCCCGCTTTTATAGCGGTTACTCTGCTGTGCCAGCGTTGAGTGGCGTGGGGGGGGTCTCCCCAAAGGCAGCTAGCAGCGGGTGACCCCTGCCCACCAGCGTCCCCGCAGCAGCACCCAGGAGTTACCGACACAGGCAGCCACGAAGTGATGCAGGTTTCCCAGAAAACCACCAAAACCCTGGGCAGGCTTCCAACAGCTGCTGCCAGCCTAGCCACAGCTCCACGCAGCAGCTGCAACAGCTTCCTAGCTCTTCCTCCTCTCCCAGCCACAATTAAACATTGCAGTCGGTTATGCTCTGTAACGAGAAGTGGCCCGGGCAGAACAACATTTTCTAGTTTCTACCATTCACAATTTAACTGCTTCATAAGCGACTTCCTGAGCTTTCATCAAGAACAAGTCGGGCCGAAGAGGGCGTGTGGCTCACGCATCTTTTAATGCGGATATAATTACAGGCTGCAGAGCACTTAGTGGAGTTAGATGTACAGGCTAACACCTAGCCCTACAATGAAAATCCCAGAGAAGTGCAGCAGGCTAAGAATTCTGCTCACTACAGAGCTGCTGATTGCCAGCACGAATTATAAAGTTATAGTCTTGATATTTGCCAAAGAGAAGCTATCGCACCCAGAGGATCCAGCTTCCCAAAGCACTATCAGCCCGTCTGCGCTTGCAGTCACCCAGCACGTCTGCTGAACCGGGTTAAGCCAGCCCAGCTCACAGCCTTCCCTACCACTGCGGACACAGCGACATTTCCTTGTGTTTGCTCTGTTCAAACAGACCACCTGGCCGGTGCAAAGTCCAGATCCTCGGATCTTAATGCGCCAGGGGCCTTCCCATCTTTACCGGGGTATTTTGATCTTTAGATCTGGAAAAAAAAAAGACAAGGTCTGTAACAAGCTGTCTGTGGAGCTGCACGTCAATTGCATGAATTGGGAATATTTAATCTGAGGTTTTATTTCAAGGCTTCTTTTTTTTTTTTCTTTCCTAAAAAGCTTAATAGCCCCGCAGCAACGGGGTACCGCTGGGAGCCGCGACCTACCAGGGCTTCCCAGCACCTCACCTGCCGCGGCACCGCTGCGTTACCTAACGGGGCTTAACCTGCTCCCTGCTGACGTCTCTGCCCAAAACAGGATCTTCTCAGGGACTCCCAATCCTCTTAGGGATCAGCCGCGGCAGCTCGCTGCGCGCACGCCAGCACCGCCGGCCTGCCCACCGCAAGCAGCACCCCAATACCACACACAGGACAGCCAAAAGCAAAGCCTCCGGCAGCCAGGCCAAGGCAAGCAGCTCCCCCCGCCCCA
The DNA here is from genome assembly GCA_013399115.1 of Anseranas semipalmata. Taxonomy (NCBI): domain Eukaryota; kingdom Metazoa; phylum Chordata; class Aves; order Anseriformes; family Anseranatidae; genus Anseranas; species Anseranas semipalmata. The sequence continues at coordinate 82,967 of VXAA01001508.1, read as the reverse complement.
GGCTCAGGTGCTGAATGGATAAATATAACTCAGATTTGCCCACCAAGCCTCGAGATCCTCTGTACTCCTTCCCACAAGTTGCCAAGCATCACTATTCTAGGTGCCTGGCAGCTCGGTCGCTATGCCAACATGATGCAGATTTTCCTAATAAACTCCATCTCCAGTTGGCAGCAAGAACAAAAGGCAAAATCTGCACATTTTAGGAAAGAAAGCCCTACCACCTACGTCAGAGGAAAGGAGAGAGGTAATGAGGTTAAGAAAGCTGATTTATGCAGGGTATTAATTACAGGACAGCGAGCTAAGACGGAGAGGCAGATTATGAACTAAGCTTATACCGGCAATGCTGGTTATAATGACGAAGGGAATTTAAAAAAGCATTAACAAGTTTTTAGATTTCACCTAAAAAATAAATCCTGGTAAACCTGGAAGTACTCAAAGGCCAGACAGGTCTCCCAGCTGCCGGATCAGTGCCACTTGAACACAATTAGCAGGGTGCCCACGTGCGAGCACCCAGCCCACGCCGCTCCCCGAGCCCCTGCAGCGCGGGTGCACCTGTACCGCTGCAGCGGGCGCCACGTGCAGCGCACCCCTCGGCAGCGGGCTGTCCCCCCCGTGCAGCCAAGGACGGGGCTGAGAGCTCCAAGCCCTTTCACGTCCCTCTCCCCAGTGCTGCTTCCATCCGCCGGCCATCGCTGGACCCGCAGGTTGCTGGGGGACGTGCCGCCGGCCCCGCGGAAGGGAGCAGCGGATGGGTCTGTGCTCCTTCTATGGGACACTCGCTTTCCTTGCTGGGAAGGAACCTGCAAATTCATTTTCCAGTTTATTCATAGGATTTGGCTCTCGCTTCAATGTTGCACGAGTTACCAGTTTCAACACCCTGCCATTTCGATGTTAACCTTTCCAAGTCATTTGTGCTCTTCTAGGCATCTGCTTCATTGCTAGTTTACTACATCAGCTCCAGGAGGTACCTCCCAAAGGATGGGAGGATGCAGCCATACAAGGAGCAGGAGAGTGTCCCGTTTAATTTTAAAGTTACTTTGCTAAAAAAAAGTCCCTAAAAATATCAAGTGCCAGCGAGCGTCACAGCCACATAACTAACATCCTCCTTTGGAGGCAGAGCAGCTTTCTGGGCAAGTACACCACGGGCCGGAGACAGAACTGCTATTGCTTGAAGTTTGCTGTAGGTCCTGCTGACTTGGTGTTTTTAGTTTCTGGAAGTTAGCTTATAATTAATTGTACAGTACAGAAAGTCCTCACAAATCACACAGAGTGTAAAGCGTACGAAGGAGGGGAGTTAATCATTTAAGAGACCCCAGCAGAGCAAAGCGCAGCGGTCAGCCAAGCCTGCACAAGGGGAAGGACAGAGACGGGGAAGGCAGACAGCACCGCGCCGGCACTCGACATAAAGGTAAGCACCCCGGGAGAGGTGACCTCTTCCACTGACAACACACGGATCCAAAGTTACAAGTCCAGTGGTGACATCAGGGGCAGGTGATGCCTCTCCTGTGTACACGTGCCCAGGAGCCAACACATCACATTTACAATCGGTGTTTTCTCCTACATCTGTAGAAACAAGCTCATGTCGAAATTGTCACCTCCAACGAGGAGCTGAGCTGAGACACACCAACTGCGATGCGAGGACCAAAGAGCCAGGGCTAGGAAGCACCTTCAGTCGAGTTTATCGATACACATAAATCCCTGACAGTAACCTAAGTATCAGGCACGATATTGTGTATGTTTTTAGCAGACATGCAGTTACAGACGTTTTTACAAAACAAAGTGGCACACAGTTAGGAGACTTACCCCAAGGTCACAGACATTCAGGGGCAGAGGACAAAAGCCAGAGCCCCCCCCATTTTCTTTACACATCACGTAACATTGGCTGCTCACCGTGATTTATAACCTATCCCTGGGGCTGTACTGGACTTTTTGCAACACTTCTCCTTGAGATGGGTAATTAGAGCACAGATATCTGATCAAGCACAAGACACTGCAGCTTCACAAGTTACTGTCCATCAGCTGAGCCACGATGACTGGATGCAGCATTAGCCGGTCTGAATTGCAAGGTAAAACATATCTGCATAATCCTCACCAGAAGAGCTTTACTCCGTGTTTTACTTGACAGTCAGGGCAGGCTAAAATTACACAGCCACAGCCTCCTAGCAGATGGGCAGTTACTTCCTAAGCTGCAGTAACTCCATTTTATCACATCCTTATCCTCTAGGTATTTCTGCATTAGCCAATTTTAGGGTTCCTATAAAGCAAAGCTTCTCAGGGTCATACGGGCAAGAGGAGACTGGTATCAGCTCCCTTCCCGGTTCAGAGAAAGCTTCATTAGCAGGTGTGAACAGATGGGCTCTCCCCGACTGAAGGACCATTGTTCCCCCGGAAGACACCAGAGATTTGCAGTCCTACTCTGTCAAGGTTTTCATCGCAACCCCCTTCAGTTCTGAGCCTCTGTCCTTCTTCAACCTCTGCGCACAAAAGCCCTCTTCATCTCAAAATGCACACATTTCTGGATTTGGAGAAGATGCCCGGTGCTAACTGCTAATGCCAGGGATGAAGGCAGAAGTCCCTGCAGGTTTTTCAGTCTGATTCAGGCAGGGAGTGGCTCCTGCTCTGCAGAACGCGAAATGCCACCCCGTCTGTTTCCATTCAAAACATCAGCAGATCTTAAACCTCTACAACTTGAACCTGTCCATTCTCCATTTTAGAGAGAAACCTGACAGCAGCAACCATGCCCGATTCCCTATCAAACAAGCCGGGTCCTGCAGGTCACCCACCACTTCCCTGCTGCAGCCCTTCCCTCCGCACCGCTGCACGCTCCCGGCTCCCGCAGGGGGTTGTGCCCAGCTCCTCCGACGGTCCCTGGTCACACCCTTGGTCAGAAACCCCATGAAGCAAGAGGTGACTGCATCCTCCTCAGGAGACGGCCAGCATTCCCTCCCCCTCAAAAGTAAACTGGAATTGTCATCAGCCAGCATCGTACTGCGAGTCCAGCACGAAACTAAGCAGCTTTTGTTCGCCTCCCCCCAGACAATGCCTCCCCCTTTATTCTCCCACCCACCACGTCCCTGCTCCCCCACCCTAGGAAGTTCCCATCCTCGCGCAGATTTTGGTCCCTTCCTCGTGCTACCCGGTCCCCAGGGACAGCCCTTCCCGTCTGCGGGCTGTGCCATTCAGGTAGCACGCTCGGTTACTCACTTGCTCAAAATACACCAGGTCTTTGTAACTTCCAGAGGATTGACAAATTACCAGCAGATTTTCTTTTTACTCTGGAAGATTTTAGGACCTACTGGGTCCTTCGCCAGTCTCCAGGGCTGGGACTCGCCACTAACCTGCATTATCATTCCCTGCCCTCCGAGCTACGCTGCCTGCAAGTCACCAAGGACTTTGCAGACCCCCGTGCTCCCCCTTACCCTTAAGGGGATTTTTTTTTTCCCTTAGATCGCCTCTTCAGTCATTCCCCTGGTCCCCCCCATTTCCCTTCTAGCAAGCACACACATTGGACCCCGCTCGCTGCTGCCGTCCCCCCCGCCCAACGCACACACACACAGCAGCCATTTGCACACTCCCCCTGCAACACCCCTGCTCCCCGCAGACCACGCGCGCCGCTCTCCTGTGCGCCAACCCCTCTCCAGGCCCCTGGATGTCCCGTTACCTTCGGAAAATGCTCTGCGGGTCCAACCACCAGTAGGATAGTTGGTCTCCTTTCAGTGGGGTCAGTCCCTCTGTCCTGTGGCTTCCCCAACATCTTTGGCCCTTTCTCCCCGGGGCCTGGAAGTGGGGTGGTGTTTCTGGCCTCATCCTCTTTTTCATCTGCAGGACCTTGGCATATGGCCCCGGGAAGGAAGCTAGACAGAAAATGCCAAAGGGTCTGCAGCATTGCTGCTCCAGCGAGCGTCCCCGGCAGGGAAAGCCCGCGCGCCCGGAGCTGCCCGCTGCCAAGGATGCTGTGACTGCACTACCAAGGACGGGAATCGGCACGGCAGCCAGCGGGAGGTTCAACCCAGCGACTCCACGGGCTCGGATTCTTTACAGCCCGCTCCTGCGGACGCTTCCTGCCTTTTGAAATTGCTGCTACTGCAGTCGTGCCTGGCCTGACAAGCAGTTCATTGTACAAGAGCCTCACAAATCTGATGGCAACAGACAAAGCGCAATCCCTCTGGCACGGAGAAGCCAAGACGCCGAGCTTTGGAGAATGCTTGGACAGAAAAGCCGAGACGTCGCGCTTGGGAAGGAAAGCTAAAAGCGAGCCTCTCCGAGAGGCGCTCCTCGGAGCCGGCGCGTCCCGGCGGCACGCGAGGCGAGCGGCGGGGCTGAGCGCCGGGGCTGCGGCCCCACTGCAGCAGCGCCCAGCCAATCGCCGCNGGCCGCCCGAGGCGTCTACGCACCCGCTCCCCGGGCTCGGCAGCGGGGCTTTGTTCGAGCGGCAGATGGTTCTCCGGAGAGCCGCTGGCTTTTCCCAGCCGCGGCTGAATTAACCTCTCTCTCCCTCCCTCCCTGCAGTCTATTATAGTCTCATCCGTCATTACAATAGCTGCTTGGTGTTGCATTATGCTTCTGCCATTTGGCTTTCAGCGCAACGCGGCGACACGCTTGCACAGCATTTATGGCTATTTATCCACGCACGGTCTAATACGCCGTGGTTAAACTACTGCCGATCAGTCAAACAGGCCAGAGCCCGGCTGCAGGAGCCTTTAAACACCCGGTCGAGCACAGGACTAGCCGGGCAGCACGGCCAGCACACCTCACGGTGCAGCACAGAGCCCACGGGCGGCAGGCTGGAGGCAGCGAGGGCTCGTTTTCCGTCCTACGGCACCAGCTCGTTACTGTGCAGCCCCCGATTTCTGCCCGTCTCCTGTGCCTGCAGGAGGGCACTGTGTGCCTCGCCTCCCAGAGCGGTGCGACTCGGGAGTTTGGTTTTTTAACACGACAAAGCGGCACACACCACGGCTCCTGTCGCCGAGGCTCCCTACCCACAGCAGCTCAGAGCTCCTCGGCACATGCTCGGCCTCCGTTTCCAGCTTTTAACCTTCGGTGTGGCAGGCAGTAGGGAACTTTTGTTTTACAGGTATTAGACACGAAAATACAATCCAAAAACTGGAAGAACTGCAAGTTTTAAGCAGCCCATTTGCAAATAAATTCAAGAGGAAGAACAGGAAGCATCACACTTCAGGGGGCTTGTTACTGCTGAATTCCTTTAACCAACCTGAGTAATGGAAAAAGAGACAAGTACGTAGCAGACCTCATATTACAAGGAATTCTTCTGCAAATACACTCAGAGTTACTTCATAAGAAAAAAATGCTGTTTAACCATAAGGTCGACGTACAGCACAGGACAGTTTTAACTTTACAACTCGACGCGCACACACGCAGCGAAACAAGAAGGTCACAGAACAGAGGCAGGAACGCCGGGGCGCGGGTTGGGCACAGGCGAAGAGCAGGAGGCGCACGCCGTGCCTCGATCGCTCTGCGCTGTTGGTGGTCACCACAGCTACACCCGGAGAGGTTTTAAATGACCACACGCGTTTGGGGTGTGTGTGTGTGGCACGGACCCCATCTTCCTTTGCTTATGCAGAGATTGCACAGTAAATAGTAATTTGTGCAAGAAATTACTTGCTTGGGGTGCAGTTAAAGCAGAAACTCGGCAACGCTTCCTCGGCTTTTGTCCTCACTAAAGAAAACCTCGGAGGAATTCTTCCACCACACTAATCCACACAGCTCCCTGAGAACACAGACTTTTCTAATCATATTTAGAAAAAAAGCATTTATTTTACCAAGTGGGGAATTTTATTAGGTCAGAACAATAAAGCTAGTAACGGCGAGATGATTATAGCTGGAGGCAAGGCAACTGCTCTCCTACAGGGAATTTGCACACAAGCAGCACCCTCCCAACGACACCGGGAAGCCAATCATTCACGCACAAAAGATGCAACAAATACAGCAAGGCCGGCCTGAACCGGTACGCTGAGGAACCGATGAGGAACAAAAATTCATTTTTTTCCTGAAATCATGAACCTAGGCCGTACCAAACCACCTTTCCCAACCTAGCCCCCCTCAGGAGAGCCAGCCCTTCGGCTGCAGCCGTTTCCATGAGTGTAGCCCAAGACTGTCAAGAGGCAAGGCACAAGGGCTGCCCGCAGCCAGCACACCAGGCACTGCGGGCAGCAGGCACCCGGGGCAGCTGGCCCCGGAGTCCTTCATGCCAAGGTGGGGAGTCATTCGGTAACCAGAGGAGAAGCTGGCAATAAAGCCATGCAATCTATCCAAACGGAGACAAAGGAGAAAGGAAAGAGCAAGAGAATGACATGTTTTGCTTAATTAAAACAGTATTTTCCTCGTACTGCAAGCCAGCAAAGGGAGGTCTCTTTATAAGTAGCAAACCCAAGGTATTTCATGTCCTCTTCAATCCCATCCCGCACCACGTCTCACACCCCAGGTCTCAGACAGGCCCCATGCCCTTCCAGGCCAGTAGCACCAGACAGAAATCCGGTCTCAGCCCACTTGCTCTAAGATGGCTTCTAGAAGGCTTCTGAGCAAGCACGCAGCGTTTTCCAGCACGAACCCGAGCCTCAGCAGCAGATAGCTAGCTCACACTTAAAAAATGCGGGAGGGAGGGAGAAAAGAAAGGGGGCAGAGGGAAGGGGAGCAAGAGCCCTCTCCCCCTGCGCAGGAGGAGCTGCCGCTGCGGTCGCCTTCCCCGGGTGCTGGCGGGAGCCCGGGAGCGTCTGCTGGCTGCAGCCGCTGCACGCGGGATGCCCGAGACACCGCTGCTGCCCTTACGCTTGCCCCTCGTCTTTTCAAAGAGAACTTCTGAAAGACAAAGCTTGATGTGCTTTCCACTTTTTAGAGAGCTGAAGGCAACCCTGCACAGCGCTTCTGGCAGCACGCTGTAAAAATCTAAACGTCTTGGCCATCGCTGCCTAAATAATTAAGCTGTCTAGCGACATTCAACCGCGTTAATGTATTGAGGTGACGCAGCAGAGCTCAGCGAGCACCGCAACAAAACCCAGGCCTCTTCACAGGAACCCCGGCACGAGCGGTTAGCTATCCCAGCCGGCACATTGGGCAATCGAGGGCAGCGCCAAACACACCGAGAGCTGGCCCAGGAGAACGCAGGGCTCATCGCGGCCACGTCCCATCACATGAAGGACCGGGGACTGACCGGGAGAAAGGGCGTCCTCAGTGCTCAGAAATCAGAAAGTCACCTTCTCGCCGCACTGGAGGGGGGAACGGGCACATCACAGGGAAACAGCTGCTGGGACGTGACCCCCCCGCAGCCCAGGCCCGAGCTCGCACAGTCCTGGTTCTCCTCCGGCTGAGCAGCGCAGCCTCGCATACCAAACCGCTTTGCCTTTCCAGGCAGCTCATGACCCAACAATTTCAGCACTTTCTCCTGGAGCAGAATTCTCCACTCCAAACCACTCCAGCTGCCGGGAAGCCCCTGCAGCTCGCTGCACGTAACTTAGACAAAGCCATGTGCCCCCACGGCCCCGGGACAGCGGTGCTACAGCTACTCTGCTTCGCTCGAGACAGGGTCTGGGGCGTCGTTAAAGCGCACTCGTGTCCCACATTCAGAGGGACTAATATAGCCATAGGACACGAGCGGGAACAAAGACTCATTTACCATTTTTCTTTCAGACCTACTTGTAGCAAAAATCCCTCCCCCATCTCCTCCTCCCGGACCCGTCCATGTTACACTACAGGCACGGAACTGCAGCATTCCCCATTTTGTAGGGCTCGCAAAGAGGAGACCAAGTCCTTGTGACAGTGCTGATGTCATTTTATTAACACAACATCAGCCATTTAAGGATTCTGCTCAGTATTCAGCCAGATTTGTCACTGACTTCTGTTTCTTTTAAGAAAATAAAACTACCAACAAGTACACCGAAGTTCAGTTTTGGTATTTTTTTTTTTTAACATGCTCTTATCTCAGTAATTTCATCTACTCCCTGAGCTGAGCTGACTAATAGCCAATGGCCCAGATCAGGACGAGGAGACATTTCACGCTGCTTACCAAGGAACCCAGCCCTGGTAATTAAATATCGCCACACGGAACACAAGCCGAAAGGCCAAAGCCCCAGTGCGTGCCCTACGCAGGGAGTCAGCTGCTTCGCATCCGCTTTAGTGTTTCATTTCACTCGAAATGAACTTGGGGCACCCTGCAGGAGATCGCTGTGCTACCAATTTCGGAGCATGCAGCATCCCGCAAGGCCACGCGGTGACACGTGGGACGCCTTTCTGCAGGGCCAAGGCTCACCGCACAACGTCGGTGTTTAAAATTGATACGCTCGAGCCAAAGCCGTGCCTGCGCCTCACGGGGTCAGCTGCCATCCTTCGCCCCTTATCGCCCTGTCACTAGGATAAAGGTCTCGGCTGAGCAAACCCATGAGCCATGGGGTCCTCCAACCTGCAAAAAGCCATCCCAGAACATTCCCGGATCTCATCTCTCGGGAGCTCCATACCCGGTCCCGTCGGTACACGGCCATAAAGCAACACGCGGATAAGTCTGCTTGCACTTAAATGAACAACGGTGGATTAGGCAAGAGCGAGCTCCTCTCGGATACGTTTGCACCTAAAAACCCGCTTCCAACTACCCCTGTGAGCACGGACGGGTGCTGAGCGGAGGCACATCCGAGCAGAGGCCCCTCCAGCCCCACAGTGACAGACGAAGGCGGCTGGCACGCGTGCCAGCGGTGTCCCCGGCACTCACCGTCACGGGGCACCCCTCCTCCAGGCCGCCGGCCAGGCCTATTAATAACGACACGGGGCGGGGAAGCCTCCTGCGCCAAACCGGGCCCGCGTCCCTTCTCAAAGGCTCTGCAGCGGCTGTCAAGCACTCGTTTGATGGGTTTGATGAGTTCGTTTGCGTCTTCAGAACACCCAAATCGGTGAATTCACACTGACTCATCCACTTAGCACAGGTGTAAGGGCTTTATCTACAGGGAAATCACTGACCTACAGCCCGACTCGAGCCCTGGGTTTCCCAAGCGCATGAGAACCAGGCCCTCATCAAACCACGTTTCATAACTCGCAAGGAGCAAGAGGCCTCTGCTCCCTACGGACCCAGCAAACGCGGCCTTTCTTGCTTGCTATTTCAACGCACATCATCCACAAACGGCTGGAGTTATTTAGCATTATTAACACAAGGTGAAACTGCTTTCAGACTGGTTCGGGGTATCTAAATTAGCCCTCTGGGATTAGCCAGGAGATGGGTGGTTGAGAAGCCGCTGGCAAATACCTTTCAACAGCAGGAAGGCTATCAACTGGAATTTCAAACTGTAACACTGCTTCGTTTGTTTGATTATGACCTTGTGTTGCTCAACCCTTAATGATGAATTACAGAGGCCTAGCTACAAACTCCACAACTGCCCCAAGCAGGATTCAAGACACACGAACCATGAAGATGTTGTATTTAAATGTATATAACTTTGGAGAGATATTTCAGTCTAGATCATAGAACAGTATTCGAGTTTTGCTTTTTTTTTTTTTTTTGAATCACAGGCTTCTGTAGCACAATAAAAACTCAGGTCATCTGCTTCCAGATGACTGCCAATGGGAAACAGGTGAAAGCACTGCACAGAAAAGAGTCCCTGCTTCCTCTGCCCCTTACAGTTGCTGCGAATTTTAGTACATTATGCATAGTATAATCCAGAGTAGTCAAAAAATCTTGGAGAGTAAAGTAGTTGCAGAAATAAGGAATCTAAAAGGAAGAATAAAGTGAAGGCATGACAGATGATAAAGTATTGATCAGAAGATTAAATCTTTTCAAAACTGCAATAATACAAAGTGTTTCTCAGTCCATCCGTCACGGAGTGAACTTGCGACGGAGCTCACTGCTCAGCTATCACAGAACAGGAGGGATACAGCGTTCCCTGGCAGCTGGAGGAGTCCAAGAGCCATCCTTGAAAAGCAAAGCCGTCCAGAGGAGCCTGAAGCAAACCAAGCCCTGCAGAGTCCTGCGGCAGCACAGTTTGCTTCTTCAGTACAAGTGAAAACAGAACTTGCGTGGGAGTTTGGACAGAACCTGGAGATCAGAGAGGAGATACCAGGCAAAGAACAAGGTGATGAAAGCCAACGTGAAGATTTCAGCAGAATGAGCTGAGGCAGCTTCCTGTGGGGAAGCTCATACCAAGGCAGCAATAGGTGGTCACATACATGAATTGAGGAGAAGAAAGCATGACAAGGTCAAGGAGGACATGATAGTTACAGCAAAGGTACACAGTTCCGGCTGCAAACAGACGAGGGCTGTGTTTGCTCTGAGGGAACCGGTCCACCAGAAGAGGCTCCGCACCACCAGAGGAGGCTGCTGCAGACGCAGGTCACCGCTCCAGTCCGGCTCCAGGCGGCTGGGAGGAATTGCACCGGCACAAAACTGCCGGCCCCTCAGCAGCAGAGAGGAAGTTTTAGACACACACCAGCCCCGCGGCTAATCGGGATCAGCAGGAAAACAAGTATATTAGCAAACGCATAAATACTATCGTTATACATCCTTTTAGCAATACAACATCTCCAGATACAAAGTAGAAAACACAGTTCTGGTTCAACTACCCTGATTTCCATTAAGTGCGTATTTTCAGTTCTATTAATCTACACAAGTATTTTCATGAGGGAAGTTAGAAAGTAGTAGTACGAGTTTTGCTTCTATTCCAGAGGTAGATGTAAATTAGCAGCAAACTGCCCCTTTACACAGCAGAACAAGAAAGCCTTTGCAATAGTTTTCACATCGTTATTACTTTACTGCTCAAAGGGAAGTATGTGAATTGCTTCATGCTAACCAGTGCAAACAACTGTTTCTTTGGAAGGCTCACTGATTTGGCATACTGTATTTGTCAAATGGTTTAAAGATAACAGCATGGGTTTAAAAAAAAAACATCGTTTACATAAGCAAATTCCGCCTCAAAGGACATCTATGTACAACCTTCTTCTCTCCCCCGCCCCTGAAGGCCACCCCTAGAACAAAAGGCAGCAATTTTCTAAGAATGCTACAGAGGATTTTATCTTGGTAAGAGCTCTCGAGTGCTGAAGGAGACAAAATATTGTTCATTTTCTCTTCAAGCGGCAGCCCAAAACGATTATTGTTACCACAAGGACTTTCAGCCTACTGACGCAAAGAGATTAGCGACTCACAGCTAAGACTGGTGATAACCTGGCATTACAAGCCTAATATTTTCTCCATCTGTCTCTCAAATGCTGGAAGGTAACTCCCGTATCAAATGTACTGTTGCGTGGAAGGAAAAATAAAAGGAACCTGAGCTACTAAGTAATTTACTAATCACAAGCAATCCATGTGATTTATGCTTAAATTGGCCTCCAAACACCACGTCAGTTATATCTGAGGTTTTCATCTTGACCCTTACACACTTCTCTTGAATGTGACTTCACATTAGTTATCCCACGTGCCAAGATGTCATTATTAGCTAAGGATGGAGAAGAAAAAAGAATGACTTATTAATAGCACTCCCTGGGAAACAGGAAGTTTGTTGAATTTTTCCTAAAAATGACATAAGGCGGAAGTTTTCCAGCCAGCTCTCCAAGGACTGTTCTCACACGTCTAACTGGAACTTAACAGTTTTGAACCCTGCATCCTTGTTCTTAACAGATGCTAATTTTTACACTGCTGAAGGGGATGCTCTGCAACACTACCAATGCTCCACACGCTCCGTTTATCTGACCAGCCACATCCTGCACAGCAGAAGAGTAAACAGAGGTAGCAAAGGTCTGAGGAACAATCCCGACGGATGAGGGCTTCAGCAGCAGCACAGGCATCCAGACAGTGCTTCCCTCGGACAGAGTGGTTCCAGTCCCTGCAGAACATTTCCTCTCTGCTGTTCCTGCAGCGTGGCAAGCAAAGAAACTCTCTGCCGGAAAGTAAAAGAGCATTTCGTTTCACAGTGCATCCTCCCAGCCTGGAAAACGCCAGGCTGGATTGAATAACATGCCCAGGAAGAGAAGGGAATGCAAACCGAGACAGGCACGCAGGCGTAAGCACGGAATATTCTAGCGGACAAGAGCCTTCTGCCAGAGTTAAAGGCTTCAGTACCCACGGGTGGCAGCAGGTCAGAATTTCACAGGGCATGCACAGGTGATTTATAGGGTGTAATCAGGTTTCATTACCAAAGCACACACTGCAGAAAATCACCATGGCACTAATGCTATTTTTAGAAGCAGCACAACTAAACCACTCACAAGCACCTCACGTTGCCAAAGAGTTATCATACTTTGCAGCAGCGAGGAAGATGGCAACCAAAAAGCAGTATTAAAAATTAAGATGCTGGAAATTCAAAGTTGGAAAGGAACTAGCAACTTTGGAAAGGATGGATGCATACAATCAGAGCAACCAAACTGGGTCACCGCTCCCAGAACAGGGAGGGAATGAGAACTGTCACTTGAGCTAGTTTTCTTTTCAGTGACTCAGAAGTTACCCTCAGACTGCTTCCTGCAGGACTGATGCACCCCGAGATCACACTTCCCCGGCTGCATCCGTGTTTATCTACCTACTGTTGTCCCAAGATACTTGGTGTTTCTATGCTCCTGCATATAGGATACAAGAGCCTACGCAGGGACAAGCTGTGCACTGAGGACAAGCTCATTACTTCGATTCATAAGGATCTAAATCACACTAATTACAATGAAACGGGGAAGCATTGCTAACGTTGAGCCTTGAAGCCTAGGACTGCTCCGCGCACAGCATCGCACACGCAGCTGCGTGACCACGAAAGCTCCCAGTGCTCGGGCAGAGTGCCGCACGCTTTGTACACTCCACGTGCAGACTGTACAAATAGAGAAACCTTCCCATCTATACGATATTCTGAACCCCTTAGGATAATTAGGGGAACCTGGCACGGGTAAGCCGTCTGGGGCAAGAAACTCGAGCAGTGAGCCTCGGTGGTGAGGAAATGGAACCAGAACCGCGTGGCAACGCGCACCTACCCCTCCCAAAACGCGGCGGGAGGACCAGGGAGCTCGCACCCCTGGAGCCAGAGCCCGGCGGCAGCTCCACGGCTCTGCCCGTCCAAGCAGCAAGCGCCCAGCCCCAGCCTCCCGCACTCAGCGGCGCTCCCGCCCGCAGCCGGTGA
>VXAA01001508.1:13551-69113 GCA_013399115.1 Anseranas semipalmata | reverse complement strand
GCAGGCGGGTGGCCCAATCAGACGAGGCAGGAAAGGGGGCTGATTCTGGAAGCCATTACGCCAGTGTCGCAGGGTGGAGGCCGTTGAGCGGGGCTTGCTGGGTGCTTGCGGTACGCAATTTGCGTATCGTTGGCGGTGGCAAGGGGGGAGCGGGGGGGGACTGACACCTCCGGGCCCTGAGGGGCCTCGGGCCCCCCCCCATCGTCCCCACCCCGGGGGTGAGCAGGCCTGGGGGGGCCCTGCCGACCCCCGGCCTCCCCCAGAGCCCCCTGGGCCCTGCAGGTGCCCCCCCCGGTGCCCCTCCTCTGGTGCCCCTCGTGGCAATGGCGTCGCCCCCGGCGCCCCCGGCCAAGAAGCGGAAGATGAACTTCTCGGAGCGGGAGGTGGAGATCATCGTGGAGGAGCTGGAGCGCGGCAAGCACCTCCTCATCAACCACTTCAACGCGGGCGTGCCGCTGGCCGCCAAGGCCGCCGCCTGGCACGACATCCTGCGCCGCGTCAACGCCGTCGCCACCTGCCACCGCGAGCTGCCCGAGGTCAAGAAGAAGTGGTCGGACCTCAAGACCGAGGTGCGGCGCAAAGTGGCCCAAGTCCGGGCTGCCATGGAAGGGGGAGGCGAGAGCCAGAACGGCAACGGCAACGGGACGGAGAGCGAAGACCCGACGGGCGCTGCGGCTGCGCCGGTTATCCTCACCCCCATGCAGCAGCGCATCTGCAACCTGCTGGGAGAGGCCACCATCATCAGTTTGCCGAGTGGGGACTGCAGTGCGGGTGACGGTACCGAGATACCCATCACCGCTTCTGCCACCACGGTCACCCTGACGCAGAGTGAGTGCTGCACCTGCTGAAGATGCTCTGTTCTGGATGGAAGGTCATGTGGGAGGCTCCGAGCCCTGTGCAGGGAGCCCCCGGCGAAAAGAAGTCCCTGTGCCTCTGTAATGAAAATGCCGTTCCCAATGCGCAGTTGTGCTGTAGGGGAGCGGCTACGAGATATGCATGTACTGAAAGTCGGCTTTGACAGCTGGGGTCAGCCTTAAAGCAAGGAATGCGAGTATCCTTTGTTTGGACCCCTTTCTGGGGACAAAAGCAAAGGGAGAAATATCTCCAAGGCTGATTTCCTGGTCTGCCCCAAAGAGGAGCTGTCTTGTTGATAAGTGCCATTCTGGGTCTTTGCTTTGCCCTTATGTCAGTTGGTTAATGGTGCTTGGAAAGATCATTCTGAACTGGAGGTTGAAAAGTGATTTTGTGTAGACAGATATGGCGTGCCCTATTCCTTTGGACCTTAGACTGTACATCCGAGAAGGAAGCTTAGATGAGGGTGGAGTAGACTTAAATGGGTCGTTTTGTGCATTCGCTGTTTATTGTATGTTATCTCACTGAACAGGCAGTATTTCTGTTATATTCATTGAATAGTCCTGTAGATAAAAATACTCATTTTGCAGCTACTCCTTACCCCCTTTCTGTCCTTTGTTCTCAGTTCCTGCAGAGACAACCTACCACAGTCTGGAGGACGGCGTCGTGGAGTACTGCACAACGGAAGCCCCCACGACAGTTACTGCTGAGGCACCCTTGGAGATGATGGCACATCAGCACGAAGTATCTGCAAAACCCCAGGAGCTGAAAAGCCGAATTGCTCTGAACTCAGCCAAGCTCCTGCAGGAGCAGCGAGTGACCAATTTACACGTGAAGGAGATTGCCCAGCACCTGGAGCAGCAGAATGACTTGCTTCAGATGATTCGTCGCTCTCAGGAGGTGCAGGCATGCGCACAGGAACGACAGGCACAAGCCATGGAAGGAACGCAGGCTGCTCTGAGCGCCCTCATCCAGGTCCTCCGCCCCATGATTAAGGACTTCCGTCGATTTTTGCAGAGCAATACACCCAGTTCTTCAGTGGCCGCAGACCCCAGCCAGACTGGGCAGCAAGATGGCATTATCCAGTGAAAGAAACAGTGAAGGGACTTCTTTCTTGGAAGAAACTGCCTCTGCTGCCGTTGGACACAGAGTGAGGGGGTGCTAGCTCTTGTCAATGTGAAATGACTCGCCTCGGAGTCTTGCTGAGCCTAAACAGCTTTCTTCTCCGCTAATCTTATGCTAATCTGCCTTTTCAGACTCATCATACAGAGCCGTAGCAGGATGTGTAATAAACCAGGAATGTAACATTGGTTGCTCTAGTTCCTCAAAACAATAGATTTGCATAAAAAAAGAAAAAAAGAAAAAAAAAAGAAAAGACAATAATTATTTTTTTATTTGATTGAAAACTCTCCTAAGTATGATACCTCTGTCTCTTCCCTCCCCTCTCCCCCCCAGCCTTTAACTGACTTCTAACATGGAGAGTCATGTTGTTATATCACAGTACTGAAACTGCCAAGGTACAGTTATCGTAAACTGTAGTGCATGGTAGTGGATGCATTTCTGTCTCTTGCCGAAAGCATTTACTGGAAACGTGGTACCAGAGGTGGTACAACCTTCTCTCTGCACTGAAAATCTGTGGATACTGCTCTTGGAGCATGAAATTCAGCCCACGCAGACTAGCACCAAGCTCACATGCAGTTTAAATCCCACCCACATCTCCTGAGGATATAAATGGGATTAAAATAGTGCATTCACCTCATGTTCTGTCTGTGTGCGGTCATGAAATTTCACTTTAAACTTAGTAGATGTGATGAAAATTTCATGCCTTTGTTACCAGATACTGTCCTGGGATGCATATTGGAAGCAATTACCCGTCCCAGCGTAGTTAATACACAAGGGCACATAAAAGTTTCATTCAGGTGGGTTTACAGGCGAAACTCCATCTCTGTCTCGTTATGCCTAGTTTGTCACCTCCATAATACCTTCGTCCATCAAAGTGGACCTGGACTGGAGAGCTTCAGCCACACAGTAATTCCCAACAGTCTCCATTTAGGAGTTCGTCAGCCATTTAGTTAATTGAGTGAGGTTTGGAGCGTGAATTGGTTCTGGTGGTGGTGGTATTTGTTCTGTACTCTTCAGGAGCTGGAAACAAGTACAGCAGTTCTTTGTTAGTCTGCTAGCTGGCTCTGACCGGGATTCTGAGAAATGGGTGTGACATGCACCTCGCCTATTTTCTTACAGTTATACAGGGTTAAACAGCATTTGCAGCCTCTGTTCTCTTTGGGGTGTTCAGGCTGTTGGGCTTGGTCCTCACTGAGAAAGCGTAATTTCACAGGATGGTAAACGTGATTCTTACAGACCTGCAGTAGCTTCATAACGTTTTAGATTAAAAGTTCCACTTGTATGTGCGTGGAAGCAAATTCCAAAAAATAAAAACAAAAAGAAGGAAGCATAACTCTTTTCCCCATCCCTTGCAAAGTGTTTCACATTTCATAGGCTTGTTGCTTGCCAGATGCTGCTTTTGAAACCGAACTTTTTCAGAGCTGGTATTTGCTTGCTGTTAAGTCTCCTTTTGGGCTGAGAAGTGGTGAACAAAGACTGATGAGGGAGTGAATTTGCACAATCAAATGAAACCTTTACATGTTTTATGGTGGGATGCCGATGGGGGACTGACCCCTGGTTAGAGCAGTAGGTGAACAGGCTCCCGCTGCCTGCCTCTGGCCTTTAGTAATCTCCTCTCATCTGCAAGTCTGATGGAGGAGAAAAGAACAACGCAGTTAGAAGGCTTTGGCCCCTGGGAGACTCCTGACCCTTTGACACTGACATCCTCGTGCTGAGTCAGGGCGGCATCAGCTGCGCCTTCCCACCTTGTCCGGCATCCAGCCGCATGAGTAACGCTTGCCTGACTCTTTCTCTCAGACTTTGTGGAGTCAAACCAATTGCTCAATTGAAATCTATTTTTAAAGCGGAAAACGATGTCATATGTGTTGTTTTACCTCAATTGTGTAATGATCTCTCCTTTACAAATACAAATTTTAATAAAAAATACATTTTTGGTAAACAGGCTGTTTCAGTTCATCGGCATGCTCCAGGGGGAAAGTGAGTTCATGACAACAGGTTAGCAACACAGAGGACTCGGTGAGAAACAGCCAAAGCTGTAAACAGCCACGTGTCATGGTAGGTTTTTTTCTTGTTCGTAAGGTTTGTGGCCTTGTATTTGCATAATTGTGGTCTTTTTTTTTTTTCAAATAATAGCTTTTACAGTCTTACCTTGGAGCGCTAGTTATTTCATTGTGTGTGACAGATTACCAAAGTATACTAATCTCCCAGCTGCTCAGAACATGCTACAATAGCCTAAAATGATGGATGAAGTAGCAGCCTTTGGAGTTAAATTGCAGTGTTCATTTTTGCAGTGACTAAGCACTTAAGCTGTGTTACTGTTTCACAGGAGTAAACGCGCTGCCCTTAGAACCACCCATTTTTCTTGTGTTTTCGGGATAAATATAGAGCTTAGTCAAGCCAGTAGCATTCAGGAGCAAGTTCCGCGTACACATTTTTGTCTCATTAAAAAGATGTAGCAACATTTTAAGTATAGGGTGAGTACTGTGATTAGGGGCTTGGTTGTTGCTCATGACAAGGTCATCAAACTTGGGGAGGAAGAGAAAATGTGTCCCTTCAAGTCAAAACCAGGAGGATCGGGTAAACAGGGCACTTACAAGGCAAACATATATGCATGGCATTTCATTGAATGGGGAACTTGTGCCCAAAGCAGAACAAAAGCTAAGGGACGGCATCTGACAGATGTTCATTTGCGCTCCTTTGCTGATCTTTTTGTACCTAGAGATTTGTATTCAGCATCCAGAGCAGGAAAGAGCTGCGCGGGGATGTCCTGCCGCAGGGTACCTCGAGGGGAGGACGAGCAGCCGGCGGTGAGCTGCATCCTTCGTACCTCGCTGCTGGAGGAAGAGAAGTTCGGTGGGGCAGAAGACACGCTGCGCAGCAAGTCGAGGCAGCGGCCAAGCTGCTTGCGGCACCACTAGCTGCTTCAGGAGCAGAAATCTGGTTGTGAAACTCAGCCAGCGAGCGACGTGTGCAGCTCAGGCACGGCTTTCCAGGAGATGGCACTGCGCAACGGGGCAAGGCGCGGGGATGCTGAGCTGCAGGGATGCTGAGCTGCAGTCTGCAGCAGAGTTCCGTGCACTGCAGGGATGGTCCCAGAAATCACCCGTGTCCTCCAGCCTCCCGTGGCCCTGCTTGCTCCTCTTACTGCTGGATCTTCTCAGGACTGAGAGCCCACAGAGGCAGGAATTCAACGGGCAGAGCTCAAGGAGGAGGAACGCTGGTAGCCCTGGAAAAGCCAGGATGCCTGGGAACACGCGCCGGGTCCTGCTGCTTCCAGAGGACACGGTCTGTGATGCTGGGGCTCGCAGCTCTCATTGCGATGAGTTCGCTGCAGAACCAAGTGGACCAGCACAAGATAAAAGATGCATTAATTCCTTAATTATAAGCAAAGAAACCGGTTTCAAGATTTTTACAAGGCCACACATGAATGTGTCAATATCCCATGAGCACAGCGCAGTGAAATAGCTGCATCACAGTTCTGGGAGCTGATCCCTGCAGAGACAGAATGATATCATCTGCATATTCACCTAAATTACCTTACCTCCTCCAACATGTTTTTAGTTTGTCAAGCCTGTTTTGGCAAAACATTCTTCTGTTGGTTTGTTGTTTTTATTTCTGCTGACATCTGAGAGGTTACTGCCAACAGATATTGTCAACAGAAGTGTGGTCTGCTTAGTGTAAGTATGAAAATTGAGGCATTTAAGATTCTTTGTGTTCTTGAAAGCATCTGACAAGGAGCTTCACACAGATGACCAGCGCAGCTTCCAGGCTGCACTTTGCACATCAGACCAAAGCCCCCGTCACCTGCAAACTGGGTTCACGAGCCCCTGGCTCCCGGTCCTGCACGGGGATTAACCCAGGCAGAAGCCCAGCCCCAGCAGGGCGAGTTGCAGCCAGCTGGGATCCCACATGAGAAGCTGCCGTGGCAAGGGGAACACACAGTTGTTTCTGCTGCGTTTGGGGTAAGAGCAGCATTTGCTGGGGCTGCAGGCAGGAGCGTGGATCAGCAGGGTAGTGCTCCGTGCCAGCAGGTCTGTGCCAGAGGTGCCGACGGTGACACTGGGGACACGGGCACAGGGTAAGGCTTCATAGACACAACACACCTTGAGGCAAAGCGGGTTCCAGTCTGAGGATTTTGGAAGGGGCAAACCAGCTCCGTTCTACCGACAGGCCTCCCAGCAACAAGCGGAGAGCCCTGCCGCACATTCCCAGGAAGCACGGAGCAGATATGGAAACCAGTAAACACAAAAAAGCCAGGCAGCTGGGTTTTCAGGTCTGGCCACATGCTTGGGGAAAGGAATCCACCGACTCCAGATTCCTGTGCTCCCTTTGTCTCTGTAGATAACAGGATTCCCAGACCTGGCAGGTCAGAAACCCACCAGGCAGGTGTGTCCTTTGCATGGCCAACGGGAAACGAAGCCTGGCACAGAAAGTGAAACAGTTCCTGGCTTTTATGATGATAAGTTCAGTTAAATATGGAACTAGTGAAAAACACGAGCAGATCAAAGTCGAGCTCACAGCCTGCTATTAAATTAAGCGGAGAAGATGCAAGCTTAGAACAACCATACCCCAGGAAAATCTTACAGAATGGGGAGACGGGGTTTCAGCAGCCTGCATGCTGCAGGCAGGGCTGACACCGCTGCCCGGGGCCTGCAGCCCTTGCCCCGCTTTGGGGCACCCCGAGCTCTGGGGAAGGCAGCGGCCGCAGGCGCCTGTCCCATAGCTCCTGGCGCAGCTCCGGGCAGCAGGTGCCTTGCAGGTGCTTGGCCACCGGCAGCGCGAACAATATTTATAGCACAGAGCACTGTGTGATAGCCTTGTGTTTTTTGTTTTTTGTTTTTGGGGGGGGGGAGGCTGACAGGGCTGAAAGCTCATTATAGCTATTAAACAGAGGTTACAGATGTAATAGAGGAGAGCCATTATGTGTTTACGCTGTTGTAGCAACTGTGTATAATTTAGTTTTCAAACCTTAATCATTTGGCTGCTAGGACAAATGGATTAGTCTGACGATGTTTTCCAGAGGAAGATGCTGATGATGTAGATTACAGGGCTTGATTTGTTTGTGCATCTGGGATTCCTCTGGGATAAGAGACAGGATCTGATGGCTCACCAGATGCATTACAGGATCTATCTCACTTCACCTCTCTGAGTTTTGTCCCTTCTGAATTTATCTTGCCTCGTTTCTTCCTTGCTTCTTTATCTCCGTGCTGTAAGTTGGGAGGGAGGAGGCAAGAAAAGCCACCTCTGTTCCTGCTCGCTCCTTGGTCCCAAGGCAAGCACAGCCCATGGATCCCAGCCCCAGGCTGGCACCTCTCTGGTGACAGCAGAGGTGAGGCCCAGCATTAAGCAGAGCCCAAACTGATAAATTATCTCAGGCTGATAAGATAATGCCCTGAGCCAGCAAAAGTTGAGGAAGTGGTGGCAGCACTGGGGAGAGGCATCAGGAAAGGCTCAGGTCAGGGAGAGCATGGGGGAAGGACATGGCTGAGGTTCCTGGAGCAGAGGTGAAGTGGGCATGGCGGGGACAGGGGCGTGGAAGAGCAATCACCAGCACAGGAAGAGCTGAGCGTTTGAGTCTGGGGTAAGCAGAATTAACATACATCAGAGCACCCTGATCACTCACACGGCCCCTTAATAAATGGCTTGGACCTGGATCGGAAAATAATATAAAGCCAGTGGGATGGTGGATGGGCAGAGACACACCGCTCTCCGTACTCGCTCTGATGGCTGCGTGGGGCTCGGACTGGCTGATGGACTCTGACATCCCTCCCTGCGGGGCACACAGAGACGTTCGGAGAAGTACTGTCCCTTTAAAAAATGTGATTTTGTCCAGAAACAATTATGCAGTATAAACACAGAAAAATCAACAGGGTGCATTTCGAACTAATAAAGATTTAATCTCTAAGTCATGAGACCACCTTTGTTAGGAAAATATACATACCCCTGAGAATCAGCTACGGATGCTATATTACACACTGTTCAGCAGCTCACTGGGCATTTTTCCAAATCAGTTTATTTTTAACATCAGTCACATTATTCAATTAATTATAAAAACACTGAAGTTTTCAAGAGAAGTTTCTGATAAAACTGCAGAGTAAATATGCGTGAGAACAGCAAGGATTAAAATCTCTGCAAACTTTAGCATTTGAGGCTGTTGCTATAAACAAGAGAAGTCCTCCAAGGAGGTTATTTATCAGAATGAATCATACTAGATAACACAAGGCCTCCTCCCACACCACAAACAGAAAGATCATTTGTCCTTTACCTAGTGATGGAAGCGAGAGATCGACACGTCTGTCAGTGGTATGCTTAGGGAATGCAAGTGTGAGGGACTGGGCTGGATTCTTCAGATGCTTCCCGCATTCAAGCATCCCAGCTTAGCAAATATTAAATATTTAGCAGGCTGAGCTCCTTCCCAATAAATTAAGAAACAGAAAGCAAAAAAAACAGCCCATTTCTACCAATGTCTTGAGGCATTGATAACTCTGAATATCAACTGATGGGATGGATTCAAGCCCTAGATCTAAAAGCAGCTTCCACAAACCCTGCTATATGGGACGACTGACATCTCCTGCAATGGTTTCGCTGTCCCAGTACAATAAATGTTTTCCCAGTCCTACGTTTGTGTATCTGTTTAACCTGGTAAACAAGAACTGTAACAAAGCATTTGGTCTAATCCAGCGTTTATCTTCTGTCCAGGTATGTTGCTGTGTACTTTTCTTAGAAGAATTATTTTTTTTAAAGACTCACTCTGTGGTAAAATTATTTGATAGCTCTGATATTGTCTGCCTAGATGGCAAAGATTAAAGGCAAAGAATCTGGGCATCAAAGCTTGGCAAAAAGAGTGAGGACTCCCAGTCTTTCATCCAAGCTTTGCCAGACATGCAAATCAGCCTTGGGAAAAGTCCCTCCCATACGAGCTTCAACTTCTCTGCAACACAGATTCTTAGGCACATCCCTAACTTTAAAAAAAAAAAAAAAAAAGGCAAATCATGTTGATGATTGCAGACTCCTTCAGGACAAGGAGAGACATTTTGTTCTGCTTGCCCTTAAACAATGGAATCCTGCCTAACCAGGGATTGCAGCCACAAGCCCAGGACAGGACAGCAACGCATAATAACAGGAGGGAGCCATTTTGATGGAGAGATGTGTTTAACTGCTTGCCACATCTCACACGCGGAGGGCAAGACTTCAGCTGCGGGCCCAGCCTCACGCTGCCCGCAGGGGTGTGCAGCGCCGTGCCGGGCCTTCCCTCCTGCTCCGGCCAGCCCAGGCGCGGCCGGTCAGCCTGACCCACGGCCCGCTCTTTGGCACCTCGAGGCACTGGGTGAGGATGGGACGGCCACACGGCCGCAGCTGTAAGGCAGCGCTGCCTGAGAGCAGCGTGCCGGCAAGGCGTGAGGTGTACCCGCTGCTGGGAGCTGCTTGGGGCAGGGATGCCACCGGGACAAGGACAGGGCAGGGGTTCCTGGCTGGGAAGGGGCAGCACTGGAGAGGACGCAGGCACCGCGTCTGTCAGAGCTGCCTCTCCCATCACCTCAGCCCCGGCCCACAGGGGAGGTGCAGACGCCTCAGCTTGCCCTCAGCGTGCTGCTGCAGGCCGAAGGGGCTGAGGCCGGCCATCCCCTCAGCGAGCCCCGCACACCCCGGAGCCATCTCAGGGCTGTTCAGACTGAGGAGGGGCTGTGAGCAGCCCCTGTGGGGCGGGAAAGCCCCGGGACGCCCCCGGGCAACCGGGCGGCCACAGCGAGCCGCCCTCCTGCTGAGGCGACCCCAGGGCCGCCGCAGAGCCCCCCTGCTTCCCGCCCACTCCCTCAACCAGGGGGCGGGTCTTGCCCAAAGCGATAGCCTCCTCCTCCAATCCCCACACCTTCTTCCCCGCCCCGTGCCGGAACAACCAATCAAAGCCCTGCTATGCCCGGCCCTCCTCTTTGCTGTTACCCAATCGGGCGGAGCCGCTCTCGTGCTTCCCTCCCCCCCGTCCCCGGGGAGGAAGGCGGCGGAGGGGGGGTTACGTAGTGTCGGGTCGGTATTCCCGAAGCGCGGTGGTGGCTTTGCTCTGCCTTGTGGCCGCCTGCGGTGTTGGCGTAGCGGCCGCAGTTGGCGTAGCGCTAAGCAGAGGCGGCTGTGGCGGGGAGCGGCGGCGGCGGCGGCGGCCGTGCGAGGAGCGGGCAGGAGGAGCGGGCAGGGACCGGGCCGGGCAGGGACCGGGCCGCAGGTCGGTGGAGGGGGCCGGGCAGCGGGCTGAGACCCCCCGCGGGTCAGCCCGGGGTTCAGGGTCCGGGAGGGGGGCTGAGACCCGGCTGCAGCTCGGTGCACGGCAGAGGGGCGCGTACGGCTCCCGGCGGGGTCCCGGTGGTGCGGAGCAGTGGACCGGGAGCCTCTGGGAGCTCCCCGTGCAGCGGGCAGAGCCAGCCGGCTTCGTCCGCTCCCAGCCGAGCAGGAGAGGGGCCGCAACCGCGCGTCCCTGCAGGCAGCAGGAGCCTGGCTCGCCCCCATTTCCAGTCCTTAGCATCCGTGAGGGCTGCTTGCTGCTCCCTGTTTACAACCCCGTCCCTTTGGGATGCTGATCAGCCCTTGGCCTCGCTGGCTTAGGTGTTGCATAAGCGTGTAGTGCAATGACCGTCTCTGGCCCCAAAACCGAACGGTTTGGGGCACCGCTTGGCGCGGAGCTGATGCTAAGGGAAGGCAGCATAACTCGGTGGGCCTGGCTGCTGGGCGGTCAGATGACCCGATGCGGTTGTTACGCTGGGTAATCTGGAGCAGATTGCTTTTTTCTTTTTTTTCCCCTCTGTGCTCGTTTCTCCGTTTATAAGATACAGGTGCTGACACTTAGGGCTGGTCGGAAAAAACAGAAAAGAAACAGATTTTGCATTTCTTGAGACAGTTTTACATACTCGCGTTAGACTACGTGTTATAGTAAACTGCTTCTGGAGATGATGGGTGAAAATAGAGCAGATTTTTATTAGCTGCTTCGCAAAACAGAAATTACGAGGGGGATGACAGCAGCGAAGCTTGCCCTAGGCAAAAAGGGGAAAGAGGATATTGGGACTAGGCTAATTGGGGCCATACCTCTTAAGATTGGTATGAGTCTGGGCTGAATATTACCCATCCAAACAGGTTTTAGAGGAGGAGGAGGAGCCCAGGACTGCCTGGAACTAATTTACTCATTTCCCTCCCAAAGGCTGACCTGAAGACCTGAATCGAGGAGTTGCACAGGAAGAGGAGAGAGAAACTGGAAGCTTTCTGAACGTGCTGCGTGCAGGCTTAAGGCTTCTTCAGAGACTCGAGATGACTTCCCACAAGAGGTGCTTTCCGGAGGGGTTCTGCTGAAGACAAAGCACAGCAGCCTCTAACTGGGACAGCTCCTGCTGGTCTGGAGCTGAGACTTGCTTCTCTCCCTTCCTTTTCCCTTGGAGATGTTGCAGAGATTTAATCTGACCTCTTCCTCCTCACCTGAAGCCTGCCGTGGCAATGATCCCGCAGCCAGATCCGACCACCAAAGGGAAGAGGATTGTGCATATGAAGCCGGGCCGTCGTTGTAACTGAACTGGAATTTACTCCCCGCTTATGCTCCTGCAGCGAGTGCTGTTCCTCTGCTCGTCTGTGTGTGTGTTTTGAGCCACTCCTCCCTCATCTTGTTTGGCGTTCCCGGGCTTTCCACGCTGAATTTGCCCATGGCTTTCCTGATGAAGAAGAAGAAATTCAAATTTCAGACAAGTTTTACTCTAGAAGAGCTGACTGCCGTCCCCTTTGTGAATGGGGTTCTGTTCTGCAAAATCAGGCTGCTAGATGGTGGAGACTTTGCTAGCTTATCTACCAGGTAAGAAGCTGCTTGCGGACTTGCTTCCTGGCTGTTCTTCTTTTCCTGGTTAATCTTTAACTGAGTGGTTTGGCATGTGGCTACCATTTGCCTACCCCTTGATGTGATTTCAGTAGTTCTGTTGTAGGGCCCCACGTGCCACACCGTCCTCCAGAGACAGGGAAGAACGTAGTTGGGTGTTGTTGGGTGGTCAAAGCTGGACGGGATCTTTCAGAGACATGGGGAGGAAGGGAGCAGGAGGCCGCACCCCTGAAAGAGATTGGGATTTATGGACGAAGCCCTCTTCTATTTATTTGCCCTCCTTACCCAAGTTTTTGCGTGCTATTTCAGATGTTTTGCTGTATTGCTTTCATGCCTGACTTGAAACTTAACTCTGTAGAAAACTGTGTCTAACTAAGCAAAGCAGCCCTTCCTAACTTTGCTCTCCTCCTTTGCTTCTGAGTTACTGATCTTGCTAAGAGTGGAAGTAGCTTGCTTTGCATTGCAAATTGCTGTGCAAGGGAAAACTGCTGCCTGCAGTCAAAGTTGTCACTGTTAAAGACAGAGTTTATCTCCTTGAACAAATGCCATTGCATCTCCCAAGTTTATAGCTGCGCTATTTTCTTTTTAATACGATTTGTCATATTGGGAGCATTCTGCTGCACGTTTTATACGGTTGTTCTGCCATCGTGTATTGGCATTTCTCAGGCTCCTTCAGGCAGGTCTGTCCCCATTCCTGCTACTAATTGCTAATAAAAACTTGCTTTGTTTCTAGCTATGCACACAGGTTATCACCAGCAGTATGCAAACGCAAATTCTCTAACAGCCCGGACTTGCTTGCTTTCTGCCTCAATATGTGAAGGAAGCCTTCAGTGGCTTTCAAACTTGTTTTTTTGCTTTCCTGAGTGACTGCTTGGTTTTAAAGGTACAGCGTGAGCTTGTGCTAGCTGTGACTGTTTTATCCCAGAACTGAAGCCTGTTTTGGTCTGGTTTTCCTCTTTGTGGTGCCGTGCATTGAGCTTTCTTCTTTTGGGAGAGAAGACTTTATTGGACAAGTGTAAAACATTTCTGTCTTGGAAATAGAAGTGGTAGGGCATTGCTCAAAGCTTGTTTTTTTTCCAGAGGCATGGTGCAACCTCATCTGAAGTCTATAGAAACTGTGGGCGTGGAAGACATCCAAAAATGGACTGTGAATTAATTTCTCTTTTGAAGAAAATCTATCAAAAGAGCTTTTCCTTACAGTGCTCTCCCCTGAGGCTAGGTCCTTGTGTTTGGTGGAAGCAGCTTATCTAAGGAATTCAAACAGTATGTGAACTTGGAAAGAAATTAACCCCTCTGCTTCCTGGAGCCATAATAAACCGAGCTGAACCGGGGGGTGGCTCAGGAAAGGCCTGTGCTGAGAAATGTCAACCTCCATCTCCTTGCTGTCCTCGAACACAGCTTGTAGGAGCGCATCGCTGGCATGTGCTCACGCTGCCAGCCGCACGGGCTGTATGGGGTTGTTTTCTGAGCTGGCTGGGGCTCAGCAGTTCTCTCGGTGCATTGCAGATCGCAGATGTGTTCCAGCAGCGAAATCATCTGTAATTCAAACCAAACGCATACGCTGCGCTCAACTGGCCCGATGGCTTATAAACAAGCAAAGGGGAAGTAGGCTGTTAGGTTTGCCGCCTTTCCCCTAACCTGTCTGTGGTCTAACTGAAAGCACATGGAAACCTGTTCCTGCTGAGAAAGTTACGGGTCTCAGTGGTATTGAGTCATTTGACCTTCTCCCAATATTTTCCCCTGTTGCAGTTAGAGAAACTTCCAGAGGGATGAATTTCCAGGAACAGCGAGGAGAAAAGTTACCGCACGGAGAGGCTCCCAGATCATGCCTTGGCTCTGCTCTACAGTCTCGTCCTTTTCCATGACCTCTTTGAAATTCTGTGGATCTGAGGGAAGATAGGGAAGTAGATGCTGCACCCGTGGTGTTTGAGAAGTCCATGCACTTGGTTAAGATCTGCGGTTGTTTCTCTGAAATCAGCCACTTCCAAAAATGATTGCATTCGGAGTTGTAAGCTCTGTCAGGTCATCTTCGGATGAACCACTCGTGTAAAAAGTTTTGGTGTTTGCTCTGCAATCCATTTGGGCCTCTTCTTTGATCCATGGCAATAAAAAGTGTGCAGCCGTGATCAGGCAGACCAGCAGCTCTTGCTGTCCGTGTGCTTTCGGAGAATTGAGCCGGATGAGGTGTCCCGTGTCATTTGGAGCCTGTAAACGGAGGGGGGAGAAGTAGGAGTAGGACACGCTAAGTCAGGGTTTCTTTTTTCTCGCTTAAGTGACTTACGACATGGAACGAAGAGCGTTGTCTGAGCAGATACGGTTCTCCAGAGGTGGATTTTTTCGGGGTGTTCACAGCAACTTACTTGAAATCTGGCGCACGTCTGCAGCGACGGCAGGGTACGGCGTACCTGGTGAGCTGCTGGGTGGCACCGGGCTGAGCCGACCTGCGAGCAGAGCAGCAGCGGGAGGGCAGCTCCTGCTGGCCCGCCTCTGTCCCAGGCCCGCCTGGGCGCAGTCCCAGCCTGGGGCAGGGGGTGCGGAGAGGCCCTGGGGGCGGGGGGGCTCCGGCCAGGCCCCCCCGGCCCAGGGTGGGAGCGGAGCAGCCTGGCTGAGGGGGAACCTGTCTGACGTGCGTTAGGAAGGAAGGAGGAACGCTCTCGGGAATTCAGGGCACTCTGGAAGAGGTCCAAGTCCTGTCGGCACATCGGCTTGAGCATCTGTCTCTTGGTTGTTTTTTTTTTTTCCTCGCAGGCAGGTGCCCTTTTTCCACACGTGCTGGGTTAAGGCCTCACGTTAGACTGGGGGTATTTTAGTGACTAAAGTTGCAGCCATAAATTTCCTTTCACCCTTCCCTTCTCCTCCTCCTCCATTTGTAAAATCTTCTCCTCACGCTCTGGCAGGTCTTCTGAGGATAAGACCAGGTTCAGCTTACAGTGCTCTGCCTGACAAACATCTATCGTCTGTGGGTTTATCGCTGTTGGATTTTAGAAGTTGGTCTTCGGAAAGTGCATCTGAGCCAGGTACAGGCCAAACAGGTGCTGCATTTCCCTGTGGAGCAGTCCCAGTACATGCCTCGAATACTATTAATCCAGATACTTAAATAGCACAACCACCAGTGAGTTCAGTTGCCTCCCAAGTAGCTTTAAAAATAGCAGGCGCGGAGCAGCGGGGATGTACTCATGGCAACCGTTTTTGTGAAGCAGATGGGCTGCTGCGTTTTGCACCAGTTCGAAGCTTTCCGAGGGTGTGTGCATCTTTGTTCCTCGATAGATGATATAATAGCCTCATCTGGAGGCTTCAGACCCGTGGATCCGCGTGGGCGGGCCGGTGCTGGTGGGGCGAGGGAGCACGGCTTGCAGATGGAGGCGGCCGACGCTGGTCGCTGTGGGGTTAGCCAGGAGCGCGGATGTGCGAACGAGGGCCTGAAGCTCCAGGCTGACGTAGCTCGTACGCTTACGTCTTCGGGTATTACAGAAGAGGAAGACTTGATTAAATTCCCCCCTTGCTCACAATGTCAGTTAATGCTGCGTGGCAGCCAGATGCTCTTTACCTCGGTGCTGATTGACTTCTGGCAGCGTGTTGGCAGAGAATATTGCTGGTGTGTGGTGTAAAGGAAGTGGAAAGCCAGGTGTTATCCACGTACTCCTGACACCTCATCCTACATTGTTCTGTTAGCTTGCCAACAGTTTCACTCTGGTATTTCTGGATTCGGAGGGATTGTATTCTGAAAGCCCCTGGCTGAGTCTAGAGGGAAGACCGTTCTGCAAGAGTTTAACAACTTCAGGGGCATTTCCCACCTTCCATGTTGTCTTCTGAAGGCAAAAAGTCTTACCTTCCAAACCAGCCAGTGGTTCCATTCACCTCAGATTGCATTGCCTTAACGCGCTTCCTCGAGCACACGTAGCGGTTCAGCCTGGTTTTCTGATCCTGGCACTCCTGCACCAGTTAAACCAGAGAATACAGTTTGTCTTCGGCAGCGCAGCGGCCGTTTGCATGCAGGCTTAAGTGGGGCGGTCGTGATCTGGGAAGAGCTGCCCCCGTGAGGGTGATCTGGCCTCAAAGCGTTTCAGCGCTGCAGCCTGAACCGAGAATGTTCTTGCTCCGGTGATTTGTAATTGAGTAAGAGTGAAAGATCGCTTCCTGCACTGCCTGCGTGTGTAAAGCTGCATCCAGAAAGCCCAAGGAAATACTGGTACTGGGGGAGGCACCTCATGCCGATAGTTCCATGTGGATTAAGGTCAGCTTTTGTGTAACTGCGGCTCTGCCATCCTAATGTAGGTACAGATCCAAAGCTACTTGCTTCCCTCACGTGGTGGGATGCAGAGCATCATTAGGTCTTAGCCCTGTACACAACCTCGTTCGCTTCTGTAGGACGTGAATGCAGGGGAGAAGCATTGCCCTGCTGGCTGCTGATTCAGAAACCTCTGTTAGGGGAGGCGTGAGTTACACCACCTCTGAAATCCAGCTGTCTCTGTGGTGCCAGTCAGAAATCAACTAATTCACTGTCTTCACATAAATAGCCATCGTGTCTGATGTTATAGGTACTTCAGGTAACTAAGTTTACCGTGCTTGGCTCCTTCTGACCAGAAAATCATTAAGTTTGGTTCATCAAAGACTGAAGGACTGATTCAGCCCAGTTGAGATTTAATCTTCACCACTGTCTGCCTTAAAACAAAGGCTAGGTAGCCAGTTTCTTCTGGTCAGTGTCTCCAAGAGGGGAAGAAAGCTAGCAGTAGTGAAAGGAGAGGATTGCTGGCCGAGTTCTGCCTCTTGCTGCCAGTGGCATTGCCAGGGAGCAGTAAAGAACTCGGCTGTGGCTCTAAATGGCTCTCCTAGTTCCAAATTTTAGGACAACGTGTGCTTGGCTCTATCCTCTGCTAGAGCATGTGGCGTGATAACTTTGTAAAAGTGCTCTTGTTGCAAACGTGTCTGAAAATGCAGAGCTTCACGATGTATAAACATATTCCAAATATATGGATCAAGAGTGAATTTTAATGCTCCAGAGCAGCTTCTTTGAATTACACCCGCTAACCTCCTGCTTTCTGGCTGCAGCCTCGGGAATGGGCTGGGAGTGTTAATGGAGGAGGCATTTGAATGCAGCCTCTAGAAATGATTTGCAGTAAAACACAACCTGGTTCAACCGTATTAAGGCATAATACCTGCACCGCTTGCATTCTGAAACAAGCGTGGAGAAACTAGACGGCAAAGATGCGAAAAAGGCTTTTCGTGGCAGCAGCATAGCTAAATGTCAGTGACGGCTGTGGGAGCAGTGGATGAGGTTTAACCTCCGGTAAGTTGGGGGTGTTGAAAAAAAGCACAGAAGCGATAAAGCAACACGAGGGTGGTCACCGGCACCAACAGCCCTCGTTTGGTTTTTGCCGTTTGTTTTTGCAGAGCGTTTCCTTCCCCGTGCCGGGGCTGTGGGCTCAGCCCGGAGGCTCTGCACCGGGTGGGCTGCGTCGCGCCAGCCTCGTCCCGTCCCCGCGCTGGGGCCTGCTGCCACGTGGGCAGGGTTACCTTAAACCAGCTTTGACTCCTGTTCCACCTACCCTTGCTCAGGCAGGGGCTGCTTTGCTGACCAGAAGCTGAGATCCAAAGCTCTGTAACTGATGCCTGACATACGGAGCGGCAGCGCTGCCAGCTCTGGCCGAGGGCAGGTAGGGAAGGGTGCCCCCCGCTGCCTTTTAAGACCTGTATTTATTTCTGAAATACAGGGGGAAACCTAAATGGCTTGCAGTCTGTTTATTCTTTGTGCTCTTTAGCTGCCCTCGCTGTTGACTCTAGCTTTGAAGCTGTGTTTCTGAGGAATTCACGCATGCCTTCGGGAGCCTGTGGTCCTGCTGCACAGCTGTTGGCATTTTAATAGGCCATAGGTTGCCAATAGCGAGTTGTTCTGGTACTGCTTCCTAGATAACTGAGGTAGGCACAGATTTATTTCTTATTGTTTTATTGCAGGAAGCTACATCTGCTAGCGTTTCAGGAGAGATCTCCAGCTTCTTCCTCAGGTCAGAAACCTCCTCCACTTCAGGGCAGGTCTGTACGCTCACAAGCACGAAGGAGTAGCACAGTGAGCTCTTGCAACATCACCTGCACTCGACGCTGTAAGGCTTCATTCCGTGCAAGGACAGACGGATGTGGCTCTGTACGTGGCCTCCCTTTTCAAACAGGATGTGTTCTGCATCCTCTGTAGGCTGCCAGCCCTGCCCTGTCAGAGCTGGGGTTGCAGCCATCTCTGAAATGGGTCAGGAATTATTTTCTAGCTGTGGCTCTTTACATAGTGAAACAGCAGCCTTTAGGAATATCCTGGGCCAATGTTTGGATCTGCTTTTTCTTTTGTAACGGCCTATGGCCTCGTATCAGTAGTCCATGCTGTGAAGGTGATCCGTGTTATTTCAGGTGGCTGCATGTGTTACCCCTCCATAGTCCTAGCTGTTCAACCTGCAGGATGAGAGGCTTTTTTCTTCTTGCAGGTTATTCATATTATGCCTTTGTGCACTTGCTGGGAGACGTGATGTGCATCACCGCCGTAACTCCTGACTTGGCATCGTGATCTCGCTGGTACCATACAGTGGGACTCAGCATCTCATTTTAGTGCCTGGGTTTGAAAGGCTCTTCCCACTGGACAAACAGTTGTGCCTGTGTTCACTGGATGAACAGCCTTGTTGTTTGGTGTATTTTTAATCTGATGAGCAAGAAAGGGAATTGTTCCGCGGGTTTTGAAATTGCTGATCATCACGGGTGTCATTTTCACGCGCTTCTCGTGAGTCTCCCATGTAGCTTGATTGATAAGGCTGAGATGAGGAAAAGATAGAGGAAACGGAATGGGGTTGTGGGGATGAGGAGGAAAACGAACAGGAAGCACACGGAGACTGGAGGGTTGGGAGGAGGCAAGTGTTGAAGAGACAGGATATTCTAGATAAGCCACAGTGTATACGGTCTCTGTAACGGATGCTTTCCCTGCAGACAGAAAGTAGCTGGGCTGGCAAGAGAGCAGGATTACGCCTTTCCTTTGACTGAATTTATCGTACTTCAATGGTGAGAGGAGGCCTTGTGTTAGAAGGTCCCATGTTGTCGCAGGAGATGGGACTGAAGCTAAAAATACTCTCACTGCTGTATGCTGCATTCTAAATAAGAAATGAACGCTGTCTGTTGAGCCTGAAAGTACGGGGGTTGCTTACATGGGAGGAAGGAAGAGAGCATGTGGATTTACTGTGCTGGAAGGACTTAGAAAGCTGCTGCATTAATTAGTAATGCGGCTTTAGAGACCTACAGAAACCATCACCCTGCATGTGATCAGTAACTAGCCCTAAAATGGTCTCTCTAAAATAAAACAATAATAATAAAAAAGCTAAAGCTAGAAAACCTTTTGGGATTTACCGCTTCCTAGAGCTGCATGCTTGCTGAAACGAGGCAAGTCGCTTCCCTTGCCATTCAGTGTACAAAATGTAGAAAATGAGCTTTGAGGTCTTGTTTAGCGCCTTTCGGAATTTATCAAGCGTTATGCTCCAATCTGGCTTTGCAATGGAAGAGCAGAACAAGGAACCCCTAGGAAAAAATCCTGTCGATCGGATGTAGCCTCAGGGTTTCGGTTTGGGATAGTCACCTCCCTTTTGCTTCCAGAACAACACTTTGTATGAAATAACTGCGGCAAGATGTTTCACTAACGGCTGTCGGGTTAATGATCGGCAGAGACTCGCTCCCTCAGCCGGCTGTCCCATGAAGAATGGATCGGCACATGCCTACCTGTGCTCGTGCACCGCAGCCGGAGTTTCCCGTCCTCTGAAATGCAAGCTGTGAGTGTGAGTACTGCAAAATGGGGAGGCCAGAATGAATGCTGCCGAGGGGCTCCGATTACCTCGTTCTTTGTCCAGTCACTTTTGTTTCCAGCCCGTCAGGGATAACATTGCTCATCAAAATATAAATGCTGATGGCCAGGAGAAGGGGAAGGAAAGGCTCGTCTGGAAAAAATCAGGCTTAGAGATTTATTCT
This sequence comes from Anseranas semipalmata, assembly GCA_013399115.1. NCBI lineage: Eukaryota > Metazoa > Chordata > Aves > Anseriformes > Anseranatidae > Anseranas > Anseranas semipalmata. The sequence goes on along the minus strand of VXAA01001508.1, from coordinate 49,309 downwards.
CCACCTGTCTGCCTTCTGTCAGACTCTTCCAGGCTTTATCCACACTTAGCAAAGGTGAGGCTAGGTGTGGGATCGGGGTTTTCAGTGGGTTTTGTTTGCACGTATATTGGTTGGGGAGAGGGTTGCCAGTTTGCTTGTGTTTTCACCCTGCTTTTTCTGTTTCTCTTTCTAGTTCTTGTTCTTCCCATCATCGCATAGATTGTGCCTGCGTGTTGCTGACTGTGAGGGAGGAACATAGGATAGTTATAATTCAGCAATCTTTCTGGGTTTCTTAATGCTCCGTCGCACTGGAACGGAGCAGTAGCTGAGTGCTCACGCTCTGACACAGACGTGCTGCTCCAGGTCAGCCCAGCTTGTGTCCCGCTTCCAGACTGAGCAGGAAGGGCCGTTTCAGAGACGGGCTGCCTGCCTCTGTTACAGATAATTATGCAGTAACCCCTCTGTAGGAAAGCTCTTTTCCTGGCTTCTGTCAGTGGCCTGTTATGTTTTATTTCATACTTCAGTAACATCAGGCGATTGCGTCTGCATAAGCGTTGAATTCCTTTCAAGTACAGAGCTGCTCATCCTATGCCTTCGGTAGCCTGCAGCGCTCCTTGCCACAGGGGAAGCGCTCTGCTGTGGAGCAGTGTGTTTCCTAGAACTGCTTCTTACATTTGCTGCCTTCCAGCTTTGTTGAATACCCTCTTGCCCCTGTACTGGGACTAGTTGATCGTACCCTGGCCACTGTTTTCTTTAAGGGTGCTTTCTGATGTAGGTTTATAGCGATGGCTTTTCCTGCTTTCCATGCAAGCATGAGTGTTCTTTCAAAACAAATCTGCATGTTGTCTTCCTTCCAGTAGTGATTCATACTCATCTCCAGTTGCGATGGCTCTCAGCAGCGGAGAATCAAGGATATGTGTCTGAGTACAGCCGGTGGTGACAGCCACAGGGGACGTAAATGCTCTCTGGTCCTCAGAACCCACTCCTGGCAGCCAGGCAGCAAGAGCCTATTCTGACATCTCCCAGTGGCGCAGCCAGCAAACTGCTGTCACAAAGCGCAGCACTTTCCCATATTCTGCTCTTAACCAAGACGTAATTTATGTAATTAGCTTTCTCTGATTAGGATGCAGTCAGCGGAGTGCGAGCATGATGTTACATCACAAGGTATTGGTCTTTCTTAGAGAATTGCTTTTATCCGGAGGAGCAGAAGCTGATTCAACTGCTGTGTCTCCGTCTCCCCCTGTGCTGGCTCTGGCACTCCTCTGACCTCACTTTTTAGAGTTAAACTGACAAAATCTAGCCAAAAGGCAGTTTGTAGTTTTCTGCATGACACTGGGTCTGGCACGCTCCAAAGTCGAGGCAAGAGGAAAAGATGGGAAAGGAGAAATGGGACCGGCAGCGGAGAGAATCCCAGCCTGTTGCCCCCAGGATGGTGACGAGTCAGGGATGCAGCAAGCTTTCTTCAGCAGCCTTTTGTAATTTGCAGACCTCTTCTGCTGAGTAGCCTTTTTACAGGTGAACAGCAGCAGATATTGATGGAAGGGCCTGAGGTTCGGTGAGAACGCGTTTGTACCTTGTCCTTAAAACCATTGACCTGGTTTGTACTGCTGAACACTGCCTTTATAAACAAACCATCATAAAACATTGGTATTCATGAGGGGATGAAAAAGCTGGTCTTAACGCATAAAAGGATTTTTCCTGGACTATTATTGTTTTTTGACTAAATGTGTACCATATAGAAGTGACTCAGAGTGAAACATGTCTGGGCACAGTAGGGTGTTACCTCTTGGGTAACTAAACATACTTTTAGCACTGGGGTTGACTTCAGGCAGCTTATTTACTGAAGAGCTCTTCAGCATACTCGAGCCAAATTGCAGTCATGTTACATCACACGGTATTAATGAAATTATTCCAGAAATGAACTTGGCCTCATGTGCAGGTTAATTTACACTATAAAGACTTCTCTGGTACAGCTATATTGGCGAACTCTCCCAGCTGAAATGCAGCTGATATTGGCAAAAAAAAAAAAAAAAAAAGCTTGAATAGTTAAGCTTCTGTATGTCTTCCTGGGTCATAAATCTGCCTTAGAGGCCAAGAGATTTGTTCAGCATACCTGTCGCTTGCATCAGGGATTTTGTTCCTAGTCTTGTGTTGATTCCCGTCAGAGTTTTCATTTTCCAGGTTCACTGTTCCAGCAAAGCCCTGCAATATTGAGTTGACCCATGTCTTGATTTTTCATCTTTGCGTGTGGCGTTTTGTTTTGCTTTGAAAGGTAGCTCTCTTTTTTTCTTTATAAGAGCATCTTGTTTACAAGCACAGCTTTCTTGCAGCATGGAGTTGTAGCCATCTCTTGTGCCCTTCATGGTCGGGGTATTACCAGAGTTTTCCTTGCTGGATTTTACATTGCCATCTTTCCTCAGTAGGAGTCTAAATTCAGGCAGCAAAAGGCAAATCTGGAATCTCTCAGAACGACAGCCACCACTTATGGGATGAAGAAAGTTTATAAATATATCAGCAGTGGATAATCGGTGAATCTTCATTTTACATCTACTGTCTGCCACAAGCAAAAGGCTTTCCAGGCTACAGAGTTACAGGAACTTGTACTGTCTCTGAGGTATGGTGAATTCATCTACCTTAGTCTTGCAAGCGCCTGTACAGAACAAATCTGGGGGGGGGGCGGTTCTGGAGCTTTTGTTCCTTTATCTGTTATAACTACAAGGGAGATTTCAGCTGTGACTCGTCCAAAGGGCAGACGGGCACTGGGAGAGCTGGGAGACTTTCTTTTCTCTTCTAAACTTTGTTTTTGAGTTTTCACCATGTGGTTGACTCGGTGATGGGCCTGACCCCCTCTCTGTGCCTGCCTTCCCAGTCCCACGGAGGTCTCGCCCTGGGTTTGCTGGTCCCCTGCATCCCCAGCCGGCTCGGCCGGAGGTGCGGGTCAGAGCTCAGCGGGCGCTCTGGTTGAGTTGTTCCCCGATGGTTTGCACGCGCGGTAGCTTGGTGGCCATGGCTGTGGACAATCGGATCTGAGAGATACGTGGGCCGGGTGTTAGGCAAGTTATGCAGAGCTTGAACTGTAAAGCAGCCCCGTCTCCTGCGGTGCGGAGCAGCAGCGATCACGCACCTTAGACTGGGGAGTGCAGCACCCGCGTGCAGCGACCGGAGCATCACAGCTCGCGGCTGCGCTGGGCAGCCCAAGTGACATCTGCAGTGCAGGCCTGTTCTGGTGTCTTCTGTGAATGCTTGTGAATTTGCGTGTGATAAGAACGCACTGGTGATCAGTTTGGCAGCCTGGCACGTGATTCTTTCTTGGCTAATCCAGCTCCAAATTAGTCTATCAGAACAATAGAAGTAGGAGTTGGTGTGGTGACTCAGTGCGTGATCAGAGCTTTTTTTTTTTTAAAAAAAAAAAAAGGGCAAATGCGTCTTTCAGTGTTCAATACACGCACTATTACAGACTCGTATTTCAGTAACTGAGTCATCCGTCCGTTTATTCCTTTCTTTACACTTAAGAGTTTGGTGGTTCTTTGCTTGTGATGTTTTTGCTCCTGGCACACATCCCTGGCCTCTGCCCAGAAAGAACTTGTGTTCTGTAGATGTGGCAAGAAGTCCTTGGATATGTGCTGCTCCGGGTTGCGCTGTCTAAAGCACAGTTTGTAACAGGAGAGGCAGTGCATGACATTTACTGTTACAGGCCCTTCTTGTCCTTGTTTTCCTGATGTCCAGCTTTTCTTCTCTGCTTCAAGATGACCTCAAAGCTGTGCTGTGCATCTCCCGTCTGGAAGGTGCCAGGTCTACATCCTTTGCTGCTACATGGCCGAGTCTGTTAGAATACTTCTCCCTGCCTTCTCCGTGCTCCACCCTTACTTACTCTTCCAAAACTCATCCGACTTGTTCTATAGCTTGTCGTAAAGGTTCGTTATTCTGTGACTTTTTTTCCTCAGTTTGGCACAATTTTGATTTCAGAATGTGACAGCACAAGTTGCATAATATCACCAGCTGCATGCTAATTTTTAAAAACTCCCCTTGTTTCCATTATTAAGCGAAGAGTTTAAAAGTTTTAAGATTTAGATGAAAGAACTGCTTGGAATTTATTTGTTTTTCCTAAAGTAACCCCTGATGCTAGGTTTTAGAAGCCCTGGACAGGGGGCCTGCCCTGTGCAGGAGGCGATGCACGGGAAAGCTCTCGCCGATGGGACACAGGGCACGAGGAGCGGGGTTCCGTGTCCATTGCTTATGGGAGACACGAGTCTGGCTGCGTGCGACTAGAGCCCGGACCTAACTGAATTGCTGCCTTTCAAGGAAGCTGGTAATACACAGCCAGGAATGCTGGTGCTGGAGGGTTTTCTAGTGGTGATTGACTGCTTTCCCCATTCTCCAGGAGGTGTTATCACTCCCCGACTCGTACTGGTGGACCTTTATCGACATCGATCGCTGCCTTGGAGGGAGCTGTAACACGCAGTTCAAAAGCTGTGCGTCTTCGGAAATAGGCTTCTTTGGGAGATAAGGTTGAAGCCATAAAAAGTCAATCACTTGCCGACTAGATACCAGCTTATTTTTGTGGAGAACTTTGAAATCGTTCTTTGTATCCTGCTGTTATTTCATGCTCACCTTGTTTTCGCTCCAGTTCTTTCCCCACCCGCCTTTCACATCCATGGTGCTGTCTTCCCCCTGCAGCGAGGCGGTCTGGCCGGATTCTGACCTCAGTTTCTCAGCCGTGGCCAAAGTTTCTTTCATTAACCTTTTCTTTCCTGTCCAGTTGCTGTCAGTCCTTTTCCTGTATTTTGTCTCTGGGTCATGTGAATACTTCATTCTAAAGGCATCGGTGCTCAAATTTGGCATTTAGAGAGCCCATGTGTATCTTCCCCCCTGTGTGAATGAAGAGCTAAATTGATGGGTGCGGGGCTGCGGGTAGGGTCCTTCTGCCCTGGTTCATCGAAACGGCCTTGCTGGGAATTCAGAAGTTTGTTTTGCGAGTAGTTGGTGGACGTGGTGACCCTACTTCTGAACCCTTGCTTGACACACTTGCAGTGAAGCATCCAAACAAGACTCGTTTCAAATGACAAAGGCTTGCTCAGTTCTCTTAGTAACGCAGTCTGCATCATCTGTCTCCGAGCCATTTTTCCATCGTAACTGCTAGCGTCTCCTGTACAACAACCAGCACTTGTCACCGAGAGAATCGGGGGCTGTTTGCGGTGGGGGAGCCGTCCGGCTCTGTGGGCTGGCGGCTGTGCTGGGCAGTGATGTAAGCGCAGGCAAAACAGAGCAACGCTATTGTTGAGAGCTGCTCGAGTCCCTTCTGTCCATTTGGTCAGGGAAGAAAAAACCCCGCCAAGTAAATAAATGTCCGTAAAGCACTCGGACACCTCCAGGTTGAACTGTCATGGATTTTGATGCATTGTGTATCCAGCTGGCTTCCACAATCCTGTACGGTGTTCCCCGAGGATGATGGACTGTCACCTCTCCTGCTTGGAATATGTTTCGACGGAACTTCTCGGCACCCGGCACGGCTGCATCTTGCTTGCTTCTGCTTCTTACGTGCGTTTGGCGTGCGTGAGCTTGGCAGGAGCTAGAAAGGTGGCAGCCCCGAGCCTGTACGGATGGAACGTGTCCCCAGGCTGCCCTTCAGTGTGCCGTCTGCTGACGGTGCTTCGTGTTTCTGTTGGTTTCTCTCCATTTCCCCGCAAGGCATCTGGGTGGCAAAGCCTCGGAGATGCAGTTTTCTTTAACAATATCTGTGCTGTAGTTAAGTGCCCTGTCCTAAACCCATTATCTGGGGACACCTACAGCTTTTGGATCATAAGTCTAAACCAGCTAATGGCTAGATAAAGGCTCCCTTTCTATTATATGTATTTTCACCTACCTTTACATTTTCTGTGCTTTATAGGCAGCAATTAGGCCCTCTGTTTGTAGCAGGACCTGCTGTGTTTGTAGGATGGTGTGAATTGTGGTGTGCAGGGAGCACAGCGGTGTGAATGCTGCTTACAGACCTGGCAAGTCAATTTTGGAATGGGATTTTCAGGTGTTTTTCCTAGGCTTTACCAAAGGTCTCTCTTCCATTAGAGCTTAGCACTAGATAACCTGGTTAAAATAGTAACTCTTCTCCGGGGCATAACACAGGATCGTTCTAGTCTCTGTGAGCTAAGGGGGCATCAGCGATCCTGCTCCAATTCAGTCTTCAGAAGCGCTCGGGAACAGATGAGGCAGCCTTAGTGGTGTGTCTCTGCTCGTCAGTCTGCTGCACTGTACATGATCGTGAGCTGGGACGTGGCTCGTTGGCCTCTTGAAAGCGGTGTTATCTTCCTTGTGCCTGATCACACTGCGATGTTGCTTCAGTGATGCTCCACTGCTGCGTGAAGTGGTGAACCAGCAAGGGGAGTGGAGCACTGCGTGCTGCGAGCGGGAGGATTAGTTCTGCTTGAAGGATCCGACACAGATCCACATCCCAGAGACTGGGGGACCGTGGGTGTGTGGGCTGGGCACCAGAAATAGGAGAGCTTGCCCTCACCCTTTGTGTAAATGAGGAGGAGGGGATCTGAATAAGAAGCTCTTTGTGTGCGCTTATCTATATACCGTCTTATTTAGCCCGAGGTTTTCCCGCATCTGCTCCTGTGTACAAAACATCAGACTGAGACACGTTGTGCTACTGAAATGTTTGGCATTAGGAAGCTCTCTTGGTTGTCTTTGCCCTCCCGGTAAGCCTGGAGCCTTTCTATGACGTTTCGTACTCTTGGCTGTCTTACATATGGCTGCTGCCATAAAGCAAGAGTGAAGCAACTGCTTTTCTAAATGGTTCACCAGGGCAAAATTGTTTCGGCAGGTTGTGCTTGAAGCATTGTACCCAGTTGGGCACAACTCAGCTTCGAGTGTGTAAATAGGAGTTTTAATCCCTGTTGTGGTGTTTTGCTAGCTAGGTTGTCTTGTGGGACAGAGGCCCATGTTAGCCCTAAGTAGCCTGGGTCTTCTACGTGGCCTTCTTCTAAAGCGTTTCCTTGTGTGCTTGTTTTAGCTCACTCGCAGTCACAGTTAGCGTCGTGGCTTTATGTAACAGTGCTACTCTGTCCGTGGCACTAAAATCACAGTTGGTAAACATCCCTTCTATAAAATCTGTTCATGCTGCTTTCCTCCGCCTGTCTCCAGAGCTGCAGTAAGACTGCGCGTGAGATCTGAACCCAAAGAGGCTCTGTGGTTTTTCACCGAGCACACTGTTACTTCTGTATGGGGATGCAAAAGCAGATAAACCGGTGGGTTGTTGCTGTGCATCGTTCCCATGAGTTAGGTTCGTGTCACGCTATGGCGAAACATCTTCCGCCTGCTCCCTTTCTGGTAAGCCCTTGCTCTACGGGTAGGGTGGTGGCCAGGGGGACGCAGCGTGCTGTCCCGGGGCCGCAGGCGTGTGGCCAGCTCGGGAGCTCGAAGCTCCATAAAGCTCCCTGCGCAGCCCCGCTCTTCACAAAAGCTGGCGCAGGGTTGCGTCGGTTTATTCTGCGGTGGTATATTTAGGTCTGGAGGAGTAATTACATAGCTTTGAATGAGGCTCGAGTCAGAAGAGGGCAAAGCTTAGCCTGGCAGGGATTCAGCCTTCTGGGAGTCCTTTTGCAAAATGCTACAGACAGCTTTTTTTAAAATAGAACTTCTGAAGACCCCTTGAATTGGCACCTAGTGCTAGGCATTGGTCTAATCTATTTCTGGTGCTTCAAATACAGCTTAAAACTTAAAATTAGACACTTTGGGGTTTAAGCTGTTAGTATCTGCTTTGCTTTTAGGTGCCTTGTGATTAGGATGGAAGGAAACGCCTCTCTGTGCATCCCTCGCCACGCTTCGGGTGTTGTTTTGGTTTTTGTGTGATGGTTCCTAATTGTACGTCAGAGAATCTTCTAGAGCTAAAAGCAAAACTGCTTCTCATCCGACTCCACTTTTTTCCTATTTTAGTGTTCTCTAATTACCATCCTAACGATAACTTGATGGGAGGTGGACAGACAAAGCCCATTGCTTCACCACATGCCGTCTTTTGGAAATATGGGAATAATTTTTTACAGTTTGGCTTGAAACAATGCTGCTGCTGCTTGCTTGTCTGATGATCCAGCCCCAGCCCCCACCCTTAAAGCCACTCTTAAAAGGAAAAAAAAAAACTGTTGAAAGTCGTTGCTGAATGATTGTGAAACTTGTGACTGGAAAGCAGCTCTGAAGCTTATCTAGGGAGCCCCTTGCCATCCTGTGCAGGCCGCGCTGCGGGCACAGGCGGCCCCGAGCCTCGTGTGCACCTGTAGGCCAGGGTCTTGCTCGTGGTGCTGTAACGTACCCCCAGATCCTCTTCTTGTCTCTCCTTGAGCTTTAAAGGCCAAAGTATATCCTTAATAGGAAACAGAGTGTCTGTTAGCTGCCGAAACGCTTCGTATCTCCTGCGTCCCACCTACCTGCCTTGCGGCTCCGAAGCACAGGCGTTCGCAAGAGATTTTCTGTTCCGTTGAATTCTTCTCTCACCTGTATCTGACTTTTCCTTCCTCTAGGTCATTTGAGATACCTACTACTATGTCACGTTTAAGGCACCTCAGATCTGAAATTTAACTTGACTAATTTGGCTGGCTTGGTGAATGTTCTATTATGGGCAAAGCCTTTTTAATCCCTGTGGAAGCGTATCTTCTCCTGCCTGAAGGAGTTGAGCAGAGCAATGAGAACCAGACCTCATCTTGAATTAATCCCAAATTCAAAGGTATTTTCAGCACTTAGATGTCTGGTATTTCAATGAGTTCCATCGCCACAGAGGAGTTTAAGCTCGCTGCCTTGAAGGGATTGCTGCCTTCTGTTTTCCCACCTTTCAAACAGGGATGATCAGCCCTTATCTACGCTACAGAGGATTACAGGTTTTAGTCATTTGTCACTACCCCTTTTCTGGTCTCTGCTGTTGCTTTAGCCAGCACCTTGAAGCCCCACAGAATAGTTTTGAGGACTGGCAGGGCCCTGCTGGGTCAGGACCCAGTCCCTGACATCCTTTCACATTACTTTTGCCCCAAGGTTGGGAGGAGCTGAGGCAATACCCAGATCTTGCTTCCCTTTGCCACCGGTGTCTCCAGCTGGCCTGTGCCTGGGTCAGACGGTGGGAAGCTTCCCTTTCCCTGCTAAAGCAAACAGTTCTGTTGGTGCCCTTGCCCCTTTGTCCTGTGCTGAGAGAAGAGATAAGAGTTATATGCAAACTTGCTGGCTCATAGCTGTCAGCAGTGCCGTGCCTCCCCCCCAGCCTCGTTACTTCGAGAGTTTAATTGGCTGAGGGCCAAGGGCTGAGCTACAAACAGATCAGACCTTGCGATGCCGCCTGTGGAGGATCACTTGGTACCCGGGGCCTCGTGGAAGGCCCCACACGACTCCTTTCCCTGCTCCTTTGAACCCGCGTCCTTTGAAAGATGAAGTTCGGCTTCCCTGGCGGGCTTGCAGAGCCCGAAATATGCCTGAAGCAGCTCCCGTGCGTGGAGAGCTGCATCCTCCTCCTCCTCCTCCTCCTCTTCCTCCTGAGGACAGTCGCCCCCTCTTTGGCTGGGGCTGTTCTTGCTTGGCGTTTGCTTGGCGTGGTCCCGTCTGCACGCGCCTACAAGCGTTTCCACCTGCGTTTTCGTCCTCCCTCAAGCTGGCAGTTCTCATGGGCTTAGTCCCAGCATACGAAGCAGGGTGGGAAGGACAAGCTGTCCAGGACAGAAAGCATGTTTACTGCGCAGAAGGCTGTACAAAACAGGCACGGTGCAGGAAGACAAACTCGCAAACCTTCAGCGCAGTTCAGTTACGGAGGCTGGTTCTGTCCAGGCTGGACAATGAATGAGCTAAACTGGCTAAGCAGGAAACGTTGAAGAGCTTGTGAGAGTTTAAGGTAAATGTTGATGAGATAGTTATTCTACCCTGTAACCTAGATGGATTTTTATCTGCATTAGCTAGTGAAATCGCTTGATGCTAACGTAACACTCTGTACGGTGCAGTTTCGGGTGGTGTGCATCAAGTTAGGTTGTAGAGGATCTTTGCAGACCATGCTCCCAGACATTAACAAAGATAATACCTGGGATTGATTTGGCTTTGTACCTTTATTTGAAGACTTTTTTTTTTTTGCATTCTCATAGAGAGGAAGTGCAGGAAAACTGTGTCCGCTGGAAAAAGAAATTCACCTTTGTGTGTAAAATGAGTGCCAACCCAGCCACAGGACTCCTGGACCCCTGCATCTGCCGAGTATCCGTCCGTAAGGTGAGCACCTAGCTTCTGCTTCTGGCAGGTACCACCTGTGTTTTGGTGTTGTTCCTAGCTGCTTTTTTGGCAGCAAGAATTGCGGTGGTGGACTGTGGTGGGAAGGGAGGGTTGTTTGGACTAAGACATGAACTGAATGGAGCCCCTCTCTCCAGCTTGACAGAGGGTGGGAGGGACTGGGGTGCTGGTACAGGAGCTTGTGAAATCCTGAGACCAAATTCCAGGATTGAGTAATGACTTTCCCCATGTTTCTCCAGCGCATATAACAGCTCCTTTTCCTGTTTGTTTTGTCTCCCATTATAGGAGCTGAAGGGCGGAAAAACCTACTCGAAGGTAAGAGCAAAGAAAGGGCAAATGTGACAGAGTGATGACGGTCTTGTCTGCTGTTAGTGCTTCGTGCCCATTTGACCGTTCAGCTACTGGTTTCTGAATGCAGCGTGGCTGCTGCATGAAACAGTCTGGAGAGACGCTCATTAGTTCTTAGTCTAGGCCTGAATTAAGCGATTACCCAAAAAAATTTTCTTGCTGGGACAGGATCCAGATTGCACTGGATGTGGATTTGAGAAGGGGGTTGGGAAGATGTTCTGCATGTCCTCAGACTTTGGGGAAGTTCTGAGTCAGATGTGAACTCTCTGGCTTCTGGCAGTGTCTTGCTAATAAAGAACTACAGACTCCAGTTCTGTCCTCCCAAACAGTAACCAGCTGCGGCTGGGGTAGGCACCTCGCTGCATTATGAGCACAGGCAGAAACCTACAGCAGAAATTGCTGCCCTTCCAAGGCGCAGGAGACACTGAGGCAAGAAACAAACTCATCAGCAGGAACATCAGTTTTTTGTTTTCTTAGCCCCCCTGCCTCGTTTTCTTGTTCAGGCTATGGGAGAGACAATGGGCTGGATGCCACACCTTCTCTTTGTGCTGGAACAAGAGACAATGTTGGCTTAAAAGCTGAGCTCACACAGAGCCTGAAACCATGTTTGTTTGAAAATGAGTCACTGGTGCTAGTTTCTAATAAACAGATGTTCAGATCACACATGACCTTGTAAGAATTTCTTCTAATCGATATCCTTCCTGAGACCATGGATGTAACAGGCTTTGAGAGGAGAACCACGCTCACACCTAGGTACTGCTGCTGTGTGGTAGAGGACAGTGTTGCTGCCCCCACTGTTCCTTTTTTGTGGCTAATGAGAACATTGTCTCTAGGGCCATCAGTTTCACTAAATTCGCACTGAGGGGGAGGCTATTCCTCTGTTCTGCAGAGCTGCCTGTCCAGGGAGTTCAGCATAGCTGGAGGAAGAGACGTGCCTGTGAGACGAAGTAAATGCATCGGCCTGTTCCTCCAATGATGTCCATCCTGAAGTTTCCCACAGTATTTGGAAATGTAGAATTAAAGGAAGCTCAAAGGCAGTCTCCACGGTGGAGTTAACCTGGACTCTTATTCAGATCATGTTCTAATTTACATCCCCTTTACTTGGTCCGCAGTTGTGTTTAGAGGCATTTTAAGAGATTTAGTTGCTCGAGACCAAAGCTCAAGTACTTGTCTTCTCTTACCTTGCTTGGTCTCCTGTGAAGAAACAGAATGACTCGCTTGCATGCCAGTAGTCCCTTGGTGCCTTTCCACAGCTCTTTTCAGACAGGCATATCGTCCTGGAATTCAGCAGAAGATGACATGAGCACGTGGGCAGCGCAGAGGTGAGGGATGTCACAGCAGACAGGGTGATTGGGCTTTGCAGTTTTGGTCTATGGACCAGGCTTGTTCAAACTCATTTCCAGGCAGAGCCTCATGGCAGAACTGAGTTGCTTGGTATTCCTAATGTTTCTACCAGCAGTCATCTTTGTGTTCCTGCAGTTATTTCCCCATTCCTAAACAATGAGTCCTCACCTTCTCAAACTATATTCACTCAGTTGAAAACTCCTCTAATTGTGGCAGATGTGGAGCACCCCCTTTACCTGGTCCCCCTTCAGTGGGGGCTAAGAGTGGTGGAGCTGTTTGTGCTCAAGACGGAGTTTCCATAGACTCGTGCACCTTTTGGTTTGACGTTAATGTCACTTCAGTGTCAGGGGTTATAGAGTGGAAGCCAACAGGAAGGACTGATAAAGCGGAAACTCTTTCCCCGAGCTGGAAGAAACACCATCAACTGGCTGGAAAACTGAGGAAGCTATTAGGAAAGGTTACATATGAAAACATCCTTTTGCTAAGGGATCCTTCCTCTATATACTGGGAGTCTGCTTCCTGAGAAGAGCTTCTGACCTCAGCACGCAGCGTGGGCTGTCGGAGCGTTCCCCACGCTCTGTCCTCTGATGTTGATCTTCTCAGAGGGGCCCTCGGCACTCTGTTGGCGCTTTGGTGCAGGAAGAGGGGATCTGGGTCTCGGGCACTGCTGTGCCATGTTGTTCTTCTGGTGTGGTTGTGCCATATCTCTGCTGCCCTCCAGTTCTGTCACTCTGATGCATTGCAGCTCCCTGTATGGCTTTCTCCTCCCCAGTTTATCTCTGAAAGATAAAAAGTCACTGCTTTTTTTCTTTATTGTTGAATAGCAAGAAACATAGCCCTTGGTGAGAGGAGAGAGAGGAACATCTACAGCAAGGACTGAAGAAACACTTGAGTTAAGGGAATCCTTAAGAAGGGAGAAAAAAGGGAGTGAAGCTAGGTTATTTTTTTCTTCCTTTCTTTTGTTACAGAAAGGTTCCTGTTCTGTCGCATACTTTTTTTCTTTTCTTTCTTTTCTTTGCCATCAGCACTTGTTCCCCCTTGAGAATGGGATGGAGGAAACAGGTATCTTAATCTGGTTGCTATCATACTTGAATCATACATCTTGCGCAGGCTGTGGTTTAGACTTTTGATTTGGAATAATGGGAACCAGTGTTCATACAGTAGTGACTGTGGTTTGTGCTGTAACTCCCTGTCAGCTTCCACAGCTGAGAGCACTGCGTTTCCTTAGCATGGTGCTATGGTTTGAGGCTCACAGTTCAGTTGTATCATCCAGGTGTCAACACCAGGGCAGGAGAAACATGCACAAAATAACAGCTAGGTCTGAGCTTTTACTTGTCCACCTTCTTTCCATGTTCTTGTAGAACCTGACCTGTACACTGAAGTGATGCCAGCTTTCTGTGCTGGGGCTGTTTGGCCAAATATGGGGTACAGCATCTCTTTCCGGTCAGGTTAGATGAGACACAACTGACTTTTATTGCCAGAGTTCTAAGTAAAGGAAGCTGTAATTTTTTCTTTTGGAAAGGCAGTGTATTCCTACAGTAGGAATTAGAGCAAAAGAGCAAAACTACTCTTCATTGTGTTTGTCTGTACTCAAGAGGCATCAATACCCTCTTTGAATTTGCCTGTAATCTTTAACTTTGTCACCTTTCCTATTTGTTTTCCCTTTGTTAAAGAAAGTTTAGAGAGCTCATAACTAAATCTCTCCAGACATTTCTCTTCCCTTCTGCCTGTCAAATGTACCGCTTGCTGGTTAAATCTTGGAGGTGTTGAGGAAGCTTTGCTGCAGGACTTGCCCAGCCCAGCAGCTGCATCTGTGGCAGTAAGGCACACGCGGTGCTGCATGGCTCTCGACTCCCAGTTCGCTGTGCCACATGGCTCAGTTTTGTTTTTCAGGACAGTGTCACTTTCCTCTGTAACAATATCCTTTCATCTCCTGGTTCACATGCTCCACTGCATTCTGGGATGGCCCAATACAAAGAGCGCCTTATTATGTTTGTGTATGTGTGATACTGTTTTTTCCACATGGTTGACCTAGTGCCTTCCATGTCCTTGGTTATGCAACTGCTGCGGGCTGGTTAACACTGTCCTGGCCAGCACCACTGCTGGATTTCTTTCCTCGCACAGGGCTGACTTCCCACAGGCCTCTGAGTGTTCACCTGGCTGGGGATGAGGAATGTGACCCTTCCCATCCTCAGGTGTAAGGGGTCTCTACGCCCCCATCTCTGAGCGTGCTGGCTTGTGTTTCTGCTCTAACTCACAGAGGTTGGTCTGTGTGACACCACATATCCCTTTACTGAAGTGTGTTTTTCTTGTTTTGTTTTTCTTTTTTTGTTCTCTCCCATTCCCCTCCATTGTTTTCTTGGCTACAGCTGGGCTTTGCTGATCTAAATCTGGCAGAATTTGCGGGCTCTGGATCCACTGTCCGTTGCTGCTTGCTGGAAGGATATGATACTAAGAACACGCGACAGGACAACTCCATCCTAAAGGTATGGCAGCTGGTACTGCTGCAGTGGAAATCCTAATATTGATTACAAAAAGATCGCAGCCAGAGTGCAGTGCTGAGCCTGAAAGAAGATCCTGTTATGTACGAAGACAGGTTTCTGCTTTTATGCTGCTGGTCTGACTAGGGAAGTTTGCCATTACCAGAGTTGCCCTTTGATGTCTTGGCATCCATTTGGCCAAGTGATGACCCACAGTAACATTCTTTGTCATCAGAGAAAGCACGAGGAGGGGAAAAAAGTCTGAAGTGCATTGTCAGAGTTGCCAGGCTGGTGTCCTGCTGAGACACTGCAACTTGGAGCTATTGATGCCTGCGCTTGGGAAGGGAGGGAATACCTCGCTAAATCCCTGATGCTGATCTCCTTTTGAGAGGAACTAGGTCTCATTAATCTTTATGCCTAGCCCTTGACCTCCTGGCTGTTGTGACGTGAGGTGCTTACTGCAGCATGGCTAGTGATGTGCCTTGTCCCCTCTCTCCAGGTCACAATCGGGATGTCCTTGCTGTCAGGGGACCCCTGCTTCAAAACGTGAGTTTCTGAGTACTCGTCCTGTTTTGGGGAGACTGGGACACCTGGTGCTTTTGCAGTTTTCTGTTGGAGACTAAAATTGCTTGGGAGGGGGAAAAGATATGTCCTTGACATAAGGAAGTATGGGGGAAAGCTTGAAAATGATGGTCTAGATTGTTGGATCAGCCAGAGTAGTATAGCAAGACTGCTGGTGGCTGATTTGTTCTCTGCTTTTGTTTCCCAGCTAAAAAAAAAAAAGGAAGAGTCTGCTATAGGGTGGGGGAATCCCAAATTTCAGGGCCAGTGGTAACATCTACAAGCAATAGGAGATTTGAAGGGTGATCTGCAAGGGCTGCTGAAGTGTGTGTCAGTTTTCACTCCTGCTCTAAGAGATGGGATGGCGGGGGGGGAGTATATTTCCAATTTCCCTTTTAAACCCAAACCTCATTTCCAAATCTCTTGTACTCCTTGGAATGACTGGGGTTGTCTTTTTTTTTTCTTCTTCATGGGGAAGAAACAGTCTTGGTTGTGCCTAGTGGTTTTTTTTTTTTTTTTTCCTCCTAGTGTCAGTTAAGTTTTGGAAACTAATGGATGTTGATAACAAACTTTGTGTTTTACAAGAGGGAAAGAGTTTCTCATAGCTCTTGGGTTGGTTTCAGTGACCCCCAAGAAGGGAAAGGTCAATGAAGAAAGCAGTCTTGGAAATGAACACATTTCAGCACATAGCATGCAAGATGATGTTGGATTGAAACAGCAACAAAAATAGTATGAGGCTGAAACAGTTGAATTCTTCTTTTCTTCTGCAGGGACCTAGGTTCATAATTTGTATTGATCAGTAGAGAAACTGCAATCATATACATATTTTTATTTTATTTTTTAATCCATTGTGATAAGAAAGAATAAATACAGCAGAGCTACAGAGCAGTTCTGTTGCTTTGATTATTGTTGGGGAATCAATTAACAAATACAGCAGTAACATGTGCCTTTATACTGCAGTATAAAGTTGCAAGGTTATGCAATCCAAGCCAGTCTGTCATAGTGTGCTGTGAGGTGTGTGACCATGTAACAGGACTGCCCTGTGCTGATAAAAGTATTCTGTGTTGACTCCCAACAGAATGAGAGAAGGAAGCTTTACCTTAAGGTCATCTCTTGTAGCAGTAACATTCTGGGCTAAAAGGTCTAATTTTAGGAGCTAGCTTGAAGTGTATAAATTAGCTTGCATTGTTATAAAATGCTGCATAATTCTTAGCAGAATCTTATTTTGTGAATGCCTTTTCACAGTGCAGCAGTGTTTGTGAGACTTTCAAACCATAAATGCAGTGACATCTGATTCTGAAAAAATTCTGCTTCAGAAGGGAACTTTGAGCATCTTAAATCTTAAGTTTTTAATGGTAACAGGCGTTTCAAGTCTAGGTTACTAGGATTAGTTTGGATGATAAATTGAAGGGATGGCTGACAATAATGTTTGACAGAAATACCTGTTGCTTTTTCACTGTGGAAGCAAGCCCCACTGTTAGTACCTGAAAATTATACAGAATTGAATATAAATATCAATTTAATATAAGTAGGGTCAGTCTGAAAGTCGAGCCTCCTTATTTTCTTAAAGGATTTTTGCAGTCATCCCCTTTTTTCTTTATATGGAGATGATGTGCAAATGTCTAAAAATGGAAGCTTTGCATGCAGAATAGTCCTTGATCCAGGAGAGCTTTTGAGACATGACACTCGTTAGAGGATTAGGCAGGAATTAAACTGCTGGGAAATCACTCCTGAATGTGCTCACTGAGCGCTTGCTTTCTGCAGCGCTCGGATGAACCTTCTCCTCCTGGGTGTCATACGGGAGGGGAGAGCGGGCTGCTTGCCTGGCCCGGCAGCTGCTGCAGGAACAGTTGGCTTGATGAAGGCAGTAAGGGCCCTATTAACCTGGGAAACCAAGCCCCCCGAGTACCTGGCTGTGTGCAAATCACCGATAACGTGATTAGGGAGGTGGTCTGGTTTTCTGGTGGCTGCTCCCCCCTGCTCCAGGAAGGCATGCTGTGGGTTTCCTGACACCTTTATAGCTGTTTGGCTGCCATCAGAAATGTTTTTAGCTCTTTATTCTTTCTTCCAAAATACTGGAAATGTCCTCTCATGTAGCATCTTCTCTCATTCACCTCAGAGCTCCAAGTGAGACAAATAAAAGTTTTGCTTTCTCACTCCTCACTTAAAAAGCGTGGTATAATCCATTAGTTACAGTTCAGACTTCAGGCTAGAGGGAAGTTAGGGCTCCAACAGGAATATTAACTCTGCCACGCTGCACATGCCATGGCTTTGACCCAAAAACACTTATGGAGGAAGGGAGGGGGCTCCAGGCACTTGCAGTTCTATTCTGGAGTCAGCATTTACAAGGGGATGTCAGGAGCACGCAGAACAACCAGAAAAATAATTTTGACAGCTGGAAAAATACTTCAGTCTCACTGAAAAGGAGATTAATCATCAGTTTTAAAAAAGGGAAAGGTTATTTGATCATTGTAAAAGTACTCTCATAGGGGGCTGGGGGCGCAGGGATAAAAGGCTTCTTTCCGACCTCAGTCAGCAAGGTGTAACAAAAGGGTGCTGGAATTCAGAGCTGGATGAAAGCAAGCTGGTTCCTGTTTGTGAGGCCGACTGGCCACTGGAACACGTGGCGGGGAAAGGGCAGCTCTGGATAGTTTCCTGGAGGATAGCGCAGTTGTTCTGTACAAATGATTGAATGGTCGCTTTTTGCCTTAATTTACCTCAGAAACTTGCTTTTCCTTGGAATCAGCAGTTTGTAAAATGCTAACTCCGCGGTGCAGATGCATTACGAGGCAGGGAAGACCCAAGTCTCGGGGGGGGTGGGAGCAAATGTCGTGCTGTGCTGCCAGCCAGAGGGGGCTGCCAGCTTCCCTCCTTCCTCACGAAGAATGGGGGCAGGCTGGGGGGACCCTCTTGGCACAGCGTGATGGGATGACCCCCAGTCCCTGCCTTGCAGTTGCTAACACTCTTTACTTCTGGTTACAGGCCGCCTTCCACAGCCAAATCCATCACCATACCGGGGCAGGACTCCACCCTGCAGCTTACCTGCAAGGGCGAGGGAACCACGAGCAGCAACAGCAGCTCAGCCACAATTGGCTCTCTGCGTCAGACCAAGCCAAGAGCAACCATTCTCAGCTCGGGTAGGAATGCCCATCCTGGAGCCATGCAATGCCTTGTTGTGCCCGGACACTTTTTTTGTTCTTTTCCCCAGCAATTACAAGCACAGATTTCTTTTAATTTTTCATGATTTCCCAAACCCACCCTCACTGCTTTACTCATTTAAGAAAATTAAGAAAAACAAAAGTATCTATTAAGTGGAACTGAGGAGAGAAGCATGAATCTTTGCTGCATGCATACTTCTGTTAGTGGACATAAAGCAACTTGTTCTTTTTGCTGGGGACTTAATAATTCATGTATTGCGCTCATCCCTGCCTTCCATTGTGTTCAATGACACTTAACATTGTTCTTCACTCAGCTATTCTGTTGCTCAGGCTTATCTTCTAGAAAAGTTCCTCTGAAGGTTTTAGAGGCTGGTTTAAGGTCTAATGGCCTTGTTCCAGCTGCTGATGCGGAGTTCTTTGGCTTCTGTATGAGCCCTTTTTCAAGGACACTGCGTTTCCCCATTGCTTTTTTTTTTTCTTCCCACCACACTCCAAATGTGCAGGCAGACACACTGCACCAAAAGAGCACCCTAGTCGCATCACCTCAGAGACTTAGCACAGCATGCAAGTGCTGTTCTTAAAAAGCTGGCTAACATGTTACACTGGTGCACTGTTTGATAAACTTGCTGCAAGAGAGGCGAGATGGGGCAATGGCAAAGAAGCAGAGGTTATCCTGAGGTTTCTGTACCAAGTTCAGATGTGACTGAAATGGTATGGATTCTCCCACGAGTAACAGCAGGAGAAAAGTAATAACAGGAGAAGCACCCAAATGGAAATTATACTTTACTGACGGTGGCTGTTTAATGCTTTTGTGGTGTTAGCTATTCATAGTTAAAAGCATTGCATTTCAGATACCAACTGTCCTTCTAGGTCTTTCAAGACCCTGGAGATGCTTGTTAATTCAGGCACTGGATGCTAGAATTAGTGATGAGCTTGTCAGAGAAGCTTCATGTTGTCTTCCCTACTTCCAGGGTGCATGTGCAAGCCTGTACAACAGGCCTCTGCCAGCAGACTTGCACTTTCCTTAACCTAGTGTCCCGGGTTCAGTATCCAGTCCAAGGTAGCGGGCAACATGCTGACTCGGTTATGGTGTAACCGGAGTGCCTTGTTTCTCGGCAGGTGTCCCAGAAGAACCGGATCAGAATCTGTCCAGCCCAGAGGAAGTCTTCCACTCAGGGCACTCGCGGAACTCCAGTTATGCCAGCCAGCAGTCCAAGATCTCTGGTAAACGTTGATCTGCATGGTTCTGCCAGCACTGGCCCCAGCCCTTTTTCTTTCCTGCAGTGAGCTCTTGTGAGAGCGATTTGCAGCCATATCTCTTACCCAGCTCTGTAATAGCAGAGTTTCCTGTTTAGTCTCCACAGATGAGTTCACAGATGTATGAATAAACCTCAGTATGTGGGAGCAGAAATGCTGGTCTGAAGCTGCCCTGCCTGTTAACTGTGCTGCCAGGAAGGGGGAAAGATCTGGATTGTAATCACTCTGCACTTGCAGGTTACAGCACGGAGCACTCCCGTTCTTCTAGCATGTCCGACTTGACCCATCGCCGGAATACCTCCACCAGCAGCAGCGCGTCCGGAGGGCTGAGTATGACGGTGGAGTGTCCTGAGGGAGAGCGGGACCACAAACTAGAGAAGCCACCTCGCCCCCCCAGACCAGCTCTTCTGCTGGACAGACCCTCCCGGTATGTAACTGTGGTGCAAAGCCCCTTCGCTGGGAAGGCGAGACAGAATCTACTCCTTGGTCTTCAAGCAGCAGTAAATTGGAAGTAGCCACTGGGAGGGAGGCTGTTGCTAAAAGAAGCAAGAGAGTATCTGAAAGTGTGTCTTGAAAGGCTGAGTAAGTTTTCCCTTTTTCTCTCCCCAGGAGGAAAAAGGATTCAGTGGAGAGTCATCCAACGCGAGTGGATGACACCAGGATCGATGCGGATGATATAGTGGAGAAGATAATGCAGAGTCAGGACTTCACAGATGTCAGCAATACTGAAGGTGAGAGGATGAGCCTCAAAGGGGAGGTCTTGGCTGTTCCTTTAGCAAGGCTGCCAAGATTTTACAGAGCCAGATCTGATCTGCCATGGACTCCCTTCCCCTTTTGACAGTATTTTTCTTTCAGTGCTTGCTAGGTGTTTTTGTGGTAGATAAACAAACCATGTGGATTTGAGAGAGATTTTGGATTTTGTGCATCAATCTGTAAATCGTGCTTGCCACTGTTCTTCTACAAACCACAGCAGAGGTTGTACAGTAGCTTAAACATACAGGATGGGAGGGGAAAAAATACCAATTCTTCGGGGACTTTGTCCAGGGTCAACCCAAGGGTCTTTATTAAAGTAGGAGACCACAACTGGAGGGAAAATGGCACATCTTGGCAAAAAGATGGGAAGAGAGATGGTGTTCAGGTCTGTCTGAGAGAGCCAAAGGAGTTTTCTCTATTGCAGTCACAGCATTTGTTAAGAGAAAATTAATAATATCACTGCATTTATTTTAATCTCCCAGTTTACCCTAGAAATCAATCTCATGTCCTTTATTTAGTTTTTTTCAACAAGTTTTAAACTTGAGCCTGGCTTGTTATTAGTACTACAGATTACTGTTAGTCACCTTAAATCACTGGATATGGCAACACTCTTATCATATGGGGATTTACACCTTGTTCAGTATGGGTTTAAGCTGGACTGAGTATAGCCACCTCTTACCAGCAGAACAGGCTGAATTTCTTTTCCAGTGATGGGCCTACAAAAGCAGCATGGGAGCCCCACAGCTTACCTGTTTAGATGTGTTAAAGCTGACCCAAGAACTTGTATCAAAGGAATTGCCTTCAAAGAAGCAGCTGGCGGAATATCATTGAATTCATTTAACGTTGTGCTTGATTTGTACTAGAGGCTCCCTTTTTAAAGCAAGAAGAAGAGTTCCCAGGGGCCCTATTACTATGGGAACACCAGAAAGCATGCATATGGATTCGTAGAAATACACTTGTTCCTGTGCTGAATGTTGTGTAATGCAGCTGGGAGAGGAGCACCTGGCAACCATCGGTAGTTCTGGATTTTTGATATCCTACTTCCTTTTCTACCTGCAGATAGTAACCTGAGGTTGTTTGTGAGCAGAGATGGAACAACTACATTGAGTGGTATTCAGCTGGGAAACAGGTAGGTTTCCTGAAAGCCTGCAGACAGTGAGGCTCCAGAGAGATTAGTTAGCTGTTTGTACCCAGGAAACTTTCACCTTTGTTACAGGAGAGATTTCTAAACATCATGTGCTATACGGTGGCTTTATTCCCACATTAACACCCCCAGGATCTTTCTGGTGACAGGCTACAGCTGCACTGGAATATAAATGCAGTTCTCAGAAGAAGCTCAGAGGGATAATTTGATTCTAGTTGTTAGATCCAAGAGCAGAAGTGAGGAGTAAAAGGACAAAATGGTAGAGGTTGGTTCCCGTTTGCTCCCACACCCGACTGAAGGCAGGGAGCTTTGCCTCCTGCTGGACTACAGCAAAACTGCAACAGCCTGTTTTATTGTCCCTTTTCCCTGCCCCCCCCCCCGTCTGCGTCAAGGGCTTGTTCTCTCATGAAAGACTTATGGACAAATAAAACTTTGTCTTGCCGCAATAGCCCTTAATACACTGTATTGACCAGTTGCATTTGTTAAGCTTTATAGCACCTTTTGTAGTAAGAAAAGCAATAATGGCAAATACAAAGATGTGTCAAGTCGGTTGTAAAATTGGAAGCAGAGCCGGGAACACTGGCTCTTTGTGCAGGATACTCCCCCCCAGCCCCTTTCCTCTGTCCTCTAGAAGGATTTATGTGTTACACCCAGCTCTTTCAAGTGCTCTAGTATTAGCTTGCCACGTAGCTGTCTGCTTTGTGTTATGTGAGTTGACTTCTCGCCAGACTGACTCGTTATTTTCAGTATTTTGTGTGAGGTTAGAGGGCGATGTTCATGAGTGGAGAGCTCTGAATTAAAAACTTGTTTGCTCTGAGTGACTGAGGAAAATAACCTGGCTTTCTCGTCTTCTTCCCCTCTGCCTCCTCAGGGTCTCATCTGGAGTTTACGAGCCAGTGGTGATCGAAACCCACTAAATGTGAAGAACAGGGTAGAGCTGCTGGAAACAGGCCCCCTACCCAGTCTGCTGCCACATGGATGCCAACCTTTACCTCTCCTCATGCAGCATTCCAGAAGGGATTTCTCCATGCCCCTCCCCATATGTTTGCACTGCAGAACTACTCCGAGACCACTCCAGATCACGCACTTTCCCTGTGTTGGCAGTACCCTCCTCCACTTCCCGGTTCTTCCAGTGCCTGCCCTCCCCCTGTTTTCGGTCAGACACAAAATGTCTGGTGGACTTATCCTTAGTCCTAGAGGATGTCCCTCACTCCACCCATCCATTTGCAACAGGGGACTTCTCAGCTTCTGTCTCCCCAAAACATTGGGTTATACCACTGTGAACTCTTCAAACCACTGGGGGAGGGGGAAACCATTCTAACCAAACCAAGAGCTGCTTGTTGGTGACACGGTGAAATGGCCACTTGCAGGATGCTTTATTCCATTGACTCTGCAAGGGAACATCACCTTCCAAGGCAACAGTTTTACTGAACAAGGTATGCTATGGTGTGCACTTCACCTTCTTACCCTCAAATCTCCCAAGTATCTTCTTCTCATAGGAAATATCTCCCAAAAGTGCATTTCCGAAACTTACTGCAATCCAGATGGGAGTTGATGAAATGGTTAAATGCTAGTGCTTGTTATACCACTAACTGCATTACACCCTTCCACTGCTGGGCATGGAAGGACAGTGTTCATCTATTAGCATTAGCAGGAGCACTTTAGAGGTTCCAGATTTTACCTGGAAGAGGCTTGTACTTGCTTTTCCAGGAGTATAATCCACGTTTGCTGGACTGATTCAGCAAATAGTCACTGTTGGAGCTTGGAATACAAAGCCTCTTTTTTTTTTTTTTTGGCTCAGGAAGGGAACTGCCCTTCTTGGACTGTGAAAAGATTCTCGTTATCTGATGGCCCTCCCCTGGGCCAGAGCGGGATGCAGTTGTCTGCAGTGGTCTCTCTTGTGGTGGTGGTGGTGGTAACAATTGCCTCTCTTGGCCTGGGCCAGTAAGGGAGTTGGTGTTGGTTGGCCTTTCTTGACCTGTCAGCAGGGATCTATGCCTGAGCTGGTTCCTTTCGGGGCTGGGGAGAAGCTCTGCCTGTAGGGCAAGATGAAGCCACTGTCTTTGCCTTCCAAGGTAGAATGGATGTTTTGTGCTGTGTTAGCTGCAGCAGCCATTCTTACCTGCTCCGTGGCAAGGGAACTCTTCTGACAAGGCTTCAAACTGTTTTCTGGTTGATCTTTCAATTGCTCTTCTTCGGGTTTTTCTGCAGTTGTTTGACACTTCAGCTGCCTCTTCTCCTTGCAGTGTGTGGCAGAGATGTCAGTCCCTTTCAGCTCCCACTTATAGATTCTCCTGGCAGCTGAATTGCAAATGAGGATCTATGCAGAGTCCAGCCGTGGGCTGTCAGCAGGCTGTGCTTGCAGCCCTTCCTGTACAGAGACTCTTGGCCTGTAAGCTATTTCTGTGTAGTGCCCTTTCCTCTTTTGCCGGTGTACTGTAGTAGCACTCAGCAGCCATGCACTTTGAGTAATGGCACGCTCCTGGCACGGCTGGGAATGTGCCCTCCTCTGACACGTGTGTGCACACTCTCACAGGCACACCCTTGTCCCATTCAGCAAGGAAAGACTTGTAACTGATCACATCGTTGTTCAAATTCTTAGTTATTGTGAAGCCTTTTTAAAAAGAAAAGAAAAAAAAAAGCATTAATTGTGGTCTCTGTGGCCAGAATGCATGCAGATGAGCTACTGGAAAAGGGAATTTGGCAGAATGAGAGATGAGGAATGAAAGGGCCTTGATTTTTTTATTTTTATTTTTATTTTTTTCTCGCCCTGCTAGCTAAGGATGGCTGCATGGGGAGGGTGTTAGGCAGTGTGGCAAAACTATACAGCTGCTTTCTCTGTTTTGGTGGTTTCTCTCAAGTCAAGAGGTTTCTTTCTGTATTTGGACAGACCACATGTAGGATATGGATCTCTCTCACCCCTTTTGTTTCAAGGGGAATTAAATTTGGATTACGGTTAAAAGGGGTACAGACAACACTTCAGTTTGGTTTAATGTAGGGAAAAGGTATTGGATCTTTTGAGTCTGTCTAAAACAAAAGCTCTTTCACATTTTCTGGTGTTTTTAACTGTGATCTCCTTCATTCAGTCTGGGTAGGTTTGGCACTCGCTCGCAGGCTGGGGAGCTTCCTGCTCGGTCTGGGTGAGAGGTGCCCTGTTCCGGGGGTGCTGCGTGTTTGCAGGGAAGGGAGAGCTGCTTGCTTTTTTCTCTCCCTGGGGCTCTGCCAGAAAGCTCGGCCTGGCCTGACCCTCTGTTCAGGTCAGTGCGAGGGCAGAAGCACATGCAAACAGCAGCGTGTGTCCTTGCTCTGCCCACAGGTAGCCGTAGTGGGAGCTGAGGGTCAGGCTGCTCCCCAGCACAGAGCACCTGCTGCAAATCGGGTCCAGTACGCTGTCAGTGTTGCAACAGCAGCAACCAGGACTTGAAAGGGGCAAAAATAAGCCAGGAAAGAGGCCAAGCCCAGCTCAGTTCTGCTGCTTTGCTTCTATTCCCATGAAAAACAATGGTAGTTACTGTCAGAGCAATTGGGAAGCAAGGGCTTTCTTCTGGGCTCCAATTGGCAAGGGTCTGTTGCTGTGAGATGCCAGCAGCTAGGCGTGTTGTGAAATCCCCTCTGGGACAGAGGGAGGAATCTCCTCTTCCAGCAAAGCAAGAGGAGCGTTGATTGAGCTTTTCAGAAAGCTGGTTTCATCTTCCCAGGCTGGCAGAGTTGTAACCTGCTCCATCACGTAGCTGTGGCCAACCTGGGCACGTCTCTGGCTTCTCTTCCAGCAGCTTGGCACGTCACTTCTCGAATTCTTGATAACTGTGTCTCATAGGGTATCTGTTTCTTGTCTCCGCGTTATTATTGACTCCACAGATCCTGGTCTTTTTTAGCTCTCCCACCCCTCATTTTGAGGAAGAAGGCAGCCCTAGGCATCCAGCCTAGCGCAGCACAGCCAGGGCTGGAGTGCCCAGGCCAGGCCCACGGAGGGAGGAAGGAGCAGTCTGCCTCTATCTCTAGACCTCGCGCGGAGCTCCCGCTGTGCGTCCATCGCGAGCGATGCCCAGCAGCCCCTGGCCGGTGGCAGGCGTACCTAGTGCTGGTGAAGGAAGCTGGTGTGGAAGTGGGGCCGCTCGTCCAGCGGTCACTGCTCTCTCTTGGGAAGCTGCGTCTTGCGAGCACTTTTTCCTTGTTGGCATCGCTGCCGTCTGTTCCTTGTTGGACTTTGAACATTTAAGAAGTGAATCAGTTTCCAGACCCAAACCGCTGGCTAGTTTCCTTTTTTTTTTTTTTTTTTTTTGTCTTGAAGTTTATTGAATTTTTTTTATAAACCCAGCAGGCTGGTGGTTTATTTTTGACTGCATTATTGTTTCATTGATATTTTATTCCTGGGGGGCCGAGGGGGGACTTTCTTCCCCACATTGTTCCCCTTCTCAGGGGATTCAGAGGTGACTTAAAACAAGTAAAATGACCTTATTGGCAAGACCCCGCATCCCCTGGGTCTCTGACACTGGTGAGCAGGGCTGCTCACACCTGGCTGACCCTGGGGAGCAGAGCTGGCTCTCTGCTCCAGTCTCAGGGTCAGGCAGAACGTGTGGGCTCTGCTCTCAGTTTCTGGACCTGGCGGAAGCCTGTTGCAAAGGCATGGGAAATTCAGTCTAATTTTTTTACTAACTTTTTTAAAAAACAGTATAAACTGAGTGAATGTCCAAAATGATAGTCTTAGTCGCGAATTGGTGAAGGAAATGGGTTTCAATTGGAAATTGTGATGGAAAAAGGGGGAGAAGGATGTTGCTCCTCCATCTTGTCTTTTTGGTATGGTTGGCACTTTAAATGGGGGGCTTTGTGCTGTCCTGACCCTTGGTCTGATGGGCAGCAGACTTGTGATCTCTCCCCCCCCTTATTGCCAAATCACTTTGCCCCCTGCAGAAAGCTAAGCCCTTTTAAGTGTTTGCTTCAGGTTTTTAGAGGGTTCCGAACTGGGCTGAGACCCGAAGAAACATCTTTCATTCGAATCTTAATAGGAGGGGTTGACTTTTTTTTTTTATTTATTTCGTTGTTGCTGTTTTCTTTTTAAACTGGTGGTTGTGCAGCTGGACTCTGCACGCGCTGTTGTGAACCTCTGGGAAAACCTCACTCCAGGTACGCTAGAGCACCTAGGTGGAACGCCCCTCCTGGAGAGGGGCCCTGTCCTGCCCTCTCCTCGCTGCCTTACCTGGGGGCTGCGAAGTCCCCCTCTGCCCCCTGCCCTGCCACCCCGCCTAGGCTCTAGCTGAACGAGTTGATGCTCTGGTGACTTCAGCCCTGTGGACAAGGCTAGTCCCCAGGGGCAAGTTACTGCAGACACTGCCTGGTAGCAAGTGTTTGCGCTGAAAAGCCACTTCCTCGCTGGGGGGGGGACGAGTGCAAGGTTCCCCCCTTCCCTCCCCAGCGCTGCGTTGTCCATCAGCCCACCCGCGCCATCCCGACCCGGTCGCCACCGCGGCGCCGCGTAGCTGTCGCCCCTGCCCTGTCGGGAGGGAGCTGGAAACCTGGGAAATAAAAGGAATTTGGGTGAAGCTTCGAGCTAGAGGTGTGGCTGAGCCTCTTAACTTGCCTCAACTGTAAGGAATAATGGTAGAGCCCGTATTTTTGTGGGGGGAGGGAGGGGAAGGGGAGATTATGTTTTATTTTCGTGAAAGTTAATTGAGCTTGGTGATCTTCAGATGAGGCGCGCACTTGATTTATATCAGATTCTATAGAGAGATCGCTGATATTTTTGGAAAGGGAATGGGTCTATGCAAACTTCCAAAATTGCTTGAAAGATAGTTTAACATTTTTTTACTTTGAAATCTAAAGATAAATCTCTAACTTTTTCTTAAAGCAGAAGTGCGTTTAGAAAGAGAAGCTACTTCCACTGCTCTATTTTGGTGATGATTCTTGGAAAGTTTTGGGCTGGAGGGAATGACTATTTTTCACCATTTTTATCTTGCTCCTCTAGTTTTTTGTTTCTTTTTCTAACGGAATGCTGTGCCGTCTTTGATTCAACAGATCGTGTTTGTATTTTCTGTATCTGGTTCCTAACGTAGAGAAATAACAAATATATGAGGAAATCAATATAATGTCAAATGTTGTTATGGTTTGGGGGAAAATAAAGGTTTTTGGTACTTCACACTGATTCGTCTCCCTCTTGCTTTTTTGTTCTAAACAAAAAGAAATACTGGCTAAGGAAGCACAAAGGACAACGGTGCCTGCTGGCAGCCGGGGCCCAGGCCCCCCAGTGAGGCCGTGAGGCAGCGCCTCCTCGGGACTACAGTTCCCGTCATGCTCTGGGCGAGCCGCGCCTACGCTTCCCATAACACCGCGGGTTCCCCTCCCCTCAGGCCGCCCTCGCTGATCGGTCATCTAGGAGAGAGCCCGGCCAGCGTGCGGCGCTCTGATTGGCGGGCCGCTCCCGGAAGGGAGGAGCGCACGGGGAGGCCGGGGGTGCCCGTCGCCATGGTGAGTGGGGCCGGGGCCGGGGCCTGCGGAGCGGGGCCCCGGGGAGCCGGGCGGGGGCGCGGCCCGGGGCCCGCGGTGCGCTCGGGTCTCGTTCCAGGGCCTTCCCCCAGCACGGGGCAGGACAGGCGGCGCCGGGCAGCCCTGACGCTCTCTCCCTTCGCAGGCCACGGCGACAGACCGGGCGGTTGGATTTGGCTTGGTTGCCTTCAGCCTCGTCCTCTTTGTGTACTACACGCTGTGGATCGTCGTGCTGGTACGGGGCGCGCCGTCACAACCCCGGGAACTTCACAGCCTGCGCTTGTCCAGGCCTTGTTGAGGTGCCTCTGCGTCCGCCCGGCTGAAGGGCTCCGCCTTGCCCGCTGCCTGGTCGGTGTCAGGGAGAAGCTTCCTCCGGTTGCTGGCACGGCCCGTGCCCCTTCCGGGGGCCTGGGTGAGCTCGGGCTTCAGAGCCGGTGCTCCGACATCGCCTCGTCTGGCTGGGGCGAGGTCTGAGTCTCGCTTGAGCTGTCAGTGAGAGCTAAAGCCTGGCCCCGGGAGGTGCTGGTAGGGCTTGAGGTTCGCCTCTGCTGACCTCCAGATTGCTGCTTCTGGGGGGAGATGACAGAGGGAATCGCAATGAGAGATTGTTCTCGCTAAATCTGGAGTCCAGCAGGGAGAGGAGTTTGGGTAACACAGAGGTCTGGGAAAGTGTGAGCCTGGTAGTTTGACCACTTCTCAGGACACATCAGCTGGGGTAATTAGTGGTGTTCTTCCTGGAAAGAAACAGCGCGTGAGCTTTCCAGGTACGAGAGGCCTGTTCAGCCTTGGGCCGGCGTCTGAACTCCTGGCAGCTTCACCTCCGAGCTCTGAGAGCCTTGAACTCCCCTCTTAGGTCTGCTCACTGCTGTCCAATAGATGTTCACGCAGTCTGTAGCCTCAGGAGTGCTGTAGGTGAGCTCACGGCGGTGCAGAAATCATTACACTGCACTCTAGTGTCCAAAGCGTTCCGCTGTCCTCGGGAAATGAACCTTGGCAGGATCTCCGTGAAGCAGGGCCAGTGTCAGCCTTTCCCTCCGAAAAGGCAGGAGGTCGGGGGCCTGGCTGTGCCCAGCACCGGGCAGCCGTGCCCACCCTGAGACCCCGGCGCTGGGGGGCCCCGGGCCAGGCTCCTGCGCGCCCCTCGCCAGCCCTGCTGAGCGCTGGGTCCTCGGCCTCCCGTCTGTTCCTGCGTCCCCTGCAGCTGCGGTGCTGCTGCTGCGCGGGGGCTTCACCGCATGCAGGTCTGGGCACGGCTTTATTAGCAACCCCCTCGAGCCTGAGGTTTCCATCCTGCTCTCGAAACCACGAGGCCGCGCGTGTCCGTGACCCGCAGGCTGTGCCCACCTGCTGCTGCCCCTCTCTTTCTGCAGCCCTTCATCGACAGCGACCACAGCATCCACCGGTACTTCTTGCCCAGGGAGTATGCAGTTATCATCCCCGTGGTGGCCGGGCTGCTGCTGCTGCTATTTATAGGTGAGCGTTATTTCGGTTGTTCTAATTAGAGACTTCTAAATTAGGAAGAGAGAAGAGGGTTGCTGGGGGGTTGGCTAATGCACAACGCTCGGGACAGGCTGCCTGTGGTTCCTGCGGCAGCTCGGCGTGGCGCGGGCCCTGCGGGTGTGTGTTTGTGCATACACACGCACGTGTCACTGTGGCTGTTTGAGCCTCCAGGTGGTAGAATTGTTTCTTGCTCTCTCTGCTGAGGTTCTGCTTCTCACTACAATGTGTTTCAAAAATGTCCTTAATTAGAAGTTTTCTGACTGAATTTGTTCTCTCTCTCGTGGTAGGCGTTTTTATAATGGTTGTGACGTGGAAGAGCAGGAAACCTGCCAAGAAATCGGACTGAAGGCCCAGCTGAGAGATGAAGAGAAGGCACCCACCCTGCAGCCAGGACCAGACGGCCCGCAGCACCGAGCGGCCGCCTCCTCCAGAGCACTCGTGCAGCAGCAGCAGCGCCGGGCTGGCTGCTCTCTCTCCCCACATTCCTTCCTGAAAAAATGCAGCCTTGTGTAGTTTACAACTTACTGACCAAAGGGAAGCAAAACTGACCTACGGGACTCACCAGGAGAGGGACCAGAGCTCTGGCTGTGACGGATCTGCTCCCCAGCTGGGGCTATGTGCAGCAGCCGTGCGTTGGCTGTGCTGTGTCCAGCAGCTCTAATTGCAGCGTGCGAGTCCAGCTCTGGCCCCTGTCAGGTGCTCGGCCTCTGGGTAGTCCTTGGCCTCTGGGTAGTCCTTCCCCTCTGCTCTTGCTGTGTCCAGTAGTTTGTTCCGTCTGTTTTTTGTTTTTTTTTAACTTTACATATGGTTTGTGGGTTTTTTTGTTTTTTTTTTTAAATTAGATTCAAGACTGAGAGGAAAAGAAATTAAGATTTTGGGCTTGGAATAGGTAGTCTTGCATTCTCCGTTTGCCTGCTGGAAGGGCTAGCCATGGTGCTGTGGGCTCTCATGTTTCTGAGAGAAACCCTGTGAGACCAGGCTTGCAGAGGGTGCAGGGACAGTGCCCACGGTGCTGCTCCCCGCGCCCCCTCCCGCAGTCACCCAGCCGAGGGTGCGGCGATGCCCTGCCTCACAGAGGGAGCGCTCGGCTCCACCACTGCTGGATGCGGTTCCCACCACAGCCAGTGGCCGCTGGCTGGGTCCTTGCCTGGACCAGGCCCCCTGGCCTCCCCTGCGGGTCTCGCTTGGGAGCAGCTTCTGCCCCGAGCTGGGCTGCCAGCAGCTCCCCCGGGCTGCAGCGAGCTGGATTCACCCTCAGTAAAGGTCTGCGGGGTCTCGCTCTTTGTCCTCCTCCCGCGTCGAGTGCGGAGGTGTGGCTCCAGCTTCATGGGTGAAGCTGGATGGATGGGGTGATGCCCAAAGGGGGAAGGGGCCCCCTGATGCGAGTCCCCCGCACGGGGTAGCAGTATGGGCTCTGCGTCTCCCAGCCAGCCCTGTCCCCTGCTGTGCTGCCGGCACAGTTGATGTCACCCGTGGGCACCCACGGGCACTATGCTGGGCAGGAGGCCCCGCAGCTGTGGGACTGCAGGGACTGGCTGCATCCCCGTCCCCTGGCCCAGCTGCTGGCTGCAGCAGACCCGTGAGCGTGCAGTGACGCCGCGGTGGGTCACTGACACCCAGGTGGACTTCCTGGGACGCTCCCTGTGCCGCCAGGACAGACCCTTCCTCGGAGCCCCCCTTCGGGCAGAGTTTTGCACAGGAGCCCTGACCACTGCACGAGGTCCCCAGCTCCGTGTCCCTGCCCCAGCCGTGCCCCATCGCTGGGACTCCGGGGGGGCAGAGGGGCCGCATGCGCACAATGCCGGGCGGTGCCGCCAGAGCCCTCCCAAGCCAGCCCCCAGCCCGCGTGGCCACTGCTGGTGAGTGGTGGGTGGCCACACGGGTGTGGGTCAGCCCTTGGGGTCCCCACTTCCCAAAGCACCCCCTGCCCCACCGGAGGCCCCAGCCCCGTCTCACCCCGCTGCCCCATGCCCTGCTCACACCGCCTGTGCTCATCCTGCCGCCCACAGGTCCCCCTGCCACGTGCCCTCACGGCGCTCTGATGGCCGGGACCCAGCTGGCGGGACAGAGCGGGGATGGTGCCCGGGCTGAGGGCTGATGCTGCTGGGAGCCATGGTGAGCGGTCCCCACGGGCTGGGGAAGGCAGGGGGGGGAGAGCATGAGGGGCCGGGGCTGTGCCAGGCGTGGGCTGCCTCCACTTGGCTGGAAGGGGCCGGGGCCAGGCGCTGGAGCACCCCAAAGGACCACTCCCCATGTCACCCCGTCCCCGCAGCCACCACGGGCACCCCCCTCTCGCCCCCAGGCTGCCGCAGCGGGGGGGACCCCGGTGAGCCCACGGTGAGTGCACGCATGCCCTGGACCCACTGGGGGTCCCGCGCTGCCCCCCTGCTGCTGCTGCGTGGGGCTGCTGTGCCTCAAGGGGAAACTGAGGCACTGGGGTCATGCCAACGGGGGGGGCTGTGCCCGCGGTGCCGCTCACCCCCCGTGCTCCCCCAGGACACCCCATGCGAAGGCGACTGTGCCGCAGTGCTCAAGCAGCCCCACGAGGTAGGAGATGCTGGGGGTGCCCCCGCGCTCCCTGCCCTGCCCCGGCCCCCAGCTCACCGCGCGTGCCGGTGCTGCCGCAGGGCTTCGAGCTGCGGACCTACGCCGGGCCGGCCTTCGCCCGTCTGCGGCGCGCACTGGGGCTGGTGGAGGAGCAGTACCAGGCGTTGCTGAGCTCCCGGTACTTCAGTTCATCAGCAACTCCACGAGCAAGGACAGCTTCTTCCTGACGTGAGCAGCCCCAGCACCCGGCACCTCTCCCTGCTGCGCGGGGCCGGGGGGGTGGCAGCAGGACGAGCAGCCCCGTGCACCGGCGTGCGGGGTGTTGTGGGACAACAGCCGTGCGTGCAAACACCCACCCATGTGCACCCACACGTGTCCATGCACACCCGTGGCACCTGTGCATCGCCCACCCCTGCAATGGGTGCTGCTCCCCTGCTGTGCCGTGGGTGTGAGGAGGAGTAGGGTGACCCTGGGTTTGGAGGCTCCTCGCCGTCCCCAGAGCCACCAGCCCCTTCTCACCCCAGGCAGGACAAACGCTTCTTCCTGAAGATGCAGAAGAAGCAGGAGATCCGGTTCCTGCTCGCCAACCTGCCCCGGTACCTCCAGCACCTCGAGATGTATCCCCACTCGCTGCTCGTCCGCCTGCTGGGTGAGGGTGGCCGGGACGGGACCGGGTGCCATGGGCTGGGGGTGCCCATGGCCTCACCGCACTCACCCCCGCCGCCCCCGGGTGTTCACAGCATCATCCTGCCCCACCGGAGGAAGGTAGGTGCCCCCCGGCACCCGCACCCGCTGCCTGCGCCCACCTCACCCCAGCCCTGCCCTCTCCCCAGCACTACTTCATCATCATGCAGAGCATCTTCTTCCCCGACGAGAGCATCCTCGAGCGGTGAGTTAGGAAAAGGCAGTCCCAGGGTGTCTGTCTGTCCTGCTGTGCCTGGTGTCTGTCTGCTGCATGATGCCCACGTCTGTCTGTCCTGGGATGCCTGTGTCCTTTTGTCCCAGGGCACCCAGTGTCCGTCTATCCTGGCAAACCCAATGTCTGTTTGCCACATGCCCTTGGTGCCTGGTGTCCGTCTGTCCTGGGGCCACCCATTCCCACCAGGCTGGCTGTCCCCGTCCAGGCACGGGGCAGGATGCGACCCGCTCACGTACCTGCAGGTACGACATCAAGGGCTGCCAGGTGAACCGCTGGGCCGAGCCGGCGCCCGAGGGCAGCGCGGCCACCGTGGTGCTGAAGGACCTCAACTTCGAGGGCAAATCCATCACCCTGGGTAAGGCGAGGGGGGGGGTGCTGAGGCTGCCCCGCATGCTGCAGGTGCCCAGCGGCCCTGGCTGCTGCAGCAGCTGGAGCTCGACAGCCGCTTCCTGGAGGAGCTGCGGGTGCTGGACTACAGCCTGCTGCTGGCCGTGCAGCCCCTGCACCCCGACGGGTGAGTGGTGCCCGGGGAGGGGACGGGCTGCAGCCCCCCGAGCGCTCACCCCACAATGGAGGGGCTGAGCCCCGTGTCCCCGTCCCTGTAGGTCCCCCGCAACGTGCTGCAACCAGACGGGGATGAGCCAGAACCAGCGCCCGCTCCCCGCCGGCAGCACCCCCCGCACGGCATCGACGGGCCGCAGCTGCGCTACCTGGCGGGGCTGGTGGACCTCTCCACCTGCTACGGCTTCCGCAAGCGCCTCGAGCACCTCTGGAAGAGCGTCTGCTACCGGCACCGGTCCTTCTCCACCGTCCGCCCCACCGCCTGCACCCGGCGGCTGTGCCGGTGGGTGGAAACGCACACCGAGTGACGGCTGCGCCCCGAGCTCGCCTAAAACCCTGCTTCTCGCACCAGAAGCTGAGCGGAGCTTTATTGGAAGGGACCCGGACGGAGGGCACCTACCGCCCGCTCGCCCCCAGAAATGCTGCCCGGCCCCTGCCCCAGGCTGAGCCTCGCAGGGGGCCACGTGCCCGCCCCGGGGCGTTCGGATCCCGTGTGGGATGAGCGGGGAATGCTGCGCTGCAAAGGGCAGCGTCCCTAAAAATAACCCTGCGGGAGCAGCCACAGTGTCATGGGAGGTGGCCGTGCTCCGGCCTGGGCTGAAGGTCAGGGCGCTGGGTGTCCCCCGCATGGCTCGTGGTGCCCTCACCACCTCACTTTGTGCCTCGGTTTCCCCCCTCGCAGCCTCTCTCGGGGTGCAGCGGGGTCCTCCTGCCCCAGCAGGCCCCTGCACTGTGTCTGGCTGTGGCCATGGAAGCACAGCCCCTTGCTCCAGTGTCCCTTTTGCACCCACATTGGTGGCCTTTCAGGACCTCCCTGTGGTCCAGTGTCCACGCCGCTGTGCAGGATCTGGCCCCACTCGTGCTGTACCCCCCCCCAGCATGTCTAATGTCGGCACAGGGCCTCACACCCCACATCCAGCCCATGCCCCATGGTGGGCAGCGTCCCACGTCCCCTGGCCGAGGTGCCACGGGGCCACCCCGTCCCCTTGCTGCAGCCCGGGCAGGTTGAGCAGGAAGAGAAAGCGGAAACGCGGCAGAAAAACCCCAAACCCTCCCCACGGCGCTGCAGCCACGGGGCAGGGCAGCACCGCCACCGCCTCCGAGTGAGCTTCAGAATTCAAAAATTCTGCTGCAGGCTGCTCTCCGGAGCGATTCTGGCTTAACCCGTGATGCCCAGGGGTACGTGGATGCTTCACCCCATCGCAGGAGGGCTCAGGGCCATGGCTGTGCTCCCCTGCACACCTCGCTGGTGTGCCGTGCCACCACCACCTCCTCTCCTGTCCCTGCCGAAGCCTGCGGGGACGGGGGAACCAGTTTCAAGGCTGTGGTGGTTTCACCCCGCTGGGGTGAAGAGGGGGAGAAAATACACTGAGAAGAGCTCAGGGGTTGAGACAGGGACAGCAACCTGCTGCAGCACGGGTCCCCCCCACCCTCCTGCTCCCGCATGGGCTCCTCTCCACGGCTGCAGCTCCAGGAGCTCCTCCTGCGGGGGCTCCCATGGGCTGTGGCCTCCTCCAGGTCACTTCCACCTGCTCCTCCACGGGCTGCAGGGGAACTTCTGCTGCAGCGCCTGGAGCCCCTCCTGCCCTCCTCCTGCGCTGCCCTGGGTGCCCGCAGGGCTGTCTCTCACAGCTCTCGCTCCTCTCTCCCCGCTGCTGGGTTGCAGCAGGATTTCCCTTCCTTAGCTCTGCTCTCCCAGAGGCACAACCAGCGTCCTCATGGCTCAGCTCCGGCCAGCGGCGGGTCCCTTTTGGAGCCGTCTGGAGCTGGCTCTGGTCTGACCTGGGGCAGCTGCTGGGCTCTGCTCGCAGAAGCCACCCCCTGCTACCAAACCCCTGCTACCAAACCCTTGCCACGTAAGCCCAACACAGAAGTTGTTTCTCGTATTTCCTTGTCATCGGCTGGGGAAAACAAAGTCCAGAAACAACAAGCAGCAGTGGGGAGGTGGGAGGGAGGCAGCTTGCTTGGGGGATGTTTCTTGCAGGTGCTCTGCACCTCAGCCCTGGTGTGACGGGCTGCAGGTGACGGGCAAGTGGCCCCCAAGGCCATCGGCCAGGCCTGGGGCACCAGGAGGCCACCCTGCCCCAGCCCCGCTCCCGGAACAGTCCCCGGGCCATTGCCACTGCCCCTGAGCTCGCCAGCGTCCGGTGAGCCGCTCTGGGCTGGAGGAGCACGGAGGTGAGAAAGGGACCTGGGGACATGGGGGGACAGGGGTTGGCTGCGGGGGACCCCTGGGCTGGAGAGAAGCCTGAGAGGGCAGAGCAGGAGGTGGGGAGAGAAATGGGGGCGGTCAGCATGGAGGGGTTGTGGGATGGGTGCTGGGGTTGGTACCGGGTCTGTCGGTACCAGGGAACAGGGGACGGGTGCCTGGGTGATCGGTACCAGGACACACAGGATGGGTGCTGGGGTCGGTACTGGGTCCCTTGGTACCAGGACACACAGGATGGGTGCTGGGGTCGGTACTGGGTCCCTTGGTACCAGGACA
>VXAA01001506.1:42903-57836 GCA_013399115.1 Anseranas semipalmata | reverse complement strand
CAAAGTCAGCCCTCCGGAAGTCCCTACAGCTTTTCCTAGTGCTCTGCTGTAAGAAATGTGAAGGAAAACACGTATGCCCAGTACACATGCCAGTGAGAGCTGAAATAAGACAGGGAGAGGCTTTGGATGTGTGGAAAAGATAAGTGTTATCATGAACCCCAGCACCCAGTTATGTTTTTATTTTTTGACTTAATCATTAAGCTTAATTGAAAAAAGCCAGACATGGTACTTGGCAACTTGTAAAGAATTTGGACCTGCTGCATTTCTCATGGCCTCACACAGACGTGCTCTGCAGTGTCCCAGCACTCGATGCCACCTCTTGGCCCTGGGGCCACCTTGCACCGAGCTTCTCTGTGCCTCGAATCTCTGTGCCCCCCACTGTCTCTGCAGTCCCTGCTATGGGGTGGAGGGGGACAAAGGAGTTTCTTTGGTGGTGTCCATCTCCAAGACCTGCCAGTTCTTCAGCTTGGTGGCCAGAGGGACCACACGAGGAAAAACGAGCAAGGACACACAACCCTCCCAGCTCCCAGCTTTCCAGTTTCAGTCACCCTCCACATCAGGGGCACAGCTTGAGCCACGAGTCCATCCCCACCCAGAGCCACGGGTGTAGCCTCTCCCCAGGACATGAAGCCAGGCAGAAAGCAAAGATCAGGGCTTCATTTTCAGCATCAGCAAATGCCACCTGCCTGCCTGCAAAGTCCAAAGAGACCTGGATGGTCCTGGGCAGCTGGGCAAGGTGCAGAGGTGTCCAGTCAGGGTCGGTGAAAGCGTGGTACTGTCCAAACCACTGCCCCACAGCCCAGATCCCCTCCTGGGGGGTAAGGCTGAGGACCCCCTTCCTCCTGATGGACGCCTGGGCCACCCCCGCAGCCCACCAGTCCCCCCCCTCGGCCACCTCCACCTCCCAGCAGTGCAGCCCTGCAGCGAAGCCCTGGCCGCCCAGCACGCACGGCTCCGTGTCGAACCTCTCGGGGTTGTCGGGCAGCAATGCCCACGCGTCCCCACGCCTCACGTCTCGCCGATCGTCAGCCAGGATGAGGAAGGGGTTGGCGGTGTTTGGGTCCAGGGTCACATCCACTGGGGACAGAGGAGAAGCCGCTCAGGACAGGCAGCCCTGGGGGCGCGTCATGGCTGCGCCCACCACAGCAAGAGAAGGGATGGGGCGATTTCCTTCCCCTGCCCAGAGATCTCCAGCGTGGGGTGGGAAGCTCCCTCATGCTGGACTGCCCCAGCCTCAGTGCTGCCCCGATCCTGCCCTCTCCTGGACTTTCCATGTGGTCCCTGGCCAAGGGGACCCCATTTTCCTGAAGGAGGATGCACCTGAGCGTGTGGGCGCACATCTGCTGTGCGGACACCTGGGCTTGAGCTTGGGTTTCTGTGGTGCTGCAAGAGAGAAACCAGCATGCCTGGGCACAAATCAGCACAGACTGTGACAGGCATTGACCCCAAAAACAATAGCCCATGGCCTTAGATTCCTCCTTCTCTCTGTGGGCAATGAAGAGAGCCAAGGATGGCAGCTCAGGTGTCTTTGGTGGTGGTGGTGGGTCTGCAGATAAGCCAGAGGAATCCGTCTGGGGATGGTGAGGCCACCACATCTCAACCCCATGACAAGCCCAGGCTGGGACAAGCCCCAGGTGCTTCGACCCTGACTGGCTCTTCCACAGCAGAAGCAGGATACAATTTTATCCCTGACAGGACAGTTACCCTCTAAA
The DNA here is from genome assembly GCA_013399115.1 of Anseranas semipalmata. Lineage (NCBI taxonomy): Eukaryota > Metazoa > Chordata > Aves > Anseriformes > Anseranatidae > Anseranas > Anseranas semipalmata. Next base: position 56,124 of record VXAA01001506.1, on the reverse strand, counting down.
AACTCACCTCTTCCACTCCTGTTCTCCACCTCATTGGCTAGGGTCTCCGTCTCTTCTATCTCCATACTGGACACCAGCATTTCTGCAGAAAATCAGAGAGATGTATTCCATGTTGAAAATGGAAATTGCAAGACATGGAGACCATGTGAAGGTGATAAAGGGATCGCTCTTCCCCAGATGCAGAAGCAGTGATGGAAAAGTCACAGCGTTCAGGCACAGCCAGCACTCACCTACAGGATAACTGTGGGAAAGAAGGTTTCAGATGTGTCTGGACATCTTCAGTCTGCTCTCCACTCTCTTGACCTCATCAGCTCATGGCAGGACTGGACTTGCACAGTGTTTCCACCTTGTTTGAGTGAGTGAGTTGAACCCCGGAGGAGCTGGATGGCCAGGAGAGCACAGCTGGGAGTCCGGTACCTTCGCCTTCCTGCAGCCCGCAGCGCTGCTGCAGTGGCCACTCCAAGGAAGCTTCCACCTCCCTTCGTCTTGGTGACCACCTCCTGTGCACTGAAGCTGACGGTGGTCGTGTGACCTCATCTAACACTTGTATTGCTATATTGGGGTTCCCTCATGGTGTTCCTGCAGTGCCCCTGTCCTGTTTGTGGAGATTTGGTTATTGCATCGCAGGAATTGCCTCATCTCCCCTCCCTTTGGCCAGCTGTGGGTTGGTGATAAGAGTCCTCTGCGCTGCTGGAAGAGGCTGCATCTTCCTGTGGCGGAGAGCTCTGAGCCCTCCTGGGTCCAATGCCCTGCGCTCGTCTCTGGTCTGGTGGGATGTCTCCTGGGGACACCATCCACAGACCAATGGCCGTGCTGTGGGTGCCCAGGCTGCATGCGTGACGAGGTCTGGCTCCTTACAGGCTAGCCCAGATTCATCATGCTGCCAGTGGGTTATGGGGGGAGATGTTTGCAGGGCATGCGTTGCCTCAGTTGCTCAACTGGTAAATGGGGGACAGCTGGTGCTGGGCTTTGCATCCCACCTCCCCTTTCTCCAGGCAGTTTTTCACATGCCCAGGAGTGGCAGCCTCATCCCAGCTTGGGAGGTGGCACCCACTCTGCTTTGTCACATCACTCTGAAAGCCACCATCAGGTCCCACGGGCTGAGCACAAAATAAAGCAGAGTGCAGGGGGATGTGCTGCCTGATGGCTCTGCCACCTGGTGCTGGGGACAGGGGCCGGTGAAGGCAGGACTGGGGACAGACCAGCTCTGAAGAATACTGTCAGGCAGCACTGCTGCATGGTGGCACGGGCACGGCAGCTGGGGCTGCTGCATGCAGCTTGTGCAGGCAGGCAGCTGCTGCTGAACCTCCCAGCTGCAGGTTCAGCCGGGGATGAAGGTGCTCCTGGATCCCAGCCATGCACACGTGTGTGTCCTGGAGACACACGCACAGGACGCTGGCACAGCCGGTCACGCAGACTGCCCCCCAGCCAGCACGCTCCCCCCAGCTGCCCTTGTCCTCCCCAGTCCCTTCTCCTGCACATGCCTTCATCCGTTCACATACTTCCTCTGAGCCCCCCTAATGCCTGGGACCCCCAGGTTTGCATCCTTATGAGTTGCAAAGGCCAGGCTGGCCCTCCTTGAAGCAGTGCCTGCAATTTCTTGCTAGCCCGGCAATTATCGTGAATTATGAAGTTGCTTTAATTATTGGTGCTATCACGTTTGCCAGGCGGTTTCTCTGTATGCTTTGTTTATTGTCTCCCCCTTTTCCTTGCCATCCTGTTTCAACAAGGTCCTGGAAATAACTGTTCTCACTCTCTGCATATCCCTTACCAATCAGCACGGATGGATTTATTTCGTGTTATCATCTCCATTACTGTTTGTGGGTACGTTTTGTGCCTCTGTGTGTTTTGCTTCCCCCTGCTCCTTGTCACCCTTGGCAGGTCCCTGAGCAGCCCCACCCGAGTGGATGCTCTCACCTCCCGCACGCCGGGGCCGGACCCGGCCGGGCTGAGCACCCGCTGAGGCACAGGGATGCAGCCGAACAGCGCGGCTCTGTGCAGGGCCGCGAGCGTGGCTGGAAGGGTGTTTCCAGAGCAAAGGCATTGATAAAAAATGCCCACATCTCTCGGTTACTTTCATTTTCAAGCGGAGGTGGCGCAGGAGGAAATGGGCAGCAGGCCGGCAGTGACATTTCGTTTGGTGCTCGCACAGAGAAATCGCTTCCTGCTCCCTGCTGAAACTGCTCGTGTGCTTCACCCCTTGCCAGCAAAGCCGGGACTGAGCGAGTGGTAAGCCTGGGGCCAGGGCAGGCTGTTCCGGCTGCGGTTGTCGTGTTCCCCTCCGGTCTGAGACCTCCTGCCTGTCACAGGCAGCGAATCCCCAGTTTGGGCTGGGGGAGAAGTGCGGCCCCAGCCTCACGGGCACTCAGTCTGGGTTTCTCCTTGCCATTCTGCACATTTCCAGCTCTTATTTAGGGCTGGATAAAAAAGCAAGAAGTCCATATTCAAACAACTGATTGGTGCGTGCTGCTTTGTGCACAAAGTACCCAACTGGTATGAAAAGTTGTAGAAATTTCCCATGCGGAAACAAAGGACAAGCTACAACATCTCCTTTAATGCAATGAAAAAGTGGCAAAGTCAGACTGATGATGTAAAATTGATTTCAACCCTGGGCATTTCAATCTTAGATTGTTCCCTGGATATTATAAAAAAGGTGCTGAAATCAGCAATAAACCCCTTTAAAAGTAAATTATTCCCTATAATATTCTGCCTTTCAAGCCTCCTTTTCTTTTAACCCTTTTGTTCTCCCTTTCTCCCTTTACTTTTCCTTCTCCATCCCCAGGTTGGGTTCCAGCAAAGAGGATGGTCTTCAGCTGCTGCCTCCACTGCTCTCTGCTGGCTTTTATCATTTACAGTCTCATTTTCCATGTTCATGAGCTGCAATCAGGTACGGATCCCCATGGCTCCTGCTGATCCTTGTGCTGCTTCCAGCCTGAATATTTTCCTGACCACTAGTGAAGCCACTCCCTGTGAATGGTTTAGCACCGAGCAGGGTTGGGCCCTTTGCTATAAACCATGCCCACTTCCGAGAGCACCAGCATCCCTCTGGACCCTGGTTTGTTCCTCTGGCCATGTCAACATGGGCATTTGCACAACCTCACTGAATTCAGGGGTGATGAGATGATGCAGATGAGTTGATTTAAAGCCATTTCCCTCCTCGCTTTCCCCATCCCGAGCATGTTCCCAGTCTCTTTACTGGGCCCAACCCGGGGTGTGTTGGACCCTTTGCAGAAGCAATTCAATAAAGGGGAAGAAACACCAACAAAAAATCTTTTAAAAACTATTTGAGTTTTATATGTGCACAAGTTGTCTGCTTTCTCCAACCAACCACCTAGGAACTTTCCAGACGCTTCCTTCCTCCTTTTTCCTGCCGTCTCCCCCCAAGCAGTACCTTGTCCCCTTGAGAACAACTCATCCTTTTAGGAATGTGAAGACCTTGGGCAGGGAAGCAGAGCAAGGGGTGGTGGCCTGGTCTTGTTCCCAGCCCTCCTGCCCAATGCCTCGTTTCACCCGCTGCAGTTACTCTGTCCGCGCGATGGCACAGCCATGCGGCCCAGGGAACACGCGGAGCAGCTCCGCTGGTTTTCCAAGTTAATTCGCCATGGAAAACTCACAGTGATTTCCTCTTTTTCTCCCAGCCCCGTTCAGCGTGAAGGGGCCCCCCGACCCTCTGGCTGTGGCCGTGGGCCAGGACGTGGTGCTGCCCTGCCACCTATCCCCAGAGCAGAGCGCGCGGGACATGGAGGTGACCTGGTTTCGGGAGCAATTCACACCCTTCGTGCATCGCTACAAGGGAGGCCAGGACCAGTATGGGGACCAGATGGTTCAATACCAAGGGCGCACGGAGCTACTGAAAGACGGTCTCGCCAACGGCAGCGTGGACTTGAGAATTTTCCGTGTCCAGCTGTCTGACAAAGGGCTTTACACCTGCTTTGTTCGTAGTCCTTTGGGGTACGATGAGGCTGTGGTGGAGCTGAAGGTGACAGGTCTGTAGTCTGTGTCCCTGTCTCCACTGTGGGGCTCTTCTCAGTACCTCTTATTCTCTTCCTCACAGCCAGTGCTCTTCTTACCCGTCCTGCATCCCAGCAGCGATTGCAGGTGCTTGGTTTGGGAATAGGGCTTTATCAAGTGTCACAGTTGATAATGTTAACCGAGTTGTCTCAGAGAGGTAAAACTGTCCTCTGAGCAGCCATAAGGAGCTCATGAGATACGTCACAAGTGTTCTTGATTTTATTTTCTTAATATAAGTGGGTGTAGGAAAAAAAATGTCAGTGGGTAATAAAGTAGGAATGCCTTGGTTCATGCTTTTATATTTTAATATCCAGGCCTAAGGATTATTTTGTTGAAGTAGCCGCCTCCATGGCAGATGTTTGGGTCATGTGAAAAAGACTGGAAGAGGGGTCTCTGTGCATCTCTCTGATTTCTGGTGATACTGGTTAAGATGCTGCTATGGCCTTAAATCAAACATGCATTTGCCTGTGTGAGCCTTGTGAAGGCTCATCCCTTCTTGCCAATAGAGGACCAGCCAGACCACATTATTCCCCCCATACCTGGCATCCCACCGAACAGCTCCATCCGCACAATAACCCGGGGTCGCTGTTTTCTCACAGCCAGTGGCTCTGCCCCGCTCATCGCGCTGGAGCGCTACCAGGACGGGGGCATCCGCGTGGCGTGCCGCTCAGCCGGCTGGTTCCCACAGCCACAGGTGCTGTGGCAGGACCCCCACGGGAAGCGTCTGCCCTCCCTCTCAGAAAACACCACCCAGGATGAAAGCGGCCTCTTTGCAACAGAGAGCATCCTCATCCTCACCAGCAGTGCAAGCCAGGAGCTGGCCTGCGTGGTCAGACCTGCCCTGCACAGCCAGGAGAAGGAGTCCACTTTCTATATATCAGGTGAGCAGAGGACAGGAGCATCATCCTGGTGACATGCCCAGGGGAGCTGTGCTCTAGAAGTGCTGTATACGGAAAAATTGAGGTGCATTTACACACTGGGTAATCATACTGGTAACTCAAACTGGGTATGAGGTGCATTGAGTATATTTTGCATGCTGCGAGTGCAAATAACTCCCCCCTGTAGCTTTGGGCAGTGTTTGTGAAACCCTTTGTCTCACCTGCTGTGAAATCCTGGTCTGCTGTTTTGGTATGAGAAATAGATCACTGTGTCTCGTTTTATCACCTGCAGAGAGCTTGAATATAGTATTATTTTTCTCTTGTCACACAGGAAAGCTCTTGTTTGACTCGAGGGTGGATTGGGGTTGGGGATTGCATCGGGGAAAATATCAGAACACAGTGATGAACTGAAATAACCACTCACCAAATGGCACTGCAAGATCACATGGCTTTCAGTTGTATTTTAGTTCATTTCTACATTGGAGATGAGCAGTTTGGGAGAGTTTATTTCCCTGAACGTCCATACCTTTCCCCTGGTGACAATGGTCTCTACTGGAGTGTTGCTGTTAACACCTATGTTACCTGGGCTTTTTCTGTTCCTATATTGACTAATGAAATATATACATATACATATATATATATATATTTCCCAAAGAAGAAGAAAAAAGTATGATTTAAGTAGGAATAATCTGCTTGGAAATCCACTTTCCTTTTAAAAATCCCTCACAACATATGCAGACGGAATGTCATCAGCTTCAGACAAGTGTTAAATTGCCAAAACTGATTTCTTTAATTTTTTGTTTGTCCATTTCTGGAGTACAGTCAGGAGCTAATTTTCACCATTGATAGGATTCAGACCTGCTTGGAATGGGCTTGTATGAAATGGAAATAATCTGCTTTCTGTTGCTGCTTGCACAGTAACCTAAGCCCTTTGAGGATTTTATTTTTCAGAGCCCTTTTTCCAGAATGCCCATCCTTGGAAAATTGCCCTGGGCGTGGTCCTGGTTGCTGTGTTCACTCTCTTCATCATCACCTTTTATCTAATTAAAATGAAAGGTATAGTCTTCTTTATATAGTGTTTGGGGCTGGGAGCTGTGTGGCAGCAAAGACCTGTCTTATTCAGTCCCCCTGGTTCTGATGCATGGGTGGGTTTGGGACATGGGGATGGTCCTGAGCCTGGAGCTCAGTGACCCCTCTGGGCTGTGCCCCAGCACGTAAGTCATACAGAGGGACAAAGAAAATGGAAGTCTTGACTTCTTGCAAAAGGGGCAGGGAGCCTGTGGGTTACACAGGCACTGCAGCACTTTTAGACACTGCTGCCTTGCTGCCTTGCATGTGGTTGTAACTGCACCTGTAGTTAATCGGTGTTCATTGGAATGGGTTATTTTTTAAATGATCGACATTTCTTTCTTTCTGTCTTTCACAGGAAAGCATGAGAAAAAAATAGGTAAGCTTCATTTTCCATCTTCCAGAAATTGGAAAATTGGAGAGTTCCCTCCAATTGAAGACTTCATGGGGCATACTTTAGGGGTGGGAGTGGTAGTGGCAAATGGGTTGCCTGGCAGCTATAGAAAATTATGAAACTAATTTTGGAGATGATGAAACTGTGAAATGATGTTGTAATTTTAAGAAAAGTCATGGCAGAACCAAAAAGAGCACGAGCAGATGTTATATCAACAGTGAGCTTTGCTTTGCAAAGGGCTCTCAAGCTTCTTCCCAATGTTGGCGGAAGCTTTGGGGTCACACATTTCATGTTGGGAGGGCAACAGCTTTGTCCCAGCACTAAAAAAACCATGGGAACAGGATGATAATATAGCAATGACAGTGAAATTTAACTCCTGCTCCTCCCCTGCCCATGCAAACCTGCTGGTGTCCAGCAATGGCCCTAGGGACTTCAGGCAGGGTGGGCAAGATGTCCCCAAGTCCTGACAAAAAAGGCCAGGAGGAGCTCTTGGTCTGCAGCTTTTCCATTGTGAAGCAATTTTAGCCCCCTCCCTGCCCCAACAGGTGTATTAGTGAAAAAGGAATTGACCTTGGTGGTAACGCACTTTTCTGGTTTTGCTTTTCAGCAATGCAAGCAGCAGCACTGCGTAAGTCTCACTCCCTGTCTTCCCCAGTGAAATCCTCTGCAAAAACTTTCAGACTTTGTCATTCACCCTGTCATTATGTCTGAATGTCCGAATTACTTCTCCAACCACCTAATAATATGAACATTCACTCTGTAAAGTCATAGGGATCCTTTTCCTGAGTGACTGCCAGTGCTTTTTAACACTCTCATTTTAACTTAAGCAGTGAAGTAGCATTGAAAAGTTTGTGCTTTTAGGGGAAGACTATGGAAACATAAGCCCTTCAGAATTTTATAATCAAAAGGAGGATAGTTTGATTACCAAGGAATTAAAAGATAGAAGAGGGAATGTATATACACATTTTTTTGTTGTTGTTGTTTTCAGCTCATTACCAAGAAATAGTCCTTTGGCTATTAAAAATGAGCTCTTGCTAAATTGGTGCCAATGCATATTGGTAGGGAAAAGAAATACAGTTCAGCTCACTGGGGAATTATGAGTCCTTGCAAGGAGAGAACAAATCAGTGCATCTGCCCCCTTCAGCACAGCTCCCCTCACCCATGCAGCCCCTTAGCTGGGATTCCAGGGCAGTGACTGGGTCAAATAGTAACTGGAGTGTGCTTCTGTTTGTTGTTTAGGGGACCGTGATGCTGAAATTGGTGAGTCTTATTCTCTTCCTTAAAAAGGATTTTTTTACTGACTGTATATATTTAACATGTGAAGTGAACCTAAGAGCAACTGAGAGTGTGGGGAAAAGAAAGAGAGGGAATTTGAGACCCCAAAAATGAAAGATGGTTGAAAACGGTGTCCAGGGTTAGGGCATGGCTGACTGCAGCAGCAGGGTGAGCATGCTGGGGACATCCTGGCTGCTGGCACCATGAGCTGATGGCAGCGCTGTGGAACGGGTCCTCTGGCTGGGGAGGAACCTCCCAGGGACCTCTCCCTGCCCCAGGCTGGAACAGGACCTGCACCATCACCCACCTAGCACAGCTGCAGGCTCAGGGTGGGAGAGGGGTTTGCACTGCCCAGGTCGGCAGAAGTCCAACCTCCTGCACATGCAGGCGGTTGCGGGAGAGGTGATATCCAAACTGATATCTCACAACCCATTTGTGTTGATTTATTTATTTATTTGTTTGTTTGTTTGTTCAGGGAAACAAGCGGGGGAACTTGGTGAGTATCATTCTCCTTCCTGTAGGAGACTTTTCAAGTTGGGTCATTTTCTCATCTGGGTATTGCATTTATGGCCTGGTTTTGGTTTTTCTGTTGGGAAAGGAAGAGGTGGCAAATGCTGAACTCATTTCAGAAACATTATTTTCCTTTGCTCTGTATGTGTTTTTAAGTTATTCCCTGTAATCCTCCTATACTCAGGAAAAATTGCTTTCAGTTTACAAAGAAAGTACAAACAGACCATAAGTATGAGTGTGAGTTAGGCCAGGCAATGGGATTATATTTATCAATAATGGATGGAGCACTTCCATGTAACTAGACATTGAAGTTTTGAAATTATGAACCATGAGATGACTTTCACAAATACAGCTACAATTCAGGAAATGTGCAACTACACTGGCATATCATTATCCTGAGCTATTCCAGTACCACGAGTGTGTTCAGATTACCTCTCATCTGTATTGTTTTTTTGTTTGTTTTTGTTTTGTTTGTTTGTTTCGTTTTAAGAATGGAGAAGATACGCAACACCTATCAAAAATGGTAATTGAAGTTCTTTCAGGGGGCTGAATCATCTTCCTTGCTTTACTCTCCCTTCCCGATGGTTCCCCTCCTGCAGTGATGCTGGTGGCACCAAGGATGCTTCTGCCAAGCCCCTTACTTTGCAGTGCAGCACTCAGGCCCCTCATTCACTTGGTGCATGCCCCGCTCTCAGACAAATCTGAAGAGTCCTCGTCCTTAGTGAGCAGCACTGGCCATGCTTTAGAGACGCAGGGACTTCTTCAGCCTGGGGGTGCGCTGAAGGTCCTCTTCCCTCTGTGCTAAGGGCCATCTCTCTGGTTAATTTTCTGTTCCTCACACTATTACCATTGCCTTGTGCATCTTCCCATGCCACAGCCAGCCAGCTATCGCTTGCACCCTTCGTCTTATTCCTGAGGCAGCCTCAGGAAAGGCCTCTCCTGGAGCAAGCTCTGCCCTGATGTGTTGACTCCCTCTGTCCCACAGTGGAGGTGGTTCTGGATTCAGACACAGCCCACTGCGACCTTGTCCTGTCTGATGACTGCAAAAGTGTGAAGCGAGTGGACAAGCGGCAGGATGTCCCCAACCTCCTTGAGAGATTTGACCCGTGGCGCTGCGTGCTGGGCTGTGAAGGCTTCACCTCAGGGAGATACTACTGGGAGGTGGAGGTGGTGGATAGAGGAGGATGGACTGTGGGGGTCTCTCGAGAAGATGTGAAGAGGAAGGGTGAGATTGAGTTTACCCCAGAGGAGGGCATCTGGGCAGTGGGGCAGTGGGCAGGGCAGTTCCAAGCTCTCACGTCCCCTGAGCGCACTCTCCTTCCTGAAATCCAGACTCCCAAGCGGATCCGTGTCTCTCTGGATTATGAAGCGGGCCAGGTGGCATTTTTCAGTGTTGATGAGGAGATTCCTATCTTCACATTTCTACCGGCATCATTCAAGGGGAGAAGAGTCCACCCTTGGGTCTGGCTGGGTCCTGGTACGTGGCTCAAAATGTGGCCCTGATGAAGGGGAGGGAGAAAGAGAAGGTTTTATATGGGACCACCATAGTTCATAGACTCACAGCAAGATTGAGGTTGGAAGGAACTTATGGAAGTTTCCATGGCAATCTGCTCACAGCAGGGCTAACTTCAAAGCTACCTTAGGTAGCTTCGGACTTTGTTCAGATGAATTGTCTTAGTGTCTCCAAGGGTGGAGATTGTGTTACCTCTGTGGACCCAGGGCTGCACCTCTCTCGTGGGGAAGACAGAATCCCTCACATATGAGTTTCCCTGATTGCAGCTTGTGACTGTGGCCTTTCATCCTCTGTCTCTACCTGTTGAGCAACACTTCCACTGAAAAGAGACACTCCCTCAGCAGGGACTGTTTGTAAAATGTACAGAATAAAGTTATTTCAGCGGGATTTGTCTGTGTGTGAGTCAGCACTAAATGTCTGCACCTGAGTCTGTTGCCTCCACATCCTGTAGGCAGTAGGAAGTTGCAGACACTTCTGAGAACGAGTCACCTCACCCTGCAGAAGACCATGAAGGCACACCAGTAGAATCAGTCCAGCCTGTGCTTGTCCTTGCCCCTGGCCATGGCACAAGCCCAGGTGACTAGCTTACCTGTGATCTGGAGACATCTAATGCAGAGCAGATGGATCCTACCTTTGGTCCCTCATCCTGGGGGAGGAAAAGCTGCTTTTGCTTACAGTGCTAAGGAGCCTGGAGTGGGCTCAGGGTATCACACCTGAGCTGAAATGAAGCTGAAGAAACAAAAAAATCTGTTGGAAGAAGGTCATCGTATCTTGAGACATGTTTTTGAGCAACTGCAGATGACTTTGCTGTAGTGGAAAATGCCACCTGCAAGGGGAGGATTGAGGTATATGCTTCCTCTGAGGCCAGACATGGTTTTGCACCAGATCCTCCATTCAGCTGGTGTCCAGCAGGCATAGACCTTCCCAAACAAAGGCTTTACCTGTACTGCCAAATGCATATATATTTTTTTCAGAAATGGAAGAGGAAACGCATGCGAGCCGGGGTTCATGCTCAGCTCATGGTGGCCCCAGCCTCCCACCATGGAGGAGCCCAAAGGGAACAGCTCAGAGATGCAACATGAGCTTGGCCCCTGCTGTCAGGGCTCTGAAGAGGGGTTAGATGCCTGTGTCCCTATAGAAGGCTGGTGGGAAGGTGAAGATACAGGCCTTGCTTTCTGCACTGGAGAAGGGGCTTTGTTCTCCTCAAGCCAGGGTTAATATAGATGAACATTTCTATGAACCTTGGGCACCATCACCTCACGGGCTCCCTTCTTATTTCCCAGAGTCGCATCCACTGCTGGTGAGGTGCCAAATGTCAGGAATGGGACACACAGATGGAGGCAGCCCAGCAGTCTGTAGCCCCTGTGCAGCTCTGAGGAAAGAGAAGGATTGCTGGGCAGCAATCTTACCCATGATCTCTGCAAGGCCTCCCAGGGGCTGCCTATTGAGAAAGGTCTCCAATGCCTCTTTGGAGCTTGGCACTGATGTTCTGCTTCCCTTGCTGCCAGGAGAGAAAATGGGTCGTCTGTCATTCAGAGATGAATATTTTGCAGTCAGCTGGTACTGGGAAGGATGCAGCAGCGTGTCTCTGTGGGTATTTACTGGGAACTCTTCAATGCATGGGAAGATGCTCTTTTTAAAGTACAGATGGTCATTGAGGCAAGGTTGGGCTTGCTCACCTCAGCTCTGACCTCCTGAAATAAGCTTGTAGCAGGACACCTGATGTGACTGCTGCAAATGGAGTCAGACCCAAGGTGGGGCCACCGAAATCTCCCCCCCACTCCTCCCTCACATGTTCAGCGGCTTCAAACCCTGCAGAACACAGACTCGAGGTCCTGCTGCAGGCATTGCAGTATGCCAGAGCTTGCAACAACCCTCTGGGCAGATGCTCCCCAGTGTATTTAGAGAGGAAAGCAGAAAAGCTACCTGACGAAGTAGTTTTACTAACTCAGATGAGTAAAAGGAAGAGGCCGTGGTTGCAAGCTGGAAGTAAGACTTCTAGCTAAAAGTAATTTTGGACAAGAGCAAAACAGGAAAACCATGGTGGTGGGAGGGTAACAACTGGTGGGAGTATGGGGGGAAACTGCTGGGCTGAAAAAAGTGAACCTAGGACAGAAACACAGGAGTGGATCTCCAGGACTGCCAACAGGGGGCAAAAGCATCATTTCTACCATGCTGGCTGTGGTAACCCTCATCTCCCTCTTGCCTGCACCTGAGGACAGCAGGATCAGCAAGGAGACACCGTCCCTGCCCCTTTGCTCTCCCCACCTGGATGCCAGAACCCCAGGACCTCTCCTGGCCTCCTCACTGCCCACGACCAGCCATGGGAAGAGCGTGTATGCAGTTCACTCCTACCCTGTGCGCCTGTCCTGGTTTCAGCTGGGATAGAGTTAATTTTCCTCCTAGCAGCTGGTACGGTGTTGTGTTTTGGATTCAGGATGAGAACAACGCTGACAACACACCGATGTTCCAGTTGTTGCAGAGCAGTGCTTACACAGAGCCAAGGACTTTTCAGCTTCTCGTGCTGCCCTGCCAGTGAGGAGGCTGGGGGTGCACAAGGATCTGGGAGGGGACAGAACCAGGACAGCTGACCCACATTTTCTAAAGGGACATTCCATACCATATGACGTCATGCTGAACAACTAATATGGGGTGGCAAATCACATGCAGGCTTAATCCCGGACACCCCATGAGAAGGCAAAGGTACCATCTGATCTCTCCCTTCTTATCCTCTGCTTTCTGTTGGAAATCACTGGTGCAAAGCCAAAAAACAGCCCTCCACATCCTGCCTCTGCTGTTGACTCTTTTACTACAAGCTGAACTGAAATGTTGGAATTCAGCTACTCAGAAGACCAATGCTGCCAAATCTGGAGGCTGGGGGACTCATAGATGGGTCACTGTAAGTCAACAACATGGGACAAACTTGGTTCAAAATTCAGGAAATCATTTCAGCTGTAAGAGTTGTGGTAGGAAAGTTGTAAGTATCAAAACACTTGGACTGTAAATTAAGTAGACATTAGGAAGTTTTCTTTAGAAACAACTTGAGGTTTAAGAAGCTGACTTCTTATCAGACAAAATAAATAAAGGGCTACCTAAGCTGGCGGTGGGTGAGAGGCTGGGAGGTAACACAGCAGGGACAGCTGACCCCAACTGACCAAAGGGATATTCCACACCAAGTGACTGGGGAACTGCAGGCCAGTCAGTGTCATCTCTGTGCCCAGCCAGATCATGGAGCAAATCCTCCTGGAAGCTATGGTAAGGCACACGGAAAACAGAGAGGTGGTTGGTGACAGCCAACATGGCTTCACTGAGGGCAAATCATGCTTGACAAATTTGGCGGCCTCCTGTGATGGGGTTACAGCGTTGGTGAATATGGGAATAACAACTGACATCATCTACCTGGACATGTGCAAAGCATTTAACACTGCCCTGCACAACATCCTTGTCTCTAAATTGGAGAGACATGGATTTGATGGATGTACCACTTAGTGGATAAGGAATTGGCTAGATGGTCACACTCAAAGTATTGTAGTCAATGGCTCGATGTCCAGGTGGAGATCAGTGATGAGTGG
>VXAA01001506.1:0-32394 GCA_013399115.1 Anseranas semipalmata | reverse complement strand
TTCCTTCCTTCCTTCCTTCCTTCCTTCCTTCCTTCCTTCCTTTCTCCCTTTCTTTCTCCCTTCCTTTCTTCCTTTCTATTTTTGCATGCGCTATGAATACCTTGTGATGATTGGTGATGAGAGCAGCAGGGATGAGTTTTTTCCCCACGTGCTGGAAAGGTCCTGTCCTTCCAGAACATTTCATCCCCCATTTCCTGTGACCCATAACTAACTCACTGGTCTGTCACCGGCAGCTGCACAAAACAGGGAAGGATCTCTCTCTCTCTCTCTCTGCCACAGCACTGGCACCAGCTGAAGTCCTAGAGACACACATTTCTTGCATAGTCTGCGATTCCAACAAGGCACCAAGCCAAGGGGCCAGCAGGCAGCCAGTGGAGTGAAGAGCGGTATGTTTCCTCCAGGCAGGAGTTTTGTTTCCAAGTCTGCCATTCCCAGCCAGGAATAACATAGAGTGAAATGTCAAGATCACTTATGTCGTGGATTGATGAGGCTTATAAGGATTACAGTTATCTTTGTTCCTGAAGCTGGAATATTTCCCTTCACAGGAGCTCCCAATATACTCAGTCACATTCATTTTTGTAATCTCTCTCCCCATGCCTTCTCTATCCTAAACAGACATACTTTACATGTTAGCTTAAATCAGTGGTAGTTATATATATGTCTTTCCTTTAAAGGGAGGGTGTTAGCAGCATAATTAAGATCTTGTACTGCTGTTACAGGACTTTTCTTGTTTTGTAACAGCACTGTTTCTCACATTCTAGTGATTAGACTCTACAGCAGAGCAATGTGCATCAGCTCTCACCTCTCTAGGAGCTTTGACTTTCACACCTCCAATATTTAACTCTTCTGTATGTGTTCATCATTCCTGTAAGCAACTTTTTGTCACTTCATTTTCTCTTTGCATTTACCCCATGAGTGATGGATGTTATCTTCTTTCATAAGGCAATAGGGTTAGATTTGTACTTTTCCTCCTGAATATATGATTTGCAACACAATTGGAAGTTTTGATGTCTTGCCCCCCATAGGTTGACTTGGAGTACTGTGTCCTGTTCTGAGCCCTCCAGTACAAGAGAGACATGGACATACTGGAAAAAGTCCAACAGAGGGCCACCAAGATGATCAAGGGCCTGGAGCACCTCTGCTATGAAGAGAGGCTGAGAGCTAGGACCTGCTCAGCCTGGAGATGAGGAGGCTCAGAGGGGGATCTCATAAATGCCTACAAATACCTGAAGGGAAGGTACAAGGAAGATGGAACCAGGCCCCTGTCAGTGGTACCCAGTGCCAGGACAAGAGGCAATAGGCAGAAACTAGAACACNAGGCAATGGGCACAAACTAGAACACAGGAGGTTCTGTCTGAACATCAGGAAACACTTCTGTGCTGTGTGGGTGACTGAGCACTGGCACACGTTGCCCAGAGAGGTTGTAGAGTCTCCCACCTTGGAGATCTTCAAAAGCTGCCTGGATAGGACTGGAGCTTTTACCTTACTTGATTATTTCACACGGTTACCCAGTGACATTAGCCATTGCCCTAGTCGCTCCCCAAGCTTTTGCCTATAAGTTTCAGCAAAGGTCTGCAATTCTCCCTAGGTGTCATCTTGCACTGAGATTGGATGTTTTTGGACTCAACTATTTCATGATCACTGTGGCCAAGTCAGCCATCTACCATCACCTCTCCCACAAGGCCTTTCCTATTCTCAAACAGCAGGTCTAGGAGGGCACCTTTCCTAGTTGGCTCACTAAGTACTTGTGGTAGGAAATTATCATCAATATGCTTTAGTAGTTTCACAGACTTGCTTGTCGTAGCAGTAAGATATTCCCAGTTGAAATCTCCCATAAGGAGAAGGGCAACTTAAATCTTTGGAGATTTCACCTAATTGCCTATAGAACAGTTCATCCATGCTATCGTCCTGAGTGGGTGGTCAATAGTAGACACCCATGATGACATCTGCTTTGCTATACATCCCCTTAATCCTCACCCAGAAGCTCTCTACCACATCATCCCTAATGACAAGGGCTGTACATTCTAATCTCTTCCTTACATACAGCACAACATCGCCACTCCACCTGCCCTGCCTATCCCTCCTTAAACAGCCTATAGCCCTCCATCTCAGCACTCCAGTTGTGGGACTCGTCCCACCAATTCTCAATACCAATGATATCATAACACTGGGGAAGGACCAAAGCTTCCAGTTCATCCCATTTGTTCCTCATATTGTGTGTGTTGGTAAGCAAGCATTTCAGATGTGCTCCTGAGCCCTCAGTGTTCCCTGGAGCAGCGTAGATGCTCCCATTAGCCTTGCCACCCTCAGACGGTGCTGTACTATCCCTTGGCTTAACCTCAGTGTTCCTAATGGTACCCCCCTCCCACATCGATCCCAGTTTAAAGCCCTCCCATCAGTCTTGCCAGATTATGAGCCAAGAAACATTTCCCCAGTCAGGACAGATGTGTCCCATCAGGCCCCAGAAGACCTCTCATCTAAAAAAACTCTGCTATGATTATAAAACCCAAAATTCTGGTGGAGGCATCAGTCTTGGAGCCAAGCATTGATCACCTGGGCTTGCCTGCTTCTTTTCCCATTACTGGGAGGATTGAGAAAAACACTACCTGTGCTCCTGAATCCTTTAGCCATCTTCCCAGGGCCTTGAAATCTGTTTTGCTAGACCTCAGGCTTCTTGTTACGACATCATTGGTGTCCACATGAAAGATCAGGAGTGGGCGGTAATCTGAAGGCTGTACTAAGCTCATAAGCTTACTGGTGACACCCCTGATCTGAGGCCTGGGGAGGCAGCAAACTGTAATTGAAGCTGAGTAGGCAGATGGGGGCTCCTCTTATTGCTCTGTGTAGTAACTTGCTTCCACTCCTTTGTGTCCCTCAAGCTGCTGCTTTTATCCTGATGCAGATCAGATACTGGGCTTGACTCAGTAGTGGTCATGCTAGGTTGGCATGTGGCTACCAGAGAGGGCAGAGCATGGCTCCATTGATCCATCACCTTTTCAGACTCCAAGATGCTTCTCAGTCTCTGCACCTCTTCCTGAAACTTGGCCACCAGGCAGAGCAGCTCCATTACCCGGGCTTACCTCCCAAAGGTGTGCCTGCCCTTGCCCTCCATCTCAAGGAGTAGCACCAAGCGCACCCCAGAGCCTGAGAACTGGGTGGTCATCACATGAACAGTCCAGAGTGCTGTCTGGATGGCTGCATTAGTCCTACAGGATGCTAGAGAAGCAGAAGCAGAGGACATGGCTTTCTGTCAAGTGGTCACCATGTCTGCGCTTCCTACTCCTGATAGCATATTGTTTAATATGGTACTGTTGGTTGAGGAGGCCATCAAGGCTGCAGCCCATGCCTGCTGGTGAGAGCAGGCCACAGGCCACCGACTTGGCTGTCCTTCCATGGGGCTCCTTTCTTTGTTCGTAACTAATGGCTCATGTTCTGAGATCCCATGCTTTACCTTGTGGAGGCATACACTCCTCATACACTACAGAGGAGGAGAGAAACAACTAGGAGAGTCAGGGACTACTTGAGAGAACGCAACCCATACAAGTCCATGGGACTCACTGGGCTGTTTCCACAGGTGCTGAGGGAACTGGTTGATGTCCTTGCAAGGCTACTCTCTGTGATCTTTGAATGTAGATATAGGGGGGTCCTTGATGACTTAAGAAAGGCAGATATGGCACCAATTCTAAAAATGGCCAACAGGTCAACTGGGCAACTACAGCCTGGATTTCAGTGCTTGGAAAAATCAGAGCAAGTCCTCTTGGAGCACATTTCTGGGTACTTAATGGACAAGTTGATTTGGAATAGACAATGTAGATTTACCAAGGCTGAGACGTGCCTCACCAAATTCTATCACAAGGCATGATGGGATCTGTGAGTAAGGGAAAAGCAGTGGTTGTTATTTACTTTGACTTTAGCAAGCCTTTTGACACTTGCATCCAAATTAGAACACCATGCTCTGAATGAGCCCTTCAGACGTTGCAAAAAAGTGGTTTGAAGGTCAGGTCCAGTGGACAGTGGTTAATGGATCGTATTCTACCTGACAGCCCAAAGAGCCAAGCATATCCTGGGGTGCATCAGACACAACATTGCTAGCCAATTGAGGGAACTGATTGTCCCAGTCTGCGCTGGTGTGGCCTCACCTCAAGTACTCTGTGCAGGTTTGCATGCCACAATATAAGAAAGACATAAAACTATTAAGACAGTGTCCAAAGGAGGGCTATGAAGATGCTGAAGGGTCTGGAGGGCAAGACATATGAGGAGCGGCTGAGGTCCCTCGGTTTGTTCAACCCAGAGAAGAGGAGACTGAGGGGAGGCCTCACGGCAGCCTGCAGCTTCCTCGTGAGGGGAGCAGAGGGGCAGGTGCTGAGCTCTTCTCTCTGGTGGCAGTGACAGGACCCGAGGGAACAGCATGGAGCTGCGACAGGGGAGGTTCAGGTTGGATACTAGGAAAAGGTTCTTCACTGAGAAGGTGGTTGGCACTGGAACAGGCTCCCCAGGGATGTAGTCACAGCACCGAGCCTGTCAGAGTTCAAGAAGTGTTTGGACAATGCTCTCAGACATAGGATTTAATTTTCAGGTAGTCCTGTGTAGAGCCAGGAGTTGGACTCGATCATTGTGGGTCCCTTCCAACTCGGGATATTTTATGATTCTGTGATTCTACCTTCCTGATGGTAATGCAGAGTACCAAAAGGGTCTATGCTGGAAACTCTTCTTTTTTAAACTTCTTTATCATCTTTATTAATGACATGGAGAAGACAACTGAGTGCACTCACTCTTATCATGTTGGCCGATGAGACCAGGTTTGGAGGGATCAGTCAATATGCTTCAGACAGGACTACCATCTAGGGAGCACCATTCAGCCTGGGAAAATGTGTTGATAGAAACCTGATTAAAGTCAACATGGATGAATGCAAAGACCTATGCCTTGGAAGGAAGACCACAACAATACCAGTGGGGGACAGACTGGCTGGGGAGCAGAGCTACAGAAAAGGACTTGTCTTGGTCAACAGAACGGTGAACATGCCTTTTAACCCAGCCTGGGCTGGGTTAACAGGAGCATAGCCAGTACACTGAGGGAAGTGATTTTTTCCCCCCTCTACACAGCACTTAATAGACCACGCCTAAAATACTGCTTTGGGGAGCTTATTATAAGGAAGATGTTGATAAACTGGAACTAGTTCAGTGGAGGAGCCACCAAGATGGTTGTGGGCTGGAGCACATGTCCTGTTTGGAAAGGCTGAGGAAATTGGGCTTGTTCAGCCTGGAGAAGAGAAGGCTTCCAGCAGGCATGGGGGACAATAACATCTCATAGCAACCTTCCAGTATCTATGAAGAGATCATCAAGAAGACAGAGCCTGGACCTTCACAGTGGCACATGGTAGGAGGATGACAGACATAAGCTGAAACAGGATAGGTTCAGTCTAGATATAAAGAAAACCTTTTGCATCATGAGGACACTCAACCAGTGCAATAGGTTGCCAAAGGAGCCTTCATCCCTGGGGGTTGCCAACAGGTCCTTCAGCATATTGACTGGTCTTCCCAATTTGGTGTCATCTGTAAGCTTAACAAGAGTGCGCTCCATCACCCTCCTCCATGTCAGTGCTAAAGACATTAAGCAGGTTAGATTCCAGTATGAGCCCCTGTGTTACTCTACATGTTGCCAGCCTTTAGGTAGAGTACAATAAATTAACCACTTCCCTCTGAAGCCCCATCATCCAACCAACCTTTTACCCATTCATTCAGAACATAGTGTCTTAATATAAAAAGAAGTTATCATCCATCTCCCAAGGTACAGGCTCTTGCACATGTTCTCATCTTCTTTGCACATTTTTAGACTGCTGACAATTGCTGTTTTTCTACTGTGGACACCCACAAACCACTTCTTTCAGACCACTCTGCCTAACAGGGAACCCAGACATTTGGAGACCCTCACTCTTCTCCACAGATGCCACCACGCTGTCAGGAAACCCAGTCTCAAGAAAACCAAGTCTCTGGGCAGCTCCACATATGCACAGAGACTTTGCTGCCTCCTCCATAAATGGACCCAGAAATTCAAGTTCTCCCTTCATCAATGTCTATGCAAAAAAAAAAAAAAAAAAAAAAAAAAGGATCCTGCATACACCCTCTCCACGCCCCTTCCATCTCTGGGGGAACCTAGGCATTCTGTTGTACACTAGTTCATCCCACTATACACACTCAGTGGAGGCATGAGTCCAGGCAACTGCCACCCTGTCCCACAGACATCTCCCTGCTCCCAGGGAACACCCCCCTAATCCACCCTACCAGCCCCACAGGGAGCCCAGCTCCCCATGCATCCAGGGGAACTTGAGCTTTGCTCTCAAGGGACACTGAGGTCTGCCTGCTCCTGGCCAGGGTCTTCAGGGAAGTCTGGGCTGCACACTGGGGCCTTAGAAGTTGGAAACCTTAGCAGGTGAAGAAGGGTATGAGCAGGGGTCTGCCCCATTTCTTTTTGATCCTTCTGGGGACCACCAAGCCCCTTCAGCTCCTCTAAAGTTCTCCAAAGCACCTCAATAATCCCCTGAGCCCTCCATCCCTTGTTCAACACAGAAGACCCTCCTGGAGCCCCTCAATCCACCTCAACAATCACAACTTTCCCAGAGTCCCCCGAACATACTTAGCCCCTGCAGCTCCCACAGACAAGCTTTAAACTCCCAACTCACCCTCTTCAAAATCCCAGGACATCCCAAAGATCCCTACAGATATCACAAACTTCCCTTCAAAGTTCCCCATACCCAAAGACTGTCTAGCCCCAAACATCCTCAAAGATTTCCCAAATCCAGCCTGAGTTCCCAGAGACACTCAGAGCCCTGAAACCCCCAAGTCCCCTCCCAGCTCCTCCCATAGCTTTTTCCAAAGTCCAGGATGCCTCCACCTATCAGAGGCGCCTACTTCCCAGGACATCCCAAAAGACTCTCCAGATCTCTCCAATTATCCTTCTGGATACCCTCCAGGTCTCTAGCTCATCACAGACCTCCTTCCCCCCAAAACCAGAACTCCTCAAAGTCTCATGAAAGGCCAAGAGTCCCCAGCTCCCCTCTGCACCCCTAATGCCCTACATATGCGAAGATCATTCCCAATGTCCTAAAGTCTCCCATGCAGCCCAATGAGCCTTTAAGATCCCCTCAAGAATCCTAAGACACTCCGACATACAGCCAGAGCCCCTGATGTGCCTCAAAAGCCCCCAGATGCAATGAGAACCCGCAGCCCTCCCTTGCACATCCCAAGACCCTCAATTCCCTCCCCCAGGATATCACTGGTACCCCCATATCTTCCAGAACCCTCATTACCTCAGCCTCTCTCTGCAAGACAGCCCTAGGATTCCCCCACCGCTCCATGTAACCCAAACCCTCCAGATAACTCCAGGAAGCCAAGACCACCCGGGACCCCCCAGGAACCTCAAAACCCCCACAGCCTCCCAGTGCCCCTGTCTAGCCTCCCATCCACTCCAAAACACTGGCACCCCAGGACTCTCCTATCCCTTCAGGATCCCCCATGAACTCCAAAATGCCTGTCAATCCCAAGACCCCCAACTCCATGCCCAATGAACACAGGCACCCAGAGCCCCACTGCCCTCCACTGACCATTCCCCAGCGGACCCCAGAATCCAGGCAATCCTGGTCCCCACCATCACCCATCCAGGACACTCAGCCCTCTAGTCACCTGCTGTCCTCCTGTTCCTTGTGAGAAGCATCTGGATGGCTGGGTTCTCCAGCAGAACAAATAAGACCCGGACGAGCTGTTCAGAAGCCGCTTTTATTCAATCCAAGTGTGTGTGGGGGAACTGAGGGATTCACAGCTCCCAGTGAAGGGCTTGGGGTGGTGGAGCAACCTTGTGAGCATTCCTGGAAGCACAGTGTTGCAGTGTGGGGGTCTTTGTGCCCCGCCGTGTACCCACAATCTAGGGCAAGTAGCCTGGGGGCTGGGGAGGGATCTGGTGTCCATTGGGAGTCCAATATGGGGTACAGAGCTTTTAAGGTCCACTAAGTGTTACAGGGGGTGTCAGGTGATCTTGAGGGATTGTCACTGCAGCTGGGGCCACGCAAGGCCGGGGGTACAGTGAGGACACACACCTGGAAGTCAGTATAGGCATGGGGCAAGGTGCCCCGGGTGATCCAGCGCCGGGTCCCCGGCTGGTAGGCATGGATCAAGTGGGTGTCCCGGTAGGTTTCATGACTGTACCCTCCAAGCACAAGCAGCTCCCCTCCCAGCACAGCTGCACCCCCCACTACATGGGCATGAGGCAGGGGGCTGAGGAGGACCCAGATATCTAGCTTGGGGCTGTAGACCTCAAAGGCCAGCTGGTCCCTGTAGCCAGTCTGCCCGTCCCGCTGGCACAGCCCCCCAGCCACATAGAGCTGCCCGCCCGCCTCCTCCATGACGTGGCCAGCTCGCTGGCCATTCATGGGGGCCAGGAGCATGGCAGGTGCACCTGGGATGTAGCGCAGAAGGGATGCCTGGCACTGGTATGCCTCGTCACACCCCCCTGACACGTAGAGGGCACCATCCAGGGCACACGCCGCGTGCCCACACAGAGCCACTGGCAGGGGCTGGCACCTCCTGGGCAAGGAGAGAAGGAGGGGTGAAGGGCAGGTAAAGCAGGGCTGCCCCACAGTGACTGCCTGCCCAGCAGATCCCTGCTGAGCACTGCTAGCCACGGACCCTTTGATCACTCAACGGGCAACACTGGCCCACACCCAGTGAGACCCGGTGGGCAGCATCAGCTGCATGTAATGGATGCACAAGGGGTGTCGCTGTTCAACAAATGACACCATTAGTCAACCCACAAGGGACTCCCCCAATGGGCAGTATTGGCCAACACCCAGTGGAGCACCCAAGGAACATAGCTGGAAGGCATTTAAATGATTCTTGTCATTGGCAGATGGCCAACAGACCCTCAGTGAATGCTATCGGCCAACTCATTCACTACCCAATAGGCATCACCAGCCAACACCTGATATCCCAAGGGACGTTTGGTCAACACACAGTAGACCAATGTAGGCCAACTGTAGGCCAGTGACTCTTCCATTGGAGCATCAGTGACCCAAAGACCACTCAATGGGCACCACTGGCTAATGCAAGGGGCTGCTAGGGCAGAGGAAAGCAGGTGTCCAAGTGGAGAGGTCTCACCTCCAGGTGTCGGCGGCCAGGTCATAGCACTCCACAGTGTCCGTGCAGTAGAGATCACCCGAGCTGCCCCCCAGGGCATAGATGAAGCCCTCAAGTGCCACAGCAGCGAAGTAGCTCCGCCCGCAGGTCATGCTGGCCAGGCGCTCCCAGGAATCGTCCATGGGCCGATACCTAGTGTTGAGAGGACATGGCGGCAAGAGACTAGCTGTTACCCACAGTGCCATGAGGTGATGTTGGCACTGCTGAGGGCAACAACCCACTCACAAGCAGCCAGCCCCGTAATGCCCTGGGGCCACATGGTCCCCTTGCATGGGAACATCCTCTCCTCCCTTGAGCCTACATCTCCAGGTGGGGGCCTCCCTGACCTATCCCCTACAAATCCTGTAAGGTGTGGGAGGGCTCCATGGGGACAGGAAGCTCCCAGTCCAACAGACAACCAGAATGCCTTGGGGACTCACAATGAGCTGCAATACCATAAAGCCTTGGGTCTGTGTGGCAGCTCTAGCTGCCCCCCCCACACCCCCAGCCTTACTGCCAATCCCACATGACACCTCTAGGTCCTCTATAGTCCTCACCTGTAGACACTGGCCAGGGTGTCATGGACCCCATAGTAGCGCTTTCCACCCAGGACGTAGAGGATGTTGCCTACCACAGCCACAGCATGGCGGAAACGTGGACCATCAGGAAAGTGCCCCAGTGCCCTCCACTCCACATGCTTCACCAACCCCACAGCACTGAGGTAGCGGTGGGCAAACCAGAGGTGCCTGCTGGGTTCCCGGGCAGCCATGTTGGTTGTCAGTTTGTCTCCACCACAGACCACCAGCACCTCTTGCAAGGAACGCACCCGACATGGCAGCTGGGCCATGGGGGCCAAACTTGCTATCATGAGCTGGCGGAGGAGCCCTGGGTCAGCTACCCCTGCCGTCACTGACTGGACTTTCTTCAGCTCCTGACCAGACATGAGGGCAAAGCGAACAGATGACAAGACTTCCTTGGCTAGGTCCTCTTGGCCATCTCCATTGGCCATGAGCCACCGGGATGCTGCTTCCAAGGCCTCCAGTTCATGGAGGACATTGAGACCATCAGAGCGGAGGAGGCGGATCAGAAGGTGTGCAGGAAGATCCAGGAAGGCTGGTGTGGCCACCACAGTGGGGAAGGTGGCCAAGATGTAGTTCTCTGCTACATGGCTCACCTGGGCCAGCCCGTAAGCCACGGCAAAGGCCAGCACATCTAGGCCAGTTTCTGGGGTCAGGCCATGGGTGAAAACATCCAGGCAGAGGGTGAGCAGCCCCCAGGCCTGGTAGCGCAAGGACGTCTCAGCTGCCTCCAGGACTGCAGGCCATGGCCCGGCCACAGTCCCTGTGTAGGCAAAGGAGAGGAGGAGGCGCAGCTCCTCTGGGGACAGTCCTGTGGCCAGTGGGGCAGCGGGGTCGTGGGTTGCCTCCCGCATGGGGCAAGTGAAGAGGGCCCGGAAGAAGTCACAGGAGCAGCTCAGGGCCAGGCGCTGAACTAGGGGAAAGGAGGAAAAATGATGAGGGTGGGAGTGGGACCCAGTGTCTGGGTACTGCCCTTAGCACCGCGCAGCCCCCTCCAGAAGTTCAGGCATCCCCACTGGTCCTCTGGCCATCCCGATGGGACCAGCCACGGGGCACCTCCAGCTCCATCCCCACTTGAAGACAGGCACTGGAGACCCTGGCACTGACCCTCTGTGCCCACCCTCCTTGCCAGGGGACCTGGGTGTCCCAGTGTGCCATGCTGTCTCCTCAACCCCCCCCCATCCCTGGGACCCCCACACCCGGCTCACCTGGGATGACCTCATCCCCTGCCCGCAGCTGGAGGTCGCAGCCCAGGCCGCTGGTGTGAAGCTGCTCCATGGCTCTGAGTGTCTCCCACTGCTCCTCCAGGGCCTTAGGACCCCCCTCCTGCCAGTCACTCTCCATCCGGGGGGCACAGGCGGCCACCACCCGGGGGGCCCCGAGAACCTGGGCAGCCTCCTCCACCTCCCTCTCCCTGCCATGAGGCACGGTTCCACCATAGGCGAAGGCCAGCACGGCCCGCCAGCCCCATAGCGTGGCCCCGGGTGGCAGGGGGACATGGGAAGGGGGTCCCTGGCGCAGCTCTCTGGTCCTGCCCTCCAGGAAGCGTAGGAAGAAGGAGCTGACGGAGGCTAGGACCACAGCATGGGCCACATCACCCTCTGGGCCCACGGCTACGTCCACCAGCTGTCCCGCGGTGCGGAGGTCGTTGGCCACGGCCAGGAAGTGTCTGGCGTGGGCCCCATCCTGCAGGTGCCACTGGGCTGGGGCTGGCCCCTCTGCAACCCACATCTTGCCTGTGGGAACACATGGAGCAGGGGTCAGGGTACCATCCCCACAGCCAGAGCCTCTGGCCCTTGGCAGGAGTCCTGGCAGGGGACACGGGGTGCTGCTGCTGGCACTGCCCTATAACAAAAGCCACCGGATCCATTGCCAAAGGCTCTAGAGAACACCAGGCTCTGCTACTGCCCCACAGCTGAATTTGATGCCCCTTGCCAAAACTGCAGCCCCCTAGGTGAGACCAACAGGCCTATCCCTGCCCCATAGCTGAGTCCAATGCCCCCCATCTGCCTCATCGCTCAACTCTCTGCTCCATAGCATGGGATGAAGCTACTGACCCACAGCCAAAACCAACTGAAAGCCACAGCCCCATAGCTGAGTGTCCCCCATCAAAGCCTCTGCCCCATAGCAGAAGCCATGAAGCTCTGCCCCAGCCGTTGCCCCATAGTCAAAACTACCGGTGCTTCCACCACCACCAAAGCTGCTGGTCCCTGGCCTGGCTCCCCACAAAGGCATCGCTCCCACCCCTTCGGTGCCCGCTGCATGTGGCCACGCGTTGCACCACAAACTGTGTGACACCGCGTATCATGCGTCCTCTTGCACCGTTTGCTGGGCTGTGTCGTGCCGACCCTGGAGTGTCACGTCACGCTGCGTGCTCTGTCCCCCCATCGCGCCATGCAGCACATGGTGGCACCCCGTGCGTTGTTCGCCTTGTTGCATGGTGTTGCGTATCCTTTGCAGTGCTGCCTGTCGCGTGGCACGTGCAGTATGCTGTGCTGCGCGGTGTGTTGCAACCGTGCGCTCATCCCCCCTTACCGCCTGCCGCAGCTCCGGGACGCTCCTGTGACCCCCTAGGAATGTGTCTGGGTAATTATAGCCCAGCCTGGACACGTGGCCACAGTGACGGAGCTGGGACAGGCCTAGGCAGAGGGAGGGCCATGGCCCCAATCCCCAGGACACGGCGGTCGGACACTGGGGTTCCCTGAGGACGGCGGGGCAGGAGGATTTTTTTCCCCATCTCAGGAGGGTGCAGGCAGGGCCATAAACCCTGGGCTTATCCTGTGCAGGCCCTGCCAGACTCTGGCCCATCAGAACCCCCAGACCTTGCTCATGCTTCTGGAGCCCCCTCCATAGACCAGAGTGTACCTGGATCCCCCGCCCCAAAGAACCCTTGTGTCAGTAACCACCCTCCCTGCTCCCCCAACCCCATGGCAGGGAAACACCCCCGCTGTGCTCCCAAGCTGCTGCCCGCCCCACCGACCCCCCCATAGAAGAGCCAGGGGTCCCCAGCCCATGCCAGGGGGCACACAGGGACACCAACCCACTGGCCTGGCCCCAAGCACCCCTGGGGATGTGACCCTCAGGGCTCCCACCTGGGCCGAGAGCAGTGCAACCCGCCATGGCTGTGACGGTGTCCCTGCCACGTGCTGCTCCATCCCCACCTCTGCTGTTCTTGGTCCCTAAATCTCCATGTCTCCTGTCCCCACGCTCACATCTCCCTGCACACCCCTCTCCCTCAACCCTGTTTCCCCTCGTGCCCATTTTCCCTGTCTCTATGAACTCGTATCCGTATCCCCAAATTTTCTGGCCCTGTACCCTCATATTCCCATATGGCTGGCTGAATTTTCTGTGTCCCCAAAGATGAAGGTTTCACAGTCCCTCTGGGTCCATTTTCCAGTGCTTATCTACCCCAGCTGTATGATTACATTTCCCCTTCTACGCAGGCACAATTTCCCTTTCTGCAACTTGCGCATACTACTTTTCATCCTTTCACTGTGCACCTGAATCTGTCTTTTCTGTAACCATCAACTTGTGAAAAATCCTATTTGATTGCCCCTTCACCTTTTCTCTGGGCTGAACAATCCAGATCTCTTAGCCTCTCCTCATGCATCCCATGCCTCAACATCCTAAACCTGCTTGGTGGCCTTTGCTGGATGTGCTTCAGTTTGCACACAGAAAATTCAACTTTGAGCAGTAAGACCTCCAGAGGTCCCTTCCAACCTCAGGTATTCCCTGATTCTCTAAACTTCCTTAAATGTTTTCAGGAGGAAGCCCCCAGGCTCCCAGACACCTAGCTCGGGGCAACCCATAGCCCCTTCCACCCCCCAACTTCCTCAACCTCAACCTACAGCCGAACATACCATCAGAAGCTGTGACTCCAGACCCTACCTGATGGACTTGGCAAGATGCCATCTTGATTCCTGCCAAAAAATCTTGCAGGACTCAATCAAAACTACAAGGCTAAAAAGCCTGACTGAAAACATTAACTCTACCCCTCAAGTTTGTGTGCACAATAAAGAGACATGGAGGCAAACTGACTCATGCATGAAAAATTCTCAGCAGGAGCACCAAATCGAAGCTTTGTCTTCCAACACCTCCAACTTTTTTGCATCTCAGCCCCAACCCTGTGAACAGCTGGATGATGTCAAAATTTAGCGACAACTGATTTGACAGTATCTTTATTACACAACGTCATATTACATACAGCACTTAAAGGACAGCTTGCAGGGAGGAATGGCAACATTTACAGCTTGGGAGGTCCCGTCAGCCTCCAGCCCTCCTTTTTACCTACTTTCATTAAAGCAGCGGTAGCTCCAAAACCCAAACATGCAATGGTACCGGTCATGTAACTGTGAGCTGGAAAAAAACAAATCAAACCAAAAAAAGATCTATTAGAGCACAAGTACTATGCAGTAGATCTTGACAGGCTCTGCAATTTTTTATCAGCAGTTCATGGTCCCTTGACCATGAATATCACTGGTTGCCAACAGAAATCAGAGAAGTGTATTTTTTCAATTAAATTTTCCCATGCTTTTTGCCTATAGTTTGAACTATATATATATATCTATAATCCACTGCCCCATCTGCTTACACAGGGCATCTTAAATTGCTTATTTCAACGACTAAAACAACAATCGCTGCTTCAAACTCTCATCAGCTTAGCAACCAGGAAAAGTAAAGAGAAATTGTACTTCACCACAGTTGCAACTTAAAAAATTCACTCAGATCTTTAATACTGAGTCTGCAAATGCCTACAGAAAACAGCACTGTATAAATATCTGCAGGAGTTAATCTAGCCTGACAACATCACGTGAGCAACAGCCAAAAGACACAGGTTGTCCCTCAGACTGCATGAAGAATTCACAAAGCAGATGATAGATTGTATTTTCCATGTAAAATAAATCACATTTGTTGCCAAGCAAACAGATTTGCACAACTATGTTTTACATATCCTGCAATTTCAAGTTATAACTGGTAGTTATAATCAGCAGTGCTAGGTCAGCTCTGTTTTCCAGCTGTAAATCACCTTGATGTCATCTCTGGTCTCCTTCTGTAGCAGTATTTGTTTTAGCAGAGCTGCACAATGAAGCATCACTGAAACTGGCATGAAAGGGAATACACATACAGAGATGAATCTTTACCAAATAAGCCTGACATCAAGAGTATTTAATTATTTTCCCTAACAGAAAGGTTTCTAAAAACAGAGAGGATTCATTTCATTGCCCATTACAGGCACTACCCAGATTTACCTCTTGCACCTAAGACAGCTCCTGTTGCACAGCCTCCTATGAAATAGTTCAAGGGATCCTCTGGTTCCTCTCGGATTTGGGCACTCAGGCAGGTAGTCAAGCCAAACACAGCTCCTAGCGTAGCTGTAAACAAAAGGCAAAGAAACTAAACAAAACCCCTCAAGGAACTGAGAATAACATACAAAGCATAGTTTTGAGAGGCATTGTGTCATACAGCAGTTCCTCTGGGAGGAAAGAGGAAAATGAAGCATTAACATCCACTTCAAACTACCTAGGGCCGTCATATCCCAGCCACGTGATTGGACTCAGCACTGTGCAAGTCCCATGGGATTCCTTCTGGTACCTCCTCTGGTCCAGAAGCAGCGCAGCCACCTCTGTGCAGTGCAGATCCTGCACAAGCAGGTCCAGGCAGCTCAGCAGTGGCTGGACCCATAGGAAACCTGCCGGGTGCCACATGGCAGGCGCATCTGAATGGCCACAGACAAAGACCATCATGTCCAGCTTGCTTACTAGCTCAGACTTCATAAGAGCCCTTGCAGACGAGGCAACAGAGCAGCCGCAGGCAGTCAGGGGGTTAAGAGAATAGAGCAGTAGGTTTCTCTGTAGCACATTCTGTCAGGGTGCAGGAGATAGGAAAGCACTGTTTGTGCTCTGTTCTGAAACTTGTCTCAAGAGTCCCTCTGTGTCCAACCTCGCTGGGAATCGAGTAGAGAAATTAAGACAGCTCTTCTTTCTTTAAAGTATGGTTTGTCCTTGCACTTCACTCCCTTTTGTCTGCCTGGGGCTTGTAATGATTTTTAGGCTCTTGATCAGAAATGTGGAACTGGCTACCAGGCACTACCTCCAGATTACAGTTCATCCATCTTGGGAACAATGCACAGAATCAAAAATGCCCAGGATGAAGTTTCCAGTCTGTATGGTAACTAATAAACTACAAGCTCATGTCACAGAGCTCTGCAGTTTTTCCAGCAGAAAACACAATTATGCTGATCCTAAAATCAACTAAAAAGAGCACTAAAGAAATAAAACCCACAGACCAAGCACTGTACTTCAGCTCCCCCCACTTTCTCTGCTTTGGACCAAGGACTCTGCAGGCAAAACACAGGGCTTCAGCCCATCAGGTCTGGTCTCCCTAGCAGTGGATATGATAAACTCTTCCTCAGGTATGAGAATCAGTAAGAGGATTCAATATGCTAGTTTAGGATTACAGGATTTATCCAAGCAATACTTGGTGACATTATCTGGTCTGTTACAATGACCTCTTATGGCTCAAATCATTACATGAGATTCCAGGTCCTGTTTTAGAGCTGAACAACTCAAAACTGCAGATGTGGATCACTTGTGAATCAGTTTCTAGTTCAGACACTAGTGCTGGGGGAGAGGCAGAAGTGGCACAGGCCACTAAATTACACTGAAAAACAAGGTGAGTTTAGTGAAAACTGCATTTGCCAAGGGTTTGGGGGGGCTTCACCCTTGTGGATATGTACCTGCATCTGGAATAGCCCCTCAGTTCCCTGCTTAATTCTTCAGCGTCCACTCCCTCTTGCAGACCACAGACAATTCAAGACAACTAAATGGTTTCTTCATGGCTACACAGCATGATGGGAAAAAAACACTGATTTTCCTTTCGCTATCAAAAACATTGCATTAACTCTTCAGAAATATAAAGTCATTTATTAAGTCTTATGCCTAATATATATGAAGTAAAGAAGTAAAATAAGTTTGCTTCTATTATGCTTTTGTCTTGGAACTGTATATACACACACATAAATATATATATATATATATATATAATACATGTAAGTGCTGAAAATGTGTAGCTTTTATTCTAGATTGCAAGAAATGCATTATTTAAGCTTTAAATAAAGAATACGGTACATGTCCTTATCCTGTTTTTGTGGTATTCACCATGGGATGCACCTTCAGCCTGAACGGAGATGGCTGTTCTGCCATCCCCCATGCGATTAGCGATATTACATTATCCAGCACGAAACGTTATCCACATGCGAACAACAATTGGACATATATATAAGTAGCAAGTTAGAATACAGCAAAAGGAAATACCACCTGTAGTGCTTTGCACTTACATATTTTGAGTCACTTTAGCATTTTGGCTCTTGGCTTCCATCCTTAAAGCAACTCTATGCCTTTGAGGTGAGCGGTGGAAGCAAACCAGCCAACACTGCACGCAGAGCCACAGGGAACTGCGGGACCTGACGCGGGAGCCCTTGCAGGTTGGGAGACCAACCACGGCAGGACCCGCATCCCCTCAGCATCGCCAAAGCTACCCCGAGCGGGACGCGTTGCTTTTGGAAGGCACAGGCCCCTTACCCATCGTGACGCTGTCTGCAGCTGCCATCTGCAAGGCGGCGAGGGCTGAGTTGGGCTGGAACAGAATAATGCGGTAGGCTGCCCCGACCAAGCCTGCAACACAGAACGGGTTCGTGAGCCGCGGGACGAGGCCCTCCGCGGGGCCAAGGCAGGGCCGAAGCCCGGCGCTGTCACCGCTGTCTCCCCGCGCACCGGGGCCGGGCAAGAACCGACCCGGCAGGCCGCGGCAGCTCCGCAGCGGCGTCCGCTGGCGCCGGAGCTCGCCCTCCCCCGACCGCCCCGGCCCCGCAGGCGCGNCATGGCGCCGCAAGGGCACAGGCACGGGCGGGCTCTCGCGAGATGGAGGCGGAGGCGGCTCCGCCCCGGGACGGCTCCTGAGGGCGGCTGGGGCCCCGCTGCTGCTTCGGGGCTGCCGCGGCCCGGGCAAGGGGCGGCCCGAGCCGGGCAGTGCCGCGCCGCCCTCCCGGGGCTGCCCGGTGGGGACGGGGCCGAGTTAAGCAGAGGCAGCCCCGGGGTTGCTGCTGGGTGCTGGCGGCCAAGCGGCGCCCCGAGGGGATTTCTTGGGGACTGGGAGGAAATTTCCGGCGCAGGGAGAAGCGTTCGTCCCTGAAATCCCCTCGCGAGGTTGGATCCTGTTCTGGATTAAGCCTCGGGGCACGGAGGGAGAGGGGGTGCTGTGCAGCCCGGAGCCCCCTCACGAAGCCATCCGCGAAACCGCGAGATCGGTGTTTGTGCTGCTTGTCGGGGTGCAAAGTGCATTTAAAACATGACGCGCCTTCTGCCTCCCCGACATGCAGAGCAGCGATGGCCTGGAGGTGCTGGTGCACGAAGCGTCTGTGCCTGACCTCTGCCTTTGTCGGCTTTGTGAATCTCAGGATTTATCAAAATTCTGATATTTTTCTAAAATATCTTTATTTAGGTAAAACAGAATCCTGAAAACCTGACTGATGGTCATGGTACATGCAGTTTTAATGAAGCTGGTGAAGCGCTGCCCATCACAAATACCTTTTATATGGGATGTGCCGTGTTAATTCCTCAGTCACAAATGAGCAATGAGAATAGATGCAATGCTTTAAGTAGAAAAGAAAAATAATTTGGAGGAACTGTTTTGAACAAATGTGTATTTATACAACTAGATTTGAGGTGTGTACTCTGCACCACTAACCTGGTAAAGCTCTTTAATATATCAAAGAGTAATCACTTTTTGCTCTCAACAGAGGAGGTGTGCAGCCTGTCAGCGTGATCCATTCAGAGTTGTGATGGTAAGCACAGCTTTGAATAATAAATGGCAAATCTCAGGAAGGTCTGTGAATGGTTTTGCTCAACTCCATGATCATCTTTCTGAGATGATCATGCAGTTTGAGGAAACAGCTGGGAATGATGATGGAAGTTCCCTAATTCATCTTTTTTCTCTTGTTGATCAGCAGTGGGCCAACACACTGGTTCCCTTCCTAAGGCTTTTTCTGTTTAGCTAGCACAAAAAGTCTCGCTGTCCCTTCCTGTCCTGAGGTGGAGATACAGCCAGGTTTAGGACAGACCTGGCTGTAGTTACAGTACTGGTCTCACTCGTTCCTTGTTCACCCCCCAGTCCTGATTTCTGAAGGTCCAGCCTGAATGTATGTTTACTCCAGGGTTACCTTTGATGCGAAACTAGCTAGTTTTGTCCAAGAGGAAACAGGTGCATTCGATAATTAAACCAGTATCTGCTTTCTGTTGACATGTTTTGTTATTTCCACATGAAACAGGATGCAGACAATAATCCGGGGAATCCAGCCATCCCCAGGCACTGCTGAATGCCAGCGGGGAGGGCAGCGGGTCCGCAGGGCTGGGGCTGGAGAGCTGACTTGCAGGATGCTTTAGCAGAAAATGGATGTTACCCTGAGCTTGCGGTCTTGTCTATGAAACTTCTAAGTTCTATTGAATTCATTGCATGGCCTTTGTATGCTATAATGTTTTCTAAAGTGAATGACTTCCTGAATGTGCTCATATTTCCTGATGCTCTTTACAGTGGGACAAACTCTGGAAGATTTGCTCAGGCAACTCAGCATTTGTGGCTGCTTCACCTCCTCCTGCTGTGAGTAGGCTCATTGTCCACATACTACATGAACAGTTATCCTAAACTGAGCTGCTGTTGGAAAACATCATTACATCAGCTTTATATTCTAATGTTTCCTGCTGTTTTACCTTGGCTTTCACTGATGGATCAGATATAGTGCCCACAACACAGGTACTTGATTATACCCGAAATTCTTTAGAAAAGTCATTGTATTTCATGTTATCAACCCATATTCAATTCATGGCTTTTAAAATACAACTTGCTTTCAGGTAGTACAGCTCTGTACTAACAACATACCTTTCTGATAGCTCTGATCATTTAATTTTTCAGTACTGGATGGTTTTGTGGTAGTGGTGTTTTTTTGTTTTGTTTTGTTTTCTGTGTGTTTGTGTATGTCATTAAGGACTACAGATATAACTAAATAGGATTTGAATTATTTCCTTTGAATTTTCAAGGCCTCTATTCTAATTCTCTGCCTGTCTCTGTATACTGTTTATCTTTTTCTTCTGAAATAATAAAGATGTTTTGACATACTTAGGCCACACTGTACTGTAGGCTGCACTGTATGTATTTTTCAGAGTTTGTCAGTTTGCTAATAAAAATACTTAACACTATCATACTTCCTCAGTGGTATCCCTTCAAATCAGGCTCTTCCATTTGTATTTTGCCACCCTTCAAATAACTTCAGTATCTGACTGGATGAAGTCCGTAACTGGCTGGAAGCTTGGTTCAAGCTTTATCTCACTTCAATACTCCGCCCCCCTTTACAAGAAAGGTTAATTAAACAATTACTTTTTCCCAGTTACCCTGGAGCCCCCACAGCACTTCCTGCTGTTTTACCTTGGCTTTCGCTTAGTGGTGTTTTTTTGTGCTCCCCACGGAGGAAGCTGTCCCAAGGAGCAGGAGTTTGTGACCAGTGCTTACCACCGCTACAAGAGGGCTGCGGTGCCAGCCGGCCGTGCTGCAGGTGCTCACCGTGTCTTAAGCTTTCCCAGCCTCTCCAGCAGCAAGAGGAGAACAGAGCCTTGCCAGGGCCTGCAGTGCTTTAAGGCTCAGCATGTAGCTTTGGCATACCTTAAAGATTAGCTTGGAGCTGCTGGGTGGCATTCAAGTTAGGGATGGCAGGGTCATCTGCATTCCAGAGCTGTCCCAACTGTCAGTTTTAGAATGAGTTGGTATTTGGGTGTATTAATGATAGAGGGAGTCTCAGCCTAGTCTTAAGCTGTCTGCTTATGGTGACTGTTGTATCCAGCAATAGCAGTAGGACCACCGTACTACTTCCCCTGTGCTCCAAAAAGTTGCCTGTTTTTAAAAATAGAAACCAAATGCAACAATCAAGTACTCACAGATTATTAAAGGAAGCAGTTCATAAGGCAATTTTATTCCTCCTGCTAAGCTTATTATCCTGCTAAGTCCTTCCTAAGCATATCTAATGAAGGGTAGTGTCACTATTATGGGCAGCAGGACTAGAAAACCCATAACAGCAGTTGCACAGTGTGGCATTACGCATTTGCCCCAGTATAAACATATGGAAGCCAGTAAGTCTTGCATAGAGTAAGGCTCTACACCATTAAGTAATGAATGGCATTCCAGTTTGAGCAGCTATTAAAAGCCATTCTGTCCTGAGCATGCACTACCTGTAGTGGATTCATACTGCACCTTCTGCATGCAGCTTCACGCCTGCACCTGCTGCAACCAAGTGGGGTGGGACTGAGACTTTTCTTTTCTCAGCAGGTACAAAGCCTGTAGGTGCAAGACCCATCACCCAGTTTTGTGCAACTCTTGGGACTGGCACATAACTGCCACGGTTTACTTTTCAGTTACGCAACCAAGACACTTCCTAGGCAATTAATGCTCATTACAAAACTGTTATGAGACAGTAGACTCCTTTTGTGGAAGTAAGAATGGCACCACTGCCCTGTAAATCAAAGCCAAAACACTTCCCCCATTCTCCCCTTTTTTGGGAGCTTTTTGGGAGCTTACGGACTTACTGTCTGCATGTGGTTCAGTGGCCAGGAAGCTGTCCCTGAACTCTTCAGAACAGGAATTTTACCTTGTCTGCAAAACGGGCTAATCAAATTCAACAACAACAATTAGTAAGCTGCTTTGCAGTGCTCAGTATGAGAAGCAAGCTCCTCATCCCATGTGTATAACTGGTAGAGTCTAATGATTTTCATGGACTACTCAGATCACTGGTATCAGCAGCGATGTCCTCAAATTGGTTTGATTGATACCTCCTGGTCTCTTCAAGAGCGAGAGGAAGACAAACACAACACTATTTTTTATTTCCTAGCTTTCATTAGTAGCCCAGAGTAAGCTACCAAAATCTGATTGTCTTCTTTAAAATGTATCCCCCACTCAGTTCACAGATACCCTGAGAAAAGGCATTCACTGCCCCCAGCAACAGAATTACCAGTGTTCCTGATGACAAATTCAGCCGTAGTTCTTTAAACCCTTGAAAAAAGGTAGTCAGTCAAAAGGGAACTTTGAATACTGTCTTTAAATGCAAGACTTATTTACAAAAAGTATCTCTGAGCATTTCTTTATAAAAAAGCTGTAACCAAAACCTAGGCGTTAGGAATTAAGATTGACTTGAAGAGTCTAGTTTAGCAATTGTATTTTAGCACCTCTGTTACTCTGTGCTCATCTTTACAAGGGGGGGAAAAAAAAAAGTTACCCTTGAAAATTAAAATACCTTTACAATGTTATTTCTGAATTTATCTGCTATCCACAAACTGTGAGCTCGAGTCCATTATAAGAAAGTCAGTGCACCAAAAGACCAAAGAACAAGGGGAGAAAAAGCGCACAGTGAAAAGTCAGTTTAATGAAATCTTGCATGACAAATTATGGCAATTATCATAACTGGAATTGCTAAGACTAGAGATTACGGAGAAACATGGTAAATTTTCAAATCTGTAACATGTTTCTAGAAAGGAAATAACCCATTTTCTATACTCACTGGGAGAACTAGCGGCCAAACTGCAGAAAATGGGACGCATTAGGAAGAGTCTATTTAATGGCAGCAATACCTAAGCAATGGAATTGATTGGTACCTCAGTGATGGGACAAGGGGGAGAGCCATTAAAATGTTGGGTTTTATTATTTTTATTTTAATTCCTGCAGGCTTCTAACAATTTGGACACCTGCTCAGCCTGGTTTCAGTGGCAGACTGCCAAGGGCTAGTTTCAGATCTTTCCTTGCCCTGTCTTCTCTGAAGTAGCACACTGCACACTGGGAAATGGACTATGGAAAGATGCCAAAACTACACGTTTTCTTACCTTAATGTTTAAATTTCCTGCAGGTGTAATCTTATTTTTTAATTCTTATGGAAAAGAGGTTTCTTTTTGGTTTTAGTAACACCACCATACTTGTAATATTTCCCCATCAGGTATGTTCAATTTTATTAATCTTCAATATCTTGTTTTCCTGGAAAATTTTAATAACCATGGTGACATCAGTCAGCAGCCTGAACAAGAGATGCAGTAATTGGTAACAACATCCATACGTTAACAACAGACCTAGAAGCAAAGATGCAGGGGGAGGGTGGTACAAGGGAAGATTGCTGTAACACAGCAAAACCAGCCATCGTCAGCCTCCTAAGAGCCATTGCCAAGCACAGGAAATACAACACAGGGCTTAGGTTGTTTTGTTTGCTTGTTTTCTGTTAAAAGTTTTAATGTAATTCCCAAATAATTTTGATATGACAGTCTTGTAAAATCTTTCAAAACACACTGGCATTGTCTGGTTTTACTTGTCAGTAGCTTACTAAAGCTTAAAGCAGAGAATGAAATAGAATTTTTGTTTGGCCTAACTGTTATCTTGCTGGACAGGGCTTGAAGTAAATCTACAGACAATTCTGTTAGTGGTTCATGCTACTATTATAAATATATGCAAAGCTTCCAGCTGAAATGAAATTCATATCAGTAAGTAGCTGCCAGATTTTTTTTTGGAATGCTGTAGGTGATTGTGTACCACCATTAAACCCCATCAGAGATAGCATGCTTATTCCATTATTATTAATCTTCACGCACCATCAATTTCATGTTTAGGTAAAGCACCTCAAAGTGAGACTCATAGACCCAAAATGAATGGAGTTTGGGACCAGGAAATAACACCTGTTTCTCCACAATTAGGCTCTGCTGACAAAGACACCTTATTAATTTTCTTTATGCTGACAACAATAAACTTTACGCTGCAAGGTTGTTTAAAAAGAGTAGTTTAAAATCTGAGTATCAGTGTAAAAAGACCAAAGATCCAAAATGCAGATCACTCATTTGAAAATACAGAAGTTCCCCAGGACATGTGATGAAGAAACAATTGTGTAGGTGGGTAGTAAGAAACATGCTAATTTTCTGTTAGTGAGTTGCATGGGAAAGGGTGCATTGATAGGTCTGTGTGTGGTAAAAAAAAAACAAACAAATAAACAAAAAAAAACTGTAAGGAGAAAAAAAACAAATGCAAAAAGGAATGAGCAGACAGTCCAGAGAAATCATGAATGCAATGGCACAGCTGATCATTAGCCCTTTTTACTCACAAGATGTTCCTTCAGAAGGCTATCAGGAAAAGCAAAACAACCTTCCCACTCCCCACCCAAACAAAGTCTCCAACGACAGTTAAAATTGGGCAACAAGTAAAATTAAACGTGTTCTCAACCCCCCATGAAGAAAAGTGTGTTTTCATTAAAATAGAGGCAATAAAGGTTGTTTTGCTATTTTAATAATTTCAAAGTTGCTTTTGTGCTGCAATCTGGGTTTTCATTTTCAGTTCATGCCACATTAAATGCTTCTTCCCCTTTCGTTTTCTTTTAAATGGTGCATTTTACATCTCCTTAACCTAAAGGAGAAAGGGCAAGCAAATCAGAAATTATCTATCAGTAAACTATTTATAAAGGACATAGAACAGTTTGGGGAATTTACAGGAAAATGACATAGTCACTGTTCTTAGGTGACTACCAAATTCCAACTGTACTAGACAAGAATACACCGTATGTTTTGATAACAAAATAGAACTCAGCTTTCACACAAAAGGCCCAAATAATTAGAAAATGTCCAAAAAGTGAGTTACGGTTACAGTAGGAGTACTTCAGAATTACACACAGGAAAACACATTCTTGCTTTTATTTTGGTGGAACAGAATACAATATCCTTCAGCCCAAACTATTCAAAGCTGGCAATATTACCTTTTTCTTCATGCTGCAAGACTTCAGGAAACAGAGTAAGGACAGGAAGGGTTAAAAGTTAATTTTCTATTTAAGGCTGTTAATTCAGCAAGATATTTAAAAATGTACTCAACTTTAAGCATGAATAGTTGCATTGACTTCAGTAAGATTATTCACATGTAGTTAAGTCAGGCAAGTGCTTAAATGGCTTGTTGAATCAAGCCATTAAATGAGAGCTGCTTTATTATACAGATTTATTTTAATTGCTGACCAAGCTCATTACATGAGCCTATTTTATTCTTCCAAGGGCTAACAGCTGTTTCCTCATCAACTTTTCTGAAGGTGTAACCTGTATGCCTCCCTACACTTTACCATAGCCACAGAAACATATAATTTTCTAAGAAAAATTGTATGCAACATCTATTATATATAGTGGCTTAGCTCTCCCTTAAATAGTAACAGAAAAGAACAGTACAAAACAATAGTTTCACTTTTCAACACACAAGAGCATCTTATTGAAAAACTAAAATAAAAAAGTATCACCACAATATAAATCCCCAAATAATAATAATGAAATGGGAAGAAAGAAAAGGAGTTAGCAAAATGTCCTGTGGACTTTAAAGTCTCTTATTAACACATTAAAAAAGCTTCTCTGGTGAATCACAATGTTTTGTTTCTCTCTGTTTACAAACCCACTAGACAGGGAACAACGGTGTCCGCAACCTATATTGGGATTAAAAGGTAAAAATGCAAGCTGCCCCATCTGCAGTCCAAAAAGAGAATGAACCCAAAAGGGCAGTCAGTGAGCGTAGGAACTGGTGAGGACCCGGTTTCCCTGCAGGTGGCAGAAACTCATAAGGGGGAGTAGGGGTTTACGAAAGCAGAATTCATGTTGGAACCGTGTCGGAAAGTTCTATCTCAGAGGCCTGCAAGACATGAACTACTGAAGAAACAGTCAAAAGGTCCCAATGAAAAGCTGTGACAAGCTGTAATGTGCCATTTCAATTACAAGGAAGAGGGGAAATGTTTGGTTGTTTTTTTTTTTGGCTCATCAATATGATGAGCTTTCACGTCCCAAACCACATTCAGGTAGTTTCCAAGTCTGCTTTTTTTTTTTTTCTTTGTGTGTGTGTGTGTGTTTGTGTGTGTGTGGAATCTACTGATCCAGACCAAAAAACCAAACAAACAGAACAGGGATGCACAGTTCTTAAGTCCTGGAGCCTTCAACACTGCCTGAAACAATAGCTGGCCTGGGGTATCCAGAGAGATGCCTGCAAGATGGTGTTCATAGCAGCCTTGCAAGCAGATCGGCTCACATCTGCTATGTGCTGCCAACGTTCTGCCCGTCACCTTCATCGTTAGGACCTGAAACAGACAATAGTTTTGTCAAATATTTTCTTTCTTGTCTTATACCAAGAGACCTCACTTGAGAAGCCTACAGATGTCTCACATTTAGGATTTCAATGACAGATGAGAATGAGTTTCTCTCCCCCCTCCCTCCAACTGACACATTCTCTCTGCAGCTT
This sequence comes from Anseranas semipalmata, assembly GCA_013399115.1. NCBI lineage: Eukaryota > Metazoa > Chordata > Aves > Anseriformes > Anseranatidae > Anseranas > Anseranas semipalmata. Next base: position 6,331 of record VXAA01001506.1, on the reverse strand, counting down.
AAGTTCTGTCCACTGCAAAATTTTATATTCTTGACTAATCTGGTTTTGGGATCCCAGGAGCATCCCAGAGCCTAAAAGCTCAGTTTCCAGCCTCTCCAGGTCCACACACTGCTTTTTATTTATTTATTATTATTATTATTATTTTTTTTCCCCTGCAGTGAATCAAGATGGAGTACTGATCTCAGTAAAAGATGGGATGTATTAAGCCATAGGAAGACAAAGCACAGATGGCTCAAGGTCAGGAGAAGGAAACCTTCCTCAAACTAATGATTAGTGCTTTTTTCAACTATGGCCTGATTGCATACAATGAGAGCAATTACACTTTCCATTCCTTTTTGCAAACCTTCTGCTTTCCAAATAGCACTCTACTCAAAAGGTCAGTCTGGAAGACAGTTCTTTTGTTGTTGTTGTTGCTGTTTTGTTTCTTAAAGTGCAAGCCTTGGCCATGTTGAAGGCAAAAACGAAACTCCCAACTACCCTTTAAAAGTCCCATAAACAAAACTAGAACTAATTGAAGCACAGATTGCCTCCGCTAATCTGTTGCATGTGACTCAGTAGACAGAAGCAGCAGCCTTTTTACCAGTCTGGAGAAGTAGCTAGAAACAGTTTGATTCAAAAAGGCAATTCATATGAATCATATTCCACAAACACTTGGAAAAGCAACAGGCCAGAAGTACATCTATAGTATACAGAGAAGACAAACAGTCCATCTTAAAGAACAACAGAGAAAATGTATGGAGAAGAAGAAATCCCATGTCTTTCTTGCTTACCACTTCCGACTGATCCTGAAGGTGCAAGGACATCATCATCACTGTCTTCCTCATTTGATTGTGTTACTTCTGGCTCAGGTGCTACATTCTTGACTTCTTGTTCTTGTTCCACTCTACTCCGCAAAGCCAAGATCCGATGGTGTAATGCAGCATACAACTGCCCTGTATCTTTAGAACTTGCCTACATTTTTTTTCAATATTCAGAAACAAGAAAAGGTGCAAGGAATTACGACAGAATAAAACACTGCTTACTTAATCCACAACATCGAGGCCAAATTTTACAACCTACTTTTCAGTTTTCTCATATAGTGATTTTTCAAACTAGGTCACAATGGGTTGTGGTATACATAGTAAAATACTAGATATACTCAGTTCTGATGGTTAGAGTATATTCCCCTCTGCTCAGCACCAACCTCCTCTGGATAACGTAACTAGTACTTGCTGATTTTATATAAGCTTCTTCACCCAGGTGTCACACAGCTTTCCTGACACCCCCAAAACCTTAAGATAAAAAAATCTTTTATTAAAAAGTTTGTCTTGCACAGATTTTCCTGGTTTGTCAATAATTCAACTTCATGTATTTGTTAAGAATAATCAAGTCATTCAACTGCTTCATGATGCATTAACATAAAATTTCATCATAAGATACACTTAATGGGCATGCAATCAGGCAGGTGGTAGGTTGGTGCTTGTTTTTTTTGTTGTTTGTTTTAAAAACACACCAAACAAAACAAAACAAAAACACATGAAACCAACTCTCATAAGAGAGCCATCAACTTCAGAGAGCAGCATTTGTGACCACCTGCCCGAAGTATTTCTTCTTTTACTCTCAAAGGTTTATGGCCACTTTACAACTTCAAAAAGAATAATTTTTAGGCCTGTCAAACTAAGTACTCTGTGAACATTATAATCTATTTAAAAGAACTCCTTTCTGAATACTATGAAGCTCAGTTTCCACTATGTCAATGAATTCCTCACATTAACTACTATTACCATTACCCCAAGTTAACTTTAAGGTAACAATCTCACTTCTTAGATTACTTCATAGAAAAATTGTTTCCACACCCAGCCCAACCTGTCACTTAAAACAGTCACCTCTATATTTGCAAAATTATAGAATCACAGAATGGGCGGGGTTGGAAGGGACCTTGAAGATCATCTAAGTCCAACCCCCTGCCGAGCAGGATCACCTAGAGCACGTTGCGCAGGATGGCATCCAGTCGGGTTTTGAATATCTCCAGAGAAAGAGACTCCACAACCTCTCTGGACAACCTGTTCCAATGCTCTGTCACCCTCACAGTAAAGAAGTGCCCCCTCATATTCAGCCGGAACCTCCTGTGCTTCAGTTTGTGCCCGTTGCCTCTTGTCCTGTCGCTGGGCACAACTGAAAAGAGACCGGCTCCATCCTCTCGACACCCTCCCCTCAGATATTTATATACATTAATGAGGTCTCCCCTCAGTCTTCTCTTTTCCAGGCTAAACAGGCCCAGTTCTTTCAGCCTGTCCTCGTACGACAGGTGCTCCAGTCCACTAATCATCTTCGTAGCCCTCCTCTGAACTCGCTCCAGTAGTTCTGTGTCCCTCTTGTACTTGGGAGCCCAGAACTGGACGCAATGCTCCAGGTGTGGCCTCACCAGGGCTGAGTAGAGGGGGAGGATCACCTCCCTTGACCTGCTGGCCCGAATTCCCCTGAAGTGAGCTGCAGTGAATAAATTATTCCATGCAAGATAATTTTAGAATTAATTTAAAAAGTAATAGTGAATAACTTGATGAGTTGTCAAGTCTACAGAAAAGTGGTGAGAAAAGTTAACCACTCATTTCAGTGCTTTTTCTTCATCAATGGGTATAAGGTACCATTAATACCAGACTGTGGGACTCCAGATTCCAGTCCTACAAACCTAATGTCACAAGAGAAGCTGACTGTTGCTGTTCTCTTAATTTCTGGTCCATAAGAACACTTTACTTATTTAGCAACCCCTTCTGTAGAATGAGTATAAGTCAAAAGGATGTGTTCAGACCTCAAAATCTGTAAGTGTTCTTAGCAGACATTAGGGAATGACCCCTCTTTCTTGCTGAATGTATCATAATCTCTCAAGTGTTTTTGTAATTCTAGTTGGTATTCCTAACTACCCATTTAGCAAGCATGGAAATCACTTTAACTGTCCTGCTAGTGCTTGGCATAGTCTGTATTGAAATAAAATCAAAGAGAAAATGTGTTACCCTTAACTAGTAACACAACGTTCTTGACAGATATTTAGTGTTTCACTTTTAGTGAGTGTCTATGCATCCACCCAAACGGTAGATAGAGAATGACAACTTTCCCATACTACAAATTCTGGAAGATCTAACTTTGGTTTCATTACACAGAAAACTATGAAATGCTTATTTCCTTTGATAATAGAAAATGATTAGCATTAATCTTATGCTGCTGTTACAGCCTGAATAAGTGTGAAACAGATTCCATGACTCCCTGGGTAAATGCTTTGGAGAAAATCAGGCTTCCTAGAGCAGCCTTTATGTGGAATTTCTTCAAAACTAGTAAAGCTTTTCAGAGAAGAAAACTCTGTGAAACCCTATGTCTTGGGGGGGCAGGCTGTGGAGAAGAATGGGAATGTTACCCCAACTGTAATTTAAGCAAGCAGTAGGGAGATTAAGGTGTAAGCCAAAACAGTACTCACTGATATAAGAAAAACTTTAACTCCCTGGTCCTCTGTATCCATGGCGGTGATCCGGATACTCTTCTCACTGGCTTTATCGATCTGCATCTGAGCCCAGAGCTTGGTATTTAAGATTAACCTGAGACTCCCCTGAGTCCTCATCACTAAAGCAAACATACAAGATCGGTTAGGTGGAAAAAGACACAACAGGAAGTTCAGAAGAGCCAAGATGGCTTTGGGGAGGGGGGGGGGGTGGCGCTTAAGTCTCCTCTACAAAGAACATCATGGGAAAGCCTTTAAAACAGGAATCTTGCCATGAGTGTTCAGAAAAATGTAGGCTATTAAAGATTATAAGACATGTCTAAAGATATTTAGCCCAAAGTCTCATATGTTAATACATCAAAGTTCAGTGGTCAGATCTGAGCTGATAATCTCAGGCTAATGCACCTTCCTGCCAGACTGAAAAAAAAAAAGAGACTCTCTAACCAAAGAGACTTTCCCCAACAGGTTCCCTGTCCTGAAGAGCAAAGAGCCCAGATCTGAAGAAGGTAACCATAAATTTCTAGTCAAATATTCTAGTTGGCAAATCCGGCTTGCTTTAGGGGAAAAAAAAAAGTGGAACACAGTTGCTATAATAGGAGGATAGGAAAATATCCTCTTTTTGGAGGAAATGGTCATAAAATAAAGCAAGAGAAAAGGGCCAAACTTCCTTCTGAGTTGCTGCCGTAGCTAAGACAACCTAAAGCGGATGCTACTAAGTGTCATGGAAGCATCCTATGAAAATAACAAAGACTATCATCCAGTAACTCATTTCCCCAGTTCCTCTTACCCAGCCGAGACTGTAATGTTCCATCATCTGTTGAAGCCATATCATTGAGTCTAAGCAGTCCTCGACCTCTTTCCACCCAAGATTGTGAGTTTTTATCAAATACAAACAGCTTGCACTGAATCTGTAACAGAAAATATCTCTATATCATAGTGTTTGATGGAAGCAATGGTATATTTCATCATAATTTAGTAATCGACAGTCGGTTAAAAAATTCAAATTTTATATTGGAATTTTAAACTGTTTATAGCTGTGTCATCAGCTCTTTTGCAATAAATCCCTCAAAATATGCTAACTGGTATCATAAGATTCTATTAAAGGAATTTAGATATTCTTAAAGAATATCCATGTTCCAGATCAAACAATATGCATGATTTTCAGAAAAGGTACAAACTTCCACAGCTCTCTTCTTCTTGCCCTGTCAAAACATCTCTACATCTCCCCTCTAATCCATCTTCATTGTCACTGCCAACGTTCAGCTCTTCAAACCTTCACACCCCAGGTTCCCCACATATGTGCATGCACCAGGTGGAGCATATAGTAATAAGTATATACCTTATATATACCTTATAGTAATATACCTTATATAAAAAGTATATACCTTATATATAATATATTATATACCTTATATATAATATAAGTATATACCTTTCAGATTCATACCAAAACCCTGCTTGTTTTTCTTAAGGACACACTGAAGTTAATAAGCATATTTAAGGTAATGAATAACTAGTGTTAAATAAATCACCACCGAAATCAGAAGTCTTTGAGTCATAACTGAACGTCCTTCTAAAATGTTACTAATTCAAGCAAGCACCTCATGACAAATTCTTGAGTACTGTTTTATGGTTTCTGCTACGCATCACAGTCCATTCTGAGTTTTAAAAAAATCTTAAGTAGTACAGTGACTAGAATTGTTTTGTGATTAATTCAAGGAAGTATGCTTAAGATTTGCCTGGATTCTCCAAATACTGAAATTTATCCGGAAAGAGGAAATTAAGAAACAACAGAGTAAGGATCTGATAATAAATATCCAAAGTATGCATTCTAACACATGAAAGCACATCAGAGATAAAGAAGATAGCTCAGCTGTAGGGAATCAGGTGGTATGTATTCACTGGACACCCATATTAATCCCCACAAGCTCAAAGCTCCTCTACATTATGAGTTCCTTACCTGTAAAACGTTACTTTCAGCTTCCTCCCCAGTAATCACTTCCACCTTCGCTAATAAACACTTCCTTGCTGTTGCTTTCGTATAGGCTGCTGCAGACTCTGCCAGTGACTCTGAAATATTATTAGCTGAACAAAATTTTAAAAGTTTAGTTTGAGAATGATTAGCTTATAATTATATAGGATTTCTAAAGTTCTTACAAGTATACCAGAATTTAGAGAAAAAGTACAAAAGATGGACAGGGACAGAACATTAAAAATAGGCTTGAAGTTTAAAGCAGAAGTTAAAGCTTGCCTTTTCAAGCCTTGTTTTAGAAACACAAGATGACACAAAACACAGAAGAAAGAAGTTACTGAAAATTTTGTTCCCACATACAATGTTTTTTACATATAACTACGCAAAACCTTTGCTAACTCATGTACACCTACATATCTGTAGGTGTTCCAGCAGTACTGATACTGCTACCAGCTACACCATTGTGCCTACACATGTATGGCATGATTCATTTTCCAATTTTATGTTGGCTTGCAAGCAGTTTGCTGGAGAAAACACGTAGCTCCCAACATTTCCAGAAAATCTTGCAGATCTGAAGAGTCGCAGAGGTCTAGAATCCAGCAAACAATTCTTGGTTCAAACAACACATTTGGTACACCCACACAACACAATATGCAATCAATGGAAGTATAATAGAATTTTTAAGAAATGGTTTGCCACATTTCTTCTACACTCTAGAGGTCCAAGTATCTGCTCTGTTAAAACCTGCTACTTTCATTGCTGAAGACAATCCTAATACTGCAGAAAAATCATGAAAAAGACAGCATAGCCTGTATGTGTTTAATATTAAAGACAGAAGGACAAGAGAATCTATAGCATCCAACATGTAAGGAAGTCAAGTAGGCGGGGCA
>VXAA01001505.1:5819-15835 GCA_013399115.1 Anseranas semipalmata | reverse complement strand
TAAATAAATAAATAAATATCCTGGAGGGAAAAGAAGGAAAAGGGGAGAGTCTCATTATGAAAGTATTTGTACTTCTGAGCAACTGAGCCGCGTATTGAGGTCCTGCTTCCCAAGAAGTGACTGAGCATCACTGGCTGATGGAAGTAGAGAGTAGAGAATAATTCTTTCTCTTTTTGCACTGTGTGGCCTTTGCTTTTTTTTTCCTTTCATCAAACTGCTCCCTATCTCAACCCACAGCTTTTTTGTTTGTTTGTTTGTTTGTTTCATTGTATTCTCTCCCCCTGTCCTTCTGAGAATGGGGAGTGAGAGAGCAGTGTGGTGGTGCTTAGCTGTCCATTGGTTGTTAAACCACCACACTTGCTCACTAGTTTTGAAGACAGGATTTACACCTTGATACTGCTTTGTCTTTGCCAGGGTGGATCCAAAACCGATTTCCTTTTCCTCCCTTCTCTCTCCTGCCTTGTCCTATATAAAAAAATATGAAATATTTGAATGTTGTGTGCAGTTTCAAACTGCAGCAAGTCAAGAAGTGGCTAAACTGACACCCAGTACCATTTTTTGTTCTGCTTCCAAGCTTTCTGATTGCAATCCTCTCCTTTGCTCAACTTCTTTCTGCTATTCCTGCAACAAACTTCTTCTCAGTCCCCCCCTACCATGTAAATAATGTCTTTTTCCAGTTTCTTATTGAAGTCTCTTAATTATTCAGACATGCTGGAAAAGAAAAATGGAGAACACATAAGTGTCTAAGAAAAATTACCTACTTTTTGGTCTAAGGTATCCTTTATCCCTGGCAGTTAGTTAGCAATTCAGCTCTTCCTTTTAAATTCCCATTTTTTTTTTTAAAGAATTGAGTGGATATAAGGTTGGACAAAGAGAGAAATAAACATTTCTTTCCAAATACTAAATCTGGTCAAGCTCCGTAGAGCATCAGTCCAGAGATGGAACTTTCCTTGGGATAAGAAGAATAGGAGAATCAAGAAGCACTCACTGTAGGAGAAGATCAGGTTTGAGACCATCAAAGGAACCTGAAGGTGCACAAGTCCATGGGACCTGATGAGATGCATCTAAGGGTCCTGAGGGAACTGGCAGATGAAGTTGCTAAGCCACTATCAATCATACTTGAGAAGTCGTGGCAGTCCGGTGAAGTTCCCACTGACTGGAAAAGAGGAAACATAACCCCCATTTTTCAAAAGGGAAAAAAGGAGAAAACCCGAGGAACTGCAGGACAGTCAGTCTCACCTTTGTGCCTGGCAAGATCATGGAGCAGATCCTCCTGGAAACTATGCTGGGACATACAGAGAACAGAGTGCTGATTGGTGACAGCCAACATGGATTTACTAAGGGCAAACCACGCCTGACAAATCTGGTGGCCTTCTACGATAGGGTTACAGCACTGGTGGACAGGGGAAGAGCAACTGATGTCATCTACCTGGAGTTGTGCAAAGCATTTGACACTGTCCCACATGACATCATTGTCTCCAAATTGGAGACATATGGATTTGACAGAAGGACCACTTGGTGGATAAGGAATTGGCTGGATGGTCGCACTGAAAAAATTGCAGTCTACAGCTCAATGTCCAAGTGGAGACCAGTGATGAGTGGTTTTCATTAGGCATGTGTATTGGGACTGGTACAACTTAACATCTTTGTCAGTGACATGGACAGTGGGATTGAATGCACTCTCAGCAAGTGTGCAGATGATACCAAGCTGAGTGACGCAGTCAACCTGCTGGAGGGAAAGGATGCCATCCAGAGTGATCCTGACAGACTCGAGAGGTGGGCCCATGTGAACTGCAAGCAGTTCAACAAGGCCAATTGCAAGGTCATGCACCTGGGTCAGGGCAATCCCAAGCACAAATACAGACTGGGCAGGCAATGGATTGAGAGCAGCCCTGCAGAGAAGGACATGGGGATACTGCTGGATGAAAAGCTCAACATGACCCGGCAATGTTCACTTGCAGCCCAGAAAGCCAACCATAGCCTGGGCTGCATCAAAAAAAACATAGCCAGCAGATCTATTCCACTCCCATGAGACCCCACCTGGCATACTGCATTCAGCTCTGGGGCTTGCAGCATAAGAAAGATTTTGACCTGTTAGAGTGGGTTCAGAGGTGCGCCACAAAGATGATCAGAGGGCTGGAACACCTCTCCTGTGAAGAGAGGCTGAGAAAGTTGGGTTTATTTAGCCTAGAGAAAACTCAGGGGAGGCCGTACAGCAGCCTTCCAGTATTTAAAGGGGGCCTACAAAGTGTAGTGAGAGGACAAGGTTTAATGTGTTTAAACTAAAAGAGGGTAGATTTAGATTAGATATCAGGCAGAAATTCTTTACTATGTGGTTGGTGAGGCACTGGATCAGGTTGCCCAGAGAAATTGTGGATGACCTATCCCTGGAGGTGTTCAAGGCCAGGCTGGATGGGCCTTTGGGCAACCTGATCTAGTGGAATGTGTCCCTGGCCATTTCAGGGGGGTTGGAACTAGATGTTCTTTAAGGTCCCTTCCAACCCAAACTGTTCTATATTTCTATGGTTCTATGATTTAATATCCGAAGTAGCCAAAGAGGAGAGTTGTTCTTACCTATCTTAATTACACATGCCTGTTCAGCAAGCTAGAAAGCACAAAATCCTTTTTTTTTTTTTTTTAAACAAACATGGGAAGAGAGGACAAAGCACAAATCCTCTTGTTAAGAGACAAAGTTTTTGATGAAATAAGAAGTCTTATCCACAATGCTATGTTGAATCTTCAGCATGCATTTTTTTTTCCTTTTGAACTTCCTTTCGCTTACAGTACTCTTAGCTTTACTTACAATTCACCTTCCTCCTTTCTTCTCTTCAAAGTATCTCACTGCTCAATAGCAATAGAGACAACTTCATGCTTCACAGGAGGAAAGATGATCTAGCATTTGTGGTGCAAATAAATGGTCCTTCTCATTTTGCAGTGCAAAAATAAGGAAATGGTGTTCCTTCTTGAGTATTGACACCGGCATTTTCACTTTGAAAAGAAACAGCCTCAATGTCTAGTGCTCAAAGAGTGATTTTTCAAAGGCAAAGTAACTTTCTCTTGGAAAGCCAAGCAGCCAGCATGTGGTTGCAACATTTCAACAGACAGGTGTCATGAACTACTATGAAAGGTGCAAAAGCTGTTGCAGTTTTGAAACAGAGCATCACTTGGGCCTCAAAGCCTTACATTTAAAATGCTTTCTAGTTGAAATATTTTATAATATCCATAAATAAAGCTACTGAGAAACAAAACAAAGCACAAAACCTCTACCACCAAACCAAAACTCTTTGGCTAAGCCTTACTTCTGTTAAAAACCTTCATTTTGAAAAACGTTTGCTCTTTATCTGCCAAATGTAGGGAAATGAACCTGAAAACTAACACGTCCTGAGAGTGTTCCTCTGAAAAACAGCAGAATAACACAGTTATCCTGTGACTATATTGGTGTACTTGTGTGCAAGGAGTGTGTAAAACTGACAACATTTCGCAGGCATTTGGCATACAGCTTGCCTGGGGATAGAGGACTCCACAAAAAGCTAGGCTGCAAGACTCAGTCCCTGCAGCCCTTGCACAGCTCCATACTTAGTAAACCACTCAGAGCCTCACTCTGCAAGAGTCTGAGGCATGTCTGAGAAAAGAAACCGCGTTCTGTTCTCTCTCATCTTTTTTTTTATATCAAGTCCTTTATTAAAGGAGATGAAAAAGACTCTGAAAGTAACCTCCTGGTAGCAAGTCTTTTAGAACAAAAGCCCCTTCACATTGTATAGCATATCCTTCAGCCAAGTCTTTTAGTGGCTTCTCATGATGACTCTCTCATGTGTCAAAAATTGTCACCTTTTTTCCTCCTAGTTTCAGCAATGGTACTTCGGCAAGCTTCCTGGGGACAGCTCGGTTCATGACTTTGTGATTAGCAACTGGAGCACTTTCTTTTTGTAATCCAGGAAGTTTTATCCAAGCAGATGTTAACTCCAAGGTGGAGCCTTCTTCAGTTTTACACAAAGGTGTATTGAATGCCTTCCAATACTGTACTGTAGACATGATTTTCCATTAAAAAGATTTTCCATTGTACAGTTCAGCACTTAAAAGTTTGGAAATTCCTGAATTAACAGGTATCCGTGATGCCTTAATTTGTCTTCTCATTGCATAACTTTTATGACACTACCTAATAATATGGTGCTATAATATTTGGTTCCCCCTGAATCTCTGTTGCACTCACTGAATGGATAGTTCTTCATTATTTCTTTCTGTCTCTTTTCATTCTAGGTGTGGCCTGATTTACTGCACACAGCTTCCAAATCCTCCTTTCAGAACAGAATTACTAATTTTGCAACATTCAACATAACTACTGAACTGGATGGATGCACACAATGAATATTCTTTAATCCACCTTTACAGCACACTTGTGAGGGGATGTTCACACTGTCACTCCAACCACAGGGCTGGCAACACAGTGGATTTGTTTGCTAACTGGGTGTGCTGCTGCCAAACACATCAGCTTGGAGCTTTGATTTTTCAAAGTAATTCTCAGAGGGCTGGTTTTTTTTGTTTGTTTGTTTTTTGTTTTTTGTTTTTTTTTTTTTTCTCTCAACCATCCAATAGCTTTGTAGCCCAAACTGTGGGCTTTTTTTTTCAGAAGCTGCATTTAAAAATAAATGTGTTACATTTATTGTGATTCTTTCCACTTCCTCAACCAAAAACAACAACAACAACAAAACAAATGAACCAAAAAAACCTGTATTTATCGCAATTCCACATGGATCCACATCACAGGAGCCTAAGGGTAGCAAACTCCATAGGAGAAAATGCTAAGCTGTTGTGGTAGAGGTAGCAGGAGAAGAGGGGGGAAGAACTTCCTGAAGTGACTTTTTAAAAAGGCATCTTTGTGGTGGAAAAGTGTCAGCCTAAACTGACAGCTTTGCTTTTCATGGCCTTTCTTTTAACTTAGCAGCCAATGTCATTCAACTCCCTTTTCCTTTTTCTTTCTTTTCTTTACAGCTTATTTCCCGTCCTTCTTTGGTTCTCCTTTCACACTATTTTGTCATACTTTTCAGGGCCCATCAGTGTCTCCCTTAGCTGAGTTTTAGGTGGTTTACACCCAGTGAATGGAAGAGCTAGGGGAGAATCCCAATAGATGAAGTGGAAAAGTATGGTTAATCTGTCAAAAGCATCATAACATAATAGTTTTTTTTTATTTCTTCAGGTCCAAAAAACAACTTGCCTCCCCTGTTTGTGCACCTGCAAATTATCCATCTTTATTATTAATATGTAACGTAAAAAGGCCAGGTGAAATATACTGGTAGCCCAGCTCCTGATTGCCAGTTTACCATGCTGTCTAAGAACTAATTCCTATTTTTCATTTACCACTGTTACATCTTCACCATTAGTCCTGAGGCAGGGGACTCCTTCACATGGCACTGGAGTTAGAAGGTATGGTATCCTCACAAACACACATGGACATAGCTTCCCAGTGATAAGAGAGCTGCTTGGCCCTGAGTGCTTTGCTGTTGTTGTTGTTGTTGTTGTTGTTGTTGTTGTTGTTGTTTTGTTTTGTTTTGTTTTAATTTGTTTTTGTTGTTGTTGTTGTTGTTGTTGTTGTTGTTTGTTTTTTGTTTTTTTTCTGTGCAAGCTTGTATGCAATTCCCTTCACCCTGGTATTCAGGAGGTTTTTGTAAGTGCATTAAGGGAAAGACTACATATATCACCAAGTCCACAGACAGCTGTTAGGAAAACAATACAGCGGGTTGCACAGCAGTGGTTTTCAATCTGTGGGTTCCTAAAACAGTTTCTTTTGTGGAGTGACTTGAAGGATAGCTGAGAACCTGAAAGGAGGAAACAATTCTGAGAACAGTGACTGCAAAGTGATGAAGCTTTGAAATCTGAGCAGAGGCAGTTAAAGACACTAGATTTGGCAAAAGGCAGATATATAAAAAGAATTGGTAACTATGGTCTCTCAGGAAAAAAAGGGTGAGCAGGCTACCATATTAAAAGACTTGAAGGCAAGTTCCTCAACATATAGGAAAGAGAGAAATGTTAATAAACAACCATTACAGCTGCAATGGAAATCTTCAATGATTTGAAAATCAGAGGAAGCATATGGAAAGCAGAGATGGCATATATCTGAGGATGGGTACAAAGGAATGGCAACAGGTTCATGGATAAAAACAGTACCATGCAAAATAAGTCCCCAGTATCACTGGGGATACAAAAACAGGAGGATATTGGTTCTCTGAATGCAACTAACATATCTAGAGGGCAGAGATCTGTTACTTGGTGGTAAGGGAAAGTCAATGCAGCAGGCCAAGAGAAGGTGAAACTGCCTCATTTTGGCTTTACTTTTCATGAAAACAGCTCATTATAATCAGATATTTAATTTAAGCATGTGAGAGTGATGTTCAACTCATGAGCATCATCATCTTAGTCAAAACCCTGCAGACTACCAGCATGGGTCCATTTACATATGGGATTTCAGCAGGGTTGGTGCTGAGCAAGGCTTGCTGTCACAGCAAAGGTATGGTCAGAATAGCCACACTCCTTCCAGATACAAGGCACTGTAGGACAGTAGCAGCAATAAATGCAAACTTATAAGTAAATGCTATATGTAGCTCACCTTTACAGTATTTTGGAATACGGCCAAGAAACAGGATATTGAATCAGACCCACAACAGAAAAGGAATAGGACACTGTTGGGTGAGGTATGCAGACCCAGGCTCAGAGCAGGAAGAGATTAAGCCTTCAGAGGTTCCTTCTATCCTGCCTATTTATGCTGTTTGTTCTTTCTCTCTTTCTTTTCCCCAGGGGGCAAAATAATACAACCAATGTTTTCTTATATTTTATGCTAGCTGGGCTGTTTCATTATTGATAATAAGGTCTATGAAGTATACCTCACATATGGAATAGCCTGGAATTTATTGTTGTGGTTTTTTTTTGTTGGTGGTGGTTTGTGTTTTTGTGTTTTGTTTTGTTTTGTTTTTGGTAGTAGTTTTTTTTTTTCCTTTATTTATTTATTTTAATTTTGACTTCTGGGTTCTCCCAGAGAAACCTTTTCCCAGTATACCACATCATAACCATGTCCTTCTCACAAACTTTTTGCAGTACTACCCACAGCTAAGAGAGTTGGGTTAGAAAAATTAATCCACTGTGCAAGCTGCCGGATGCTTATCTGATGATCTTGTAGTTTCCAACTGAAAACAGAGTTCAGGCTACAGGTGTTTCAGAAACTTGCCCAAACCACATACAAGCTACCCAGATAAAGCAGTCACTTCTCCCCCTATTAAGTACCATGCACTGCTAGTGACAATGGCTACACAGGAGAAAAGTCATGTCTGTTTCTTCTTTTTGATGATGGATTCCTTAAGTCCTAAGCTATTTTGCCTCTTGCCTATCGAACAACTCTGAAGTGCTGGTTATTCTCCAGCTTGCTGTTTTGTGTTGCCTTTCCAGTTGCAAGTACTTTGGGGAAAGACTGCTGCTTTCTCTGTATATTTCCAGCCCATGTACTATGGTGATCTGAATTCATTAGCCTCTGGATGCTATCCATGTGTGCCAGGACTTGTAACCACTGACCTAAGCATAGCTAGTTGCCACAGGGCCCACGATGGCTGTGCCTACATTATGCAGAAAAGTAACCAGTGAGAACATGAGTTAAGGTGCCTGGGAGGAGGCAGGTTAGGAGCTGAATTGCTTTGAATTTGCTTAATTTTCAAATGTCACATAGGCCAATACTGTCAGTAACAGTATTGCCATAAACACTACAGCTACTTCTCATATGCATTCAAAGTAATGCCTATGCCTGAGACTAATGTACATCTCTCCATAAAGACAGCAAGCTTATGCCTGACCAGCATGGAGATTGAAGCAAGCATGACCATTGAAGGAAACAAGCAATAAGCAGTCAGATCTCTGGCCTACAAAAATGTCTGCTAGAAAAGACATGCTTGACCATCAACACACCGTGCCTCTTCTATGTAGAAAGCAGCTCCAGGCCAGTGACACATTCTGCTGAATTGACTTAGTGTGCCACATAAACACACAGTATCAAACCACTAAAAGCTTCCCATGTTTGCTTTATATTTACTATATATATTTACTCAGTAGAGAGCTACAGCGTGGTTTCGGCAGCCATCCTTTGGTCCTATAATATATTAAATCAGTCATAACAGCACAAAACTTGAAGGTCCATATTCAGACCAGTGAACTTCAGGCATGTCCCAGAGGCTCTTGAATGGTAGTGAAGTCACACTAAGATCTTCATATAAGTGCTGGAGAGATATAGCCATCTCTTGAGGGCAAATTAGCCTATTGAAGAGCAGAACTGTCCCCCAGAGGAATATGTTAGACATTTATCACAAAATTTCTAACTTACACTTTGATATGGTATGCTGAGGCCATCTCTTGGCTCTGTAGCCCCTGAAGGGGTCACGCATGGTATGAAGAATAATATTCTGCAGACCCTTGGGCATTTCCTTCCAGAAATGTTGCCAGCCCAGTTGTACATGCAACAGCTTGTTTATTATCACAAGTGCAAATGTACACCTTCTCCAACTTTCATTTGGTTTGTTGCTGATACTTGCTTTGATTAATTATCTTTGTATTGTTTTTCTGTTCTTACTGCTTTTTGCAAGAACTCTCTATTTAGCATGGTAAGTTCCATGAACACTACATTTATTATAAGAGGAAACAGTGAACAAATAACAGAGCTTACACAAGACTGGACCTCTGACTGGACACCTGCAAATCTCTCACCAGAAATTGCTTCACAAGAGAGTATATGACAATGTCTTTATTCTACCTGAGTGTTACAATTAATCAACTATTTTTCAGTCCACTTGGGAGTATTACTACAGGAATTGAATTTGATATGTGAAGTATGTAGGAATGGCTTCTATGGCTTTATTAAAATCAACGTATGTTGAATGCTCTCCCTGCAGCTATTTATTTTGCTGTCCTCTCAGAAAAGCTACTGCATTTGTCTAAAGTTAATGGAAATACTTGCATTTCAGCCAGATGAACTGGCTAGGAGACTATTTCTTTAAAATATTTTTCTATTGGAAAACACAGGCACATGAAAGCACTGATTTTCTCCCCAGTAAAAGGTAGTTTGGGTAATTGCAATTTTGTTAAGACAAAACTCAAAGACTATGTTCTGACAAATTCTGAATTCTGGCATTTTCAAATTGCAAAGATTTTGTTGTTGTTTTAACTATCAAAACAGGTTGTTTTAAATATCAGTTTATTTTGAATAAGTTCAAAATTATAATGAGACATTGCAGCTGAATTGGGAGAGAATAGGTCAAAAATTTGGGGTGTTCTAGAGCAAGCTCAGTATTTCAGTACAGGTTCTGTTGAGTAACATGCCTAAACTCCAGCAGAAGTGGATGGCTAATGCTTATATATTGCAGTATCTTGATCTACTTAATATCAATAAACTCTAAGGTTTGAATAAAAAACTGTACTGCTTGGTCCCAAGTTTTAGCTCATGCCTGGTTAGGTAGAAACCAGGCAAGAAAAGTGACAGAAAAATTAGCAAGAAGATTACACACACGCACAGAGAAAAAGAAGATGGATGTGGAGCAGGAGATGTTGAAGAAAGATAGGTTACATGTACCAGAAACATGAAACTACTCAGGCTGTTTGGCTTATCATGGGAATGCCTGGATCCCACATGTATGACCCTACATACAAACATTCATCCTACACAACATGCAATACTTTTTGTGTGTCAAGGGACTGGTGGGATTTCTCTAGTCTGGTAAGGAGCAAGGGGCTATGCATTCAGGACCAGCCCTTTGCTTGCTGTGTCCCAAGACAATTTTGACTTCAGGGAATTACAGGCCTGTCTTGTGTATTTCATGTCTGCCTAGTAGAGGGGATGCAGAGAATCATGCATGGACTTTGTTGCCTGTATTGTCATAAACACAAGTCTCAGAATACTAGAAAGAGTGAAAAAAATAAAATGAAATAAGTCAGGAAGGGAAGAGAGAGCAAGCAGACACATTTAATCCTTTCTTTTTTTTTTTTTTTTT
>VXAA01001504.1:9569-31214 GCA_013399115.1 Anseranas semipalmata | reverse complement strand
CTTTTATTGCTGAGCCTGACACCACAAGTTATGGGATGTCCACTGGTCAGGTTGGGTCAGCTGTCCCGGTTTTGTCCCCCAAACCTCTTGCCCACCCCAGCCTACAGGCCTTGGGGGAAGCTGGAGAGCTGTGATGCCCTGGTGCTGTGCCACGCTGCTCGTCAATAGCCAAAACATCGGTGCAGTATCAGCGCTGTTCTAGCTTCAAGTGCAAAGCACAGTGCTATAGGGGCTGCTGTGGGGAAAGGCAGCTCCATCCCACCCAGACCCAGTACAGCAGTTCCCAATGTAATCTCTTGTTTCAAATTACTTTGACTTCTGGGAAAGCATCTTGCTTTATGACAGAGGTCCCAGTCTGGAATTTTTGAGAGACTTGAAGAATGTATCTCGAGCTGTTTTTCCATTAGTAAAACAATAAAATTAACCTTCTTCCCATTTTCTTCACTTTGGTATTTTTTGCATAATTTTAAACTAATATAGGAATAAGAATTAGGGAGGTAAGAATCTGAGTTGTACATATTCAGTAAGAAAATATTTGGTAAACTAACTCCACTTACTGTTCTCTTCTGAGCACTGTTTCCACCAGACAACATTTTATTCTAATTTCTTCTCTAACATGTTTGGATCCAGATTCCCAGTAGTCATGATTAGGGCCTTGCCAGAGTTCAAAATTATGTAAGGAAGTCTTAATATTAAAATTTCACAACCAGCAAGGTATTGAATAGCATGCACAGCAAAGCATCTTAAATCATGTCACCATGTTAGAAAGCTTCCATTTGCAATAAACCATCGCTATAATAAAAACATTAAGTAGTGCTTATCATAAATTTCCAGCTGGAAAGGAAGAAATATTTTGTTATATTTTAGTAGTAAAACTGGATAACAAAGACCTGAAAATGCTAATGTGGGGTCATTTGTTCAAACAGGCTGTGTTCTCAATAGATTGCCAATTAATTTCAGTTTAGCCTAGAGAAGCTGACAGACTTGCAAAGCTTTCAGCTGCATATTTTGTGAGGGTTAGAGTCACAGACATCATATCTAGTTCTAGCTGAATACCCTAAGTATTCACTACAATCCATGCTTGGCTTAGGTACCTTAGTTGTCTATGTTTCAGAGATTTAGAACATAGTAACCCATAACTGACAAATCCAATGACAGAGCTGTTAAAATTATATGGGAGCCCCCCATCTGAGGTTGACTCTTACTGGAGAATCTGTGCAGTGTGTTTCCATGAGCAATACAGACATGTCCTTTGCTGCCTCAAGAACAGTGCCATGAAAGTTAGCATCGTTGAACGGCTAGACCAGCCCAGAGTAGTCCTGAAGTGCATCTTGAGCTCCATGCTCTTTACCTTCCTTCGCATAGGCTTCTATAATGACTAGGATTCCTAGCTTTGATCAGCCTCCTGGATTCATCTGCTATGGCCCTGTGGCACACATGGCTCTGTGTCTGAGATCCTGGAATCTCAGGGTGATTCTGGCATGACCAAAGGAAGAGTTGCAGGTGAGTTGAAGAAGCTAACTGCTGAAAGACAGGTAATTAACAGCCAGAGGCAGGATCTCAGTTTTGGATTGAACTGTTATAAGACGGTAATGAGGTACCAAGTCCCATTGTGAAACCAACTCTGTTATTCAAGTAGCTCATGACATCGAACAACTTAGTGGATTGTTATGTAATATGGAACAACTTATTTCCATGAAGTGTGGTAAGAAGTCCCTTCTAAGAGGCACACATGTACTCAGCTAATTCTTGAAAATCTAAGCTCACAGGTACAGTGCAATATGTTCCTTCAGGGACAATAGGCAGTAGATGGTCTAAAAAGGGATGTGGTATACTTGAATGAACCCTTCAGAAGAATTTAAATCTATGGACACTTACTCCCATGAGTGGTACCACTGACTTCAGTGTTGCACATACGGAAAAATTGAGTATACGACTGTGAACTTACAGGATTGGGTTTCCATTGACTGAACCTATNAAAAAAAAAAAAGTCAAAATCAAGAGGAAGAGTGTAGTTTTTCATACACTAAATTACTGAAAGTTAGTTTTTTGTATTGTTCCTCCGTGCTGTAAGAGACATGCAAAAAATGTTCGGTGGAACCACTTGAAATAGTTTCAGCTATGACATAAATCAATTGTGCTGATGGAGGCTTTGTCTTGGGGCAGGCATTCATATCCCTTAGGACTGATGTCTGCGTCATTTTTCACCAGAAGCATGAGTACCCCAAGTGCTTCTGTGCCCGAAGAAAACATTAATCTTGCTCTGCTTTTTCAGACTGCATTTTACAGTTCTGACTGTTTAGCACACCTCTCCTGTTTCCAATCCTCCCCTCTGCCTATTCTGGCTTACCAAACCAAGAGCGAAACAAACAGAAAAGCTGGCACACACACTTTTTGAAAAGTACTCTGTGCTAGCTTCGGAAGATACAAATCAACCTCCTACCACATAGATGTGCACCCTAATCAGGTAGTATTGATACTTGAACACATTTGTTTTTGTTGTTGAAGCCCTTTCAGATAATCAAGATTGAAAATAGAGAAAGGACTGCAATTTATATTGTTTAAGGACCACACTTATATTATTTAATACATTTATATTGGATATGCATGGAGAATGTAAGAACACTTTACTGCCATGGGTTTGGAAACTGATGGTACACTCAAATGGCAAATCGAATGGGCTGGTTTTCTCAGCTGCATGCTGGTAAGCTTCTATTCACATAGCACCATATATTAAAGCCTTAGAATGCTCCATCTCATATACAGACAAAAAATGGCACTTTGTTACAGGAGTTGTCCTAGTTTTCTTGCGTTTAGTACTATACATTGTGTATTTTTTCCAATAAATTTCCAGAACATAATTGTTTTTTGTTTTACAACATATTTCTTGAACTGTGTGGGAAACCACAGTTTAGTTTTCCAAAGAGAAAAATTAAGGCTGTAGATAGGTGAAGTCATTCAAGATCACAAATGCAGGCACAGGCGTATGTGTGCTGAGTGTTTTCTGTTTAGATACTCAGATTCTTTGCTGACCTTCTCCTTAATCTATGGGGTGTTTGGGAGAGAACCAGGAAGCTCCACAGCATGGTGAAACCAGGATTTATGTAGACCTTTGCTTTTAGGGTTGCTAAAGACTGTCAACATGACCAATAAATAATGCTCAAAACATAAGGCCTGACCAGATTTCTTGCATGCTGCTTAAGCCTTCTCAAGCTGGAAAAAAACAAGCTGCCAGGGCTAGCAACTTGAATTATGGCTATATACATATATGCATTTCCCAACTTGCACGTGCCTGACTTAAAACTCAAATGTTCTTCTAATGCAAATGGAATCTCCTTCAGACACCCAAGCAATTGTAAGCTTTTTATTTTTTATTTATTTATTTATTTTTGCATCTAAAATGTTGAGTTGAAATTTTCAATGTGCTGTCTGTTTTGTTCTTGGAAGGCTGACCACGTGTAACTGGGATGGAGGGAGGCCTTTAAGCAATACACAGTCTAGATTGGACCTTAAAGTTAGGATCTTTGCAACATATATATTTTGTGTCTGAGTCTTGTTTTAGGGTTTGAATATATTCAAGTACCTGTGGAGTCAAAGATATTTCAGGAAATGGAGGGTACTCTCTTCTGCAGTAGTATTTAACAATAAAGAACTGTACAGGGACCCAGTTGATCCCACTATTGTTACCTACTTTTAACAGAATGTTCTGCCATACCCCCTAATTTCCCTCCTTTCTCCACACTTGCAAGTTACATGAGCTGTGACTCCCTCTCGTCTCTACCTCAGAAATTCCTGTGGTGAGAGCTGTCCCATGACAGCTGTGTCTTAGCCCTGAGCACTCTTAGCTGTGTGCTGAGTGTGTTTCCCTTCATCCCTTCTTCCCATCCGCTTCCTTACCCCAGCTTTGTGTTCTCCCAGACAAGGATTGAAATTCAGCTTTCAAGCTACAGTTATTTTATTCCTCAAGAAAGAAAGAGGAGCAGCTGGAAGTCTGGGCAGACAGCCAAGCCCCCTTATCCTTGAAAAGACACAAGAGCACCTGGTTCAAAGGAGGGGAGAAGATGGGGGGAAAGGAAAAGACAGACAACTAAGCAAGTCGTCAGTCAAATGCACTGTTTGTTAGTAGATTAAACGCTACCAGATCATCAAAAAAATCCAGGGAACAGTTAAACATCTACAGATTTAAAGGCAATCATTTAGCAAGAATACTGATGTCACCAACATGGTAGCTTATGATGCTGAAGTCTACAAACTGCCTTCCGAAGTTGGTCTTGCTAGATATGCTCTTAGCATCTCAATACAAGAGCAATAACTAACTTCAGTAGCTGTTGACATCTGATGGAAAATGGTAGGAAGTATGTCTAAGTAAGATGGTTTCACAAAGCTAAAGGCAGAGTCTAAAACAAGCACACTATGTATGTCCCAATTCTGATCAGCTTCCATGTAAAAGGAGCATCTACAGGTGGCTCTGAGAGGGTTGTGGGAAGAACTAAGCAATGGAGCAAATAGGTGTCAGATCTCACCAGGAAGAAGTAGAGAATAGGCAAAAATCAGATGTAATAGCACTGTCTTTCATGACAAATTTTCTGCAGGGAAGTGACAACATGCAGTGAAACCATACCGAAAAATGATCGGAATGGTGGGGTGTTGTAGTGACCAGTACCTAGTGCAAAGAGATTTGTCTGGTAGACATCTGAACTATGCGGCCACCCAAAATGTGTGTTCTTAATGCTTCAGAAACCCAGAAGTCTTTCTGGCAGAAGTCAATGGCTTCAATACCATGTGTGTGATGGGTTAGAGACAGCAATGCAGCAATGAAAAAAATAGTCACTTGACCTGAAGCCTTTCTGGTTCTTGGAAGTGAGAATTAGGAAAGCTGTGGATGAGCTTTTAGGAACGTACTTTATTTGTGCATAATGTATTTGAGCCACCAGTGATTCTGTTACCTGCCATTTATCTGTCAGCCACAGACTAACTTTAGACTTGAACTTTATGCCTGGCCATCACCATTTCCATCAGTATAGGGATACTCTTTTCTGTATGGCAATTATATCTTCTTATTCCCCACCTTTCTTAGGAGCAGTAAATGGTAAGAATGGATTAAATGCAATGATAAAATATCTCTGTTGTAAGGAATTTGATATATTTGAAATTGCATCTCAGTACAGTTTGCAGAAATTGGAGCAGTTTGGAAGAAATAGTAGTCTGGTTTACAGTCTAGTCTGTGGTCAAGTAAAATGACACTTAGACACAGGGTTGTGTATTTCAAAGTGTAAAGCACTTAGGTTCATTACTGAGTAGTTCACACCAGCCCTTTCATCAGCAACAAAGCTGGTAAAAGGGCTGGAAGCCATGTCCTGTGAAGAGAGGCTGAGGACACTTGGGCTGTCTAGTTTGGAGAAGAGGAGGCTGAGAGGTGACCTCATTTCTCTACAACTTCCTGAGGAGGGGCAGTGGAGAGGCAGGTGCTGGTGTCTTCTTGCCTGCTAACTGATGTCAGGACATGCAGGAACAGCACAGAGCTGCGCCAGGGGAGGGTCAGACTGGGCATTAGGAAAAATTTCTGCACCATGAGGGTGGTCAGTCACTGGAACAGGCTTCCTAGAGAGGTGGTTGGTGCCCCATGCCTGTCAGTGCTCAAGAGGCGTGGTCAGGCAGTTGGACTTGAACATCTTTCTGCGTCCCTTCCCACTGAACTGTTCTATTCTATGCTATGCTATGCTGTGCTATGCTATGCTATGCTATACTATTGTATGCTATGCTGTGTCATGCTATCCTATTGTAGCAGAGATTTTAGGCATAATTCTAGGTCGCTCTGTTGCTTTGTCCTAGATTTTTTTTCTTTCTTTCTTTCTTTCTTTTTTTTTTTTTTTTTACAGGCCATTGTGGGAGCTAAGAAACCTGTTCTCAGCGTCACCTTCTGAATGGCTTTCCTCTCATTTTTGTATCTTGCCCAGCTCTAGCAATTACTGGTCTGTATAATTGTTCGGCAGAGTGTTCTCCTCTCTGTCTAGTTGACCCTAGTATTCAGCACCAGAAAAACCTTCCTGTTTAATTACTTGGACTTCCTACACTCTGCCCAAACTGCCCAGACTAATTGTAAGTTGAAATATTTTGCATAAGAATATTTGTGCTTTTCACCTTTTTCTTTTCTTTTCCTTTTCTCTTTTCTCTTCTTTTCTTTTCTTTTCTTTTCTTTTCTTTTCTTTTCTTTTTTCAACATCAAAAGACACATTTAAAATCATAAAAATAGCAAGATTGATATTTGGTTTCATTTGGTATGGCTCGTGGGGTGATACCTGAAACCTAAATGCCTTTGAAATTAAAATGTGTATTTTAATATACTTCTTTGTTGAAGTCACTTCCGAAAACTCTCATTGTAGTAAACAATAAATTTTATCTCAGGTGTTCATAAAATAGAAGTGTTGTCCTGCCCATCCTGTTTCAACTAAATTGCTATATACAACACACAATTTTAACATATCTGAATTTAAATAATAGAGATGCTATTAATTTGTGTCTGAAGTCACACAAATAGGTTGCTGCAAATTCAAAAATCTGAAATAAGATATTAGTGAAAGAGGCAAGGGCTCTTCTGTAAGATATATATCTCTGTAACTGTAAGATATATATCCCTGATTCAAATGTACAACAGCTATTTTGAAAGTATGTTAGAAAAATATCTAGAAGTTGGAAAGATCACTTTACAAATAGGTGCAGTCACCAAGGGAAAATTAAATTCTTTGTATGCTCCTGGAAAGACTCTCCAAAATATGTTCATCTGATTTTTCTTCAAACATTTATCCTTATACTACTGCTCACACTTTCTCCATGTGGACTGGTTTACTGTAAGTCTTGAACAGACTGTTCATGAGACCCAAAATCTTTTACAGATTGTTCTTTTTCCTTATGTTTTTGACCTGGATTATATCTGTTTAAAATTACCTGTATCCTTTTTTTCTTTTTGTTGCGTAATATTAATATTAGTAGCAGTATGGATCATCTCATGTTTTTTGTTTCAAAGAAATTGCTAATAGGGTAGTAATAACAATGACCGAATTCTACAGTTACTGGGAAAATAACAGGCTTCCTCACCTACCATGATTTTAAGACTGGTATGGTGGTATGTCCCTTCTGCATCTTGTTCTCTTTCTTTTTGCTAGTCATTCCTTTTGATGTACTACAGCTAAAACATAGACTTGCTTTTTATTAACCAAAAAACCTTTATTTTTTCTCCTTTTTTATGGTCTTAGTATCAATTTTTAATACCAGGCTTTGTGACTAACATGTTCACTAGTAGTACATGTATTAGTGGTTTTGTGTGAATTTTCCTATCTGGCCATACAAACCAGAAGAGGGCAATGTTAATCTTATTACCAAAACCTAAAGTTTTAACTTCATGTGAATCTCCATTTTCTTGCCTTTCAACATTATGTGAATTATGTGCCTGTGGGCCCAGTCCTGCTTTTATGTAAGTCTGTGACTGATCTACTGAAGTGCATAATTTATACATCCAAGCATGAGCTATTTTACTGATGCAACGGTAGGAATGGCTTTAACTGTGGAACACAGATTTGGATTGTAACAGAATATTAAAACAATTTTCATATTAAAGTTTGTAACTTTCAATTCATACAGGCTTAAGATAAATGAAACACTGTTCCTTAGAAGCCACACAAAATGAAATGTGCATACGTACCCAGAATACAATGCATTTGAACCTGAGGGTGAAATTATAGCCTTATTTAATGAAAAAAGAATGTTAACCACTGATTTTGGTTGGATAAGGATTTTACCTAAGTTTTGTTTTAGAAATTAGACCTTTAGTGGTATTAATTCTCTTTGTAACTGCCTATCATAGAATCATAGAATCATAGAATCGTAGAATCATAGAATCATAGAATCATAGAATCACAGAATGGTTTGAGTTGGAAGGGACCTTAAAGATCATCTGGTTCCACCCACCCTGCCATGGGCAGGGACACCTCCCACTAGACCAGGTTGCCCAAAGCCCCATCCAGCATGGCCTTGGACACTTCCAGGGATGGGGCATCCACAGCTTCTCTGGGCAATCTGTTCCCGTGCCTCACCAGTTCCAGTGCCTCACCACTCTCAGAGTAAAGAATTTCTTCCTAATATGTAATCTAAATCTATCCTCTTTTAGTTTAAAACCATTCCCCCTTATCCTATCACTACACTCTCTGACAAAGAGTCCCTCTCCGATGCCTAGATTATATGCATACAAATGTAGGAGCACTCAGTAATCCATGACTTTCTGAACATTTGGAAAACCATTTACAGATTTTACATAACGTGGAAAGATAAAGTCCTAATTGGTACATGCATGAATTCTTTGTTGCCTTATCAGTTAAGGTATCTGAAATTTGGAAAAAAAAAAAAAATCACACAGAACATTATTTTGTATTAAAATTGTATTCTTGCAGGACACTTGCATAATACTGGAACACATGAATAGTCCTGGAACACACAGTCCTGGAACAATTAGAGCTGTCAGGGCTCCTCTTCTCCCCAGCCAATTGCCTTAGACTGGTCTACACAGTGCTACATCTGCCTCTTTTCTCATTCTGACACAAGCAATGTAAGATAGTGTCTGAAAAAATGGCAGTTACAACAACAGGACCTCACTCACCTCACCTTTCCAGGCTGTCCATTACTACAGCTGAGTGAGTGTAAAGTACAGGTTTATATGCCTGCCAGCATCCTCATGCTCGTGGATTGCAAGTTGCCTAGGTCTACATGGGAGGACCAAGTCAGTAGCTGTTCTTGTTTGTGTCTAGCTTTAATCTGGGACTCATTATAAAGTAAGAAAAGAGCCCTATCCAGGCTGAGGGAATTTCTGCTCTTGTGCAGAGGCAAAGAACACAGGGGATGCCAAAGGAAGAAAAAGGAAGACTCTTCTGGTAGATAAAATCTGCAACTGACACCATCAAGCACTATTGAGCTGCAGTCTTCAAGGTCACAGCTTTGGTTTTAGAAAAGTAACTGCAAACTCAGAGTTGCTCAGCATATGAAGTAGTTTTGGACTTACTCTGATGACAGGCCATGAAGGAGACACTGTAATGGACCCTGGAGCTGTCATTGTACAGCAGTCACACATTTAAGGGTATTCCAGCTACAGCGGGCATTTTTCCAGCCTTCACTCTAACGAAGAGAAGTTGTATGTTTGGGTCTGACTGATGGAGCTGACCTGTCTGAGACTGAATCAAGTTAATATTTGCCATTTCTGACACATCTAAAATGTGCTGAAAATAAGGGAAATACACCCTTCACAACTACAGATGGATTACTGAAAGTGCAATTGGTTCAGCCGTCTGTTTATAACAGTTGTTTCATTTTGCTTACTTGAATTTTAATCTTCCTCTACTGTAAACACTCTACTTGTGCTAATAGATCTATCTGGAAGCAATGAATATATTTCTGACCCACTGCTTACTTTTAGAATGTCAGGCTTAATGCGTTTATACCAGACACACCATAAAGGACGTGCAGTTGCAACAGAATAAACATTCTACAGGACAGCACAGCATGCAGACAGGGTTCTGAATGATTTCAGATACCAAACCTAGCAAGATCCTTACAAATGACAGAACAATCCCTTTCAAAAAAAACATACAAACATATTGCTGAAGCAAAAATAGAAGCTGATATTTCGTTGAAGAAAACAGGAAATTTTGCTAAGGAAGTCAGTATACTCAAAAATTCTTCCTGTGCCTTGTCAGCTGTCTCAAACAGTCTTTTCTCCTACTAGATTTAGGTCCGCATTAAGTAAATAAATAAATAAATAAAACAATGTGAAGGTTACCATTTATTAATCTTCTTCTATTTCATGCTCTCAAACTTGGTCATTTCTGCTCATGTATCTTTGTCATTCCAGGTCCCTCCTACTTCATACTACTCTAATCCTTGCATGCATATTGTCACTCTGCTGAAACAGTTTCATCACCAAGAACTTTAATCCTTGAGAACACATGATGTTAAGAGACCCAAATCCCACCATGCAATGATATGCAATGATAGGCAGTGCTAGGTTAACGGTTGGATTTGATGATCTTGGAGGTCTTTTCCAACCTAAATGATTCTATGATTCTACGATTCTATGATATACAAGGTATTAAAATCTTGTAACCGAAATCAGAATTCAGCTAAGTGGTATATGAAACTTCAACAAGATGGGTTAAGCAAGCAAAAGGCATTTACAAGGTGCATATAGTGGAGTGGAAACAACCTTTGATAACGTCACTGAATATGATACATAATTACTGTATAAATTCTATAATTAACTGTTTGTAAAGAAGTATATAATGCATAATATCTACAAGTTTTCTCCTGCAAGACCTGTTTAATTAATTATAGGGACATGTAAAAGTATAACTGATAAAGACACACCTCCACTCTTACGGAGATTATATGCTATTTGGTGACTTAAAGAATCTGTGGAAACACCCCATTTGCTTAGAACGATTTCATCTTTCATCTTGCACCCATTTTTTGCTGATCAGTGGCTCCATAATTGATTTACAACTTAACTGGCATGAAAATGGGAATCTTACTTCAGCAAAATAGTTGGATTGTTTATTTATAGTCTTGAGCGGCTGTAATAGGGTTATTAACAAATTCTTCATTCACTTCCAAGAATCATGAAATAGGACTTCAAAGAGTAAGGGGAAATTTCCCATCAGTTCCGGTACTGGCTCCAGTGTGCCTACTTTTGTTATAGCTTCTATGTTTGATGCTTCTGTAGGCAATAGGATGCTGTAGTTAGGTTAGATTGGAAATCACAATTAAGCCTTGAAATTTATGCCAGCTCTTACTCTCCCTCAGATACTGCACTTTTTTTTTTTTTTTTCATTTTTGAGTTCTTGTGAATGCTGAAGATTTTCTTTCTTTCAGCCTTCCTTTCAGGTATGTACAGTTTTGAAAAACTTTCAGGAGATATACTTAGGATGAAATTTTTTGTCAAACTAAAGACCAATGGGTGCTACCAAAGAAGTCATAGTTTAGTGGGCCTGTACACTCAGCAGGAATAGAAGACCTACATCTTTGTTCTGTCTGGTTCAGAGCAAGGATTGTTCCTGCTATTATTCCAAGTGAGAACTCTGACTATGTGACTGTAACCTCACTTGTGGTGAACATCCCTTTGTGTTTCCACAGATCCCCAAAGGTGCTGCTTTTGTTTCTGTAAGGAGCATGAGTGTTTTTGACACGATAAATGTATTCTCCTGATAAGGAAGTTTTTTCTCTCTCTGCTCTAAAGTGCACATGCATATCAAAGCCAATGCCACGGAGAGGAATGAATTGAAAAGTTGGTAAATACAATTTTATTGATATGCTTACATCACTGAAAACCCATCTGAAGATCCATGTACACAGACATTTTGCAATAATTCAGCTTTTTAATATTCAATTAATTTAAATAGCACTTATTGCTAAGATAATTTTCATTAAGGCTTTTTATATAGTGGATTTATGGACAGAAACATTGAAGATATCTCAGAGGTCTCAGAGAGAGCCTTGGAATGGGAAAAGGACTTTGGCATTTCCTTGAGACAATACTCCTGGATGAGCAGCCAGTTTTGCAAAGAAGTTGTTCAGTACTGATATGAGGCTGCATTCTTGTGTTTGATAAGGAAGATAGAAGAAAAAAGAAAGACTTGCCTAAGCACTTTTTGGGGGGATAAAGCTGTGCAGGTCTTCTCAGGAAAGGATTAAGGAAAGCTGAATGTTAGAAATGCAAGGGTATCCTTGTCCTTGTGAGGAAACGTGAGTCCACTGTAATGGTTACATTGGACCTAGAAGATATTTGGGTCTTCCCATTCAATTTATGTGGCCCCAGCAAAGACCTCCTCTCTCCCACCTGCTCATTGGTCACCTACTAGATCTACCAGTGTACCTAATTTAATCTGTTGGGATTCCTCTTCTGTCTTTTGATCCCTCCTCCATTAGCTCAAAATTTGAACAGGTTCCTGACCTCATAAACTTACTCTGGTATCTTATGATCCTGCACTAAGATTCACAAACAGCAAATATGCCTGCCATATTTCCTGTGCAGTTTGAAAGAGGTGCCAGACAGCATGCACAGGAAGGTGTACATTATAACCTAAATCATATAGAAGGTGTTTTGTTGCCTCGTGACTGACCAGCAGCATGCCCTCGAAGTGTCCAAATGTTTGTCTGTACAGTGCAATCCCTTATAAAATGATTCATTCTCCTTCTGCAGAAGAAGCAATGAATATATGTCACAAAGAATCAAGTCTTATTCATGTTAGGGCACGCATTTATATTTGGCAAGGGTTTTTTCTTGGAAATGGCCTAGATGTATAGTTTGCCCTGGGATTTTCAATGTCCAATCAAATATGCGGGAATTTGAAAAGCAATAATGTATATTATTTTTTTTTTATTTTTGGAAGCATAGGTTTGAAAAAGTATGATTATTGCTTAGCAACTAACATACAAGCAAAATTTTCTGTGTGGATGTAGTCTTCATATCAGTGTCAGCTCCTGAACATTTCTTCTCCTGTATTTAAGTCAGAGAGCTCATGCTAATGACTAATATGACTAACACAGTGTTGTTCCAGGCCTGCTAGCTAAAATTGCTATATTCCCTCTTTATTAGACACTTTACAATGAATTGCTGTGGCTTAATCAACATGAGAATGTTCAGCCTAGTACCAGAAATCTCATACCTGCAGTCTAAAGTCTGATGACCTCTCCAGAAGAAGTTGGAAATTTCTCATGTTGCATATGGGGATAATGCAATTTTGACTGTGACACATACAAAAGATTTGAATCAAGTGTCAGGGTGTCTAATTGTTAAATTTGGTTGCTTAATCAAAGCAGGCATGAAGCAGTGAGAAGCACGCCTAACATCAGGTGTATGCATCTTTCTCATATAATGATTACAGAAGTTAGAGATTACAGAATAATGATTATACAACTTCCATAATTTAAAGTTGCAATATGCACAAGAAAAATCCTATTTTCAACTGCAATAATAATGGTGGGGTAGTTAGGCTTTCATTCTAGAAGCCACTGTCTCAAGCTTTTGCCATCCTAAGCTAGTGATCCACACACATCTAAAAATCCCCCCCCCCTTTTTTTTTTTTGAGGAGACACACGCTAACAAATAGCCTTAAACATATTTTGTCACGATAGATGCAAATAGCAAGTGAGCTTTACCACACCAGAAAATTTGGTGTTGCAGAGAAGTAGAGATCTCATTTTCTTACAAGAAGGGCAGACCAGTTCTGCACAGACCATCTAAAAGTCTGGGCCTGGAGCCAGACATTTTTTCTAAAAGAAGAGAAGAGTATGAACACCTATCTTTTAAATGACCAGCAGAGGTGTGTAAAATAGGGCAAAGGCTATAGTGTCATCCTTTTGTACAGAGAACTGTCAATTTCTAACCCTGCTTTACATTTTAGAGCTTTAGTATCTGTTACATGAAATCATTCTCAGTAAGTTATGCAAAGGAGGTATGGACAAATACTCATTAGCATATGGTGGCATTTTCATAGTGAAATCAGAAAATATCTTCTTTCTTTCATATTGTTTGTAAACTTCTTCAGGATGATTCTTGTTCTTATGAAAAAGGGAAGGGAAGGGAAGGGAAGGGAAGGGAAGGGAAGGGAAGGGAATATTTCCTTACTGTATGCAGTAGCCAAGCCAAGACTTTTCCATTCACTTTCTATTTCCTTCCTTGTTCTTACATCAAACACTTTTTTAGATACATTTTAGGTGTAGAATGTTTTTTAGTAAGTGCAAACTAGCTTTTTGTGTTGGGCTGAAGCAAATGAAAAGATCATTTTTCTACATTGTTTCTACACCATCTCTCATTTGTGTAATCTTCTCTCCTTGACTGGATCTTCCAACTACTGGGAGAGTGGAATAAGTAATAAGGATAATATAAATAAAGATAGTGCCATATTAAGAGTGTTGAAAGTTTAACCATTTTCGAAAAAAAATGCAACATGGGAGAAAGTCAGTTC
The DNA here is from genome assembly GCA_013399115.1 of Anseranas semipalmata. Classification (NCBI taxonomy): domain Eukaryota; kingdom Metazoa; phylum Chordata; class Aves; order Anseriformes; family Anseranatidae; genus Anseranas; species Anseranas semipalmata. The sequence goes on along the minus strand of VXAA01001504.1, from coordinate 17,208 downwards.
ACATGCTTTTTTCTGAAGTAATTCATTCAGAGATCCACATTTTGTTTGCTTTCCCAGACTCTCCTGTCCACTAGAAGGCATGTTGTGCTTAAATTAGCTCAGATCTGTGGGATATTTTTCTGAATTTTAGATTACTGTTTTTGGACAGTTTTATGAGTTCACAAACATTCATTTCTTTGTATGTATTCTATGTAAATTTTAAAACTATAGATTTGTACAGCATTGTGCTGTGTGTTGAAATGAATATCAATAAAAATTAATTTCCATAAGGAGCTCTGAAGAAGATGCGAAAAATAAAGTTTCAAAGTTTAACTGTCCAAGGCAATGTTAACTTATATAATTGTTTCCCAGTTCTCATGACAAATAATAATACCTAACATGGGAAGGATGAAAGATTACTCAGAAATCCTGATTTGTTTGCCTGTTGATTGAAAGAAAATAGGTCATTAAGTACTCAGTTGTCCATTGGAAATGTTCCTAACAATGAGGAATCTGTAGGCAAAATCATAGGGTGGAAAGAATAATTGTTTTAAATACTCACAGCACACAGTCTCAAAGAATGTTAGGCCATTTGGGATTTATTAAACCCCTTTGTGGGCTAGCAGTCCTGCTGTGCATAAGTGCTCATTTTTAAAAATAGGCACTTGTGTGACACAGCTGGACATTAAGAGGAAAAAAGACTGTCAAGTCCTAAACAACCTAAAATTTCTTCCCTGTGATTTTGTGAATATTTATTTTTGTGTGTGTGATGGATTTTGTGTGATTTTTGATGTAGCTCCATCACTTGAAAAACCGCAGGATGAATGGGCTTTGTATAACTTGATATTATTTTCTCCCATTACTGAAGCTAGAAGTATTTTATAAAAGGAAAACTATTGCAGCTCATTAAAGTATGTTAGTGATCATACTGAGTACAGAAAGGACACATTTTCTATCAATTTCTAGATATTTCCCCAATTTTAGTCTGTGAAGAATAAATAATATTTAGCACCTGGATGATGAAGTTAGTGCTTTGTATGAAGCCTGTCACTGTGCCACAGGATTTGACGGGCTGTCCCGTTGAGACTAATGTTAGGTATTGGTGTACTACTTTTTTGTGCACCAGGTAGATCTACTATCCTGAGAAGGATATTCTGATTGCACTTTTGGTTTTCATTGTGACTCTTTTAGTGTGAGGGGGTAAGTCTCTAATAACATCTAGAATCAGAAGCAAAGCACGTGAATTGTTGTTAGTCCCTAGAGTACAGTATATCAGATATTTAGATTTGCATAACAAAAACAAGCTTACACACGTGCCTATGTTGACAGCACGTTTGCCATAGCCTAATCACTCTAGAATTTCATCACCATTCTTGCAGTGAACAGTGCTTGTGTGTGTGTGTGTGTGTGTGTGTGTGAACCTCACTATTCATACATTCTCAGTGTTGTGGCTGTTAAAAGTGACTTCTTCCTGGCATTGACCAGCCTTAATAGTTCAGTCATGCAACAGACTTTTGTTTCCTGTCTCTTGTGTCACTGCCCAGCATATGTCATATGTCACTGCACAACAGATGTCAGCTGAACTGGTCCTACTAATTTTGGGTAGACCTGTGCAGTGCCAGGAGTTGGACTCGATGATCCTTATGGGTCCCTTCCAACTCGGAATATTCTATGATTCTATGATTCTATACTAAGGCACAAACACATCTTGTAAGCACATGAACTGTGTTATGCATGTTTGTTTTAGAAAATATGCAGAATATACTCCCATATTCCTACACAACCCCTCTATAATCCCCTAGCCATGTCCTCTTCTCTACTGCAAAAATGCAGAATATTGCTGAGTTTTCACCTCCTTTGGATATTTCCGATGCCAGAGATGGAGACAGGAGAACATTTTAATGACTAGAACAGGTTTATCTCCCTAATTATTTCTTTGTTGGGCCATTTTCATCGGTGATGAAGAAATCTAAAATAATTCCATTTGCTACAACTTCTGATGCCAGTCATGATTATATTTTATCCTTATGCCTGTCACCCCGAAGGTCTGCCTCTGTTCTCTCACCCAGACCCTCCCCTTTAAAAGGTGTACCTGGTGGGTTTCCCTCTGATTTCTTTCTTGGCAAATCCCATTCTGCTGCTTGCCACTGATACTGCTGCCAGTCCTGTTCAGCCTACCCACCTCAGAAGACATAATCTTCAGCAGATGTTAGTGCAGGCATCTGCCAATTTTTGTCGTTTCTTCTGTCCTTTGTCTTTGACCTCCTGCTCTTCAGTACTCTTTCCCTATCCCCAGTCAGCAATTGCTTTCCTTTTGCTCCAAGTATGTGTGGCTCTGTGGCCCAAATTCATGGGCTCACGCTATTTGCCTGTCATCTGTGCCTTAAAAGGAACTCTCAGATATAGGCTTTCTGGCAAGCTCCAATATGGAAATGACCTCATCTGAGAATTCTTGATCATGCATTGAGAAAGTATCAGTAGAGGATTACTCACTTCAACCCTAATAAAGATCACTTTAATACAGTCATATAAGTCATACAGTCAATATAAGCATAACTTTTGGGTCAGTAAACAAGGGATGAGAAACTGGGGACTAACCATCATACAGCAAGAGGGATAGTTTTCGATGTTGCAGGAAAAAAGGGGTTATTTGGGATTTCTTTGGGGAAAAATTGGCACCCTGCTAGAGGAACAGATACATGCATTGGAAAGGTATTCCTAGAACCTATAAATGTTGATATTTCCTAGAAATTTCCCCCAAATGCTGGGAGGAAGTAACTGAAAAATAAAGCTAGTGTTATCTGGAGAGCTTGGAGAATAAAATGGTGGTTCGGCCTGTAGGGACTGCCGATCAGAGACTGAGAAATCTTTCTAGCCCAAATTAGGAAGGCTTCGTTTTATAGAACCACAACAATCAGAAATGGAGAAGGACTCTTAAGACATTTAGTTGCCTCCTGCAAATAACTCCCTAATGTATTCCTGATCTTGACTGCTTTCTCACATCTAATTGGAAAAGATTCAAGTGACAGAACTCTCGCTGCTTCCCTTGGGGTGAGGGCGTTTAATTGATCTCATGGTGAGAAAATTACTTCTTAGGGTGCAGGAAGTGGTTCTTAAGAACGGCCTGGTTACTGCTAGAGATTTGCATAAAATCTCATTGAAAAGGCAAAGCTGCTTAATGTACTTTTTGCAAATTCAGTAGTCACATTACCTCTTTGCTTGTTATTCACCAGAAGCTGAAAGCTTGCAGGTGAATTGAACTGGCTCTGTTATCTTGTGTGGTCTCTAATACATGCTATCTTACTTGGCAATCATAACATTCACTTTTGCAGCAGTGTGGAGGCACCATGTTGTCAAGGTGCAGAGGTATATATCCTTCCATTCAGATTTCTGGCAGGGACAAGACAGCCCCATGCTGCTAGATTTAGAACTTAACTAGACTCATGTAACAGTCTATAAGTAAAAAACTATCCCACTGCAAATCAGATTCAATTCTTCACATAAAACTCCTACAGAATTTAAGGGGGATGAAGCTGTGGTGGGCAAGACTGTCTGAACTTGGAGAATTTTTACTGAATGTGAAGTATTGTAGTTTATTACCATAAACTTCTAATCATTGATTCAGATACTGACAAAAAGAAAAACAAAAAGATTAAAGAAACACTCAGGAAGACATATTTTCTCCTTCTTTCCCAGGCTCAACTACCATCAAATGCCTCCCTTCTCCCCTCCCTGGTCTCACCTCCCCTTGTTTTCACTGAGTGTTACAGTCATCCCACCCCAGTCCCCGTTATGTTTGCTGCTCCTTACTTCCTGCTCATTTTCCTCTGCTCCAGTGAGGGTCGCCCATGGGCCATAATTCCTCTGGGAGTGTTCATTCCCTGGCAGGGGTTTTCCACAGACTGCAGTCCCTCAGGGATTTCCCTGCCTCCGCATGGGTTGCCCATGGGCCATGGTCCCTCAGTTGTATCTCTGCTGGCCTGGGATGCCTCCTTCCAAGAGTGCCTCTCCAGTCCTGTTCCCAGCAATGTCTCCTCCCCTCACAGCTGCGACTCTTTATATTAAACACATGTGGGTCAGGGGTTCCCCTGGATGGCTGCAGGGATTTTTTGGCAGGTGATGGTTTCTCTACAGGCACTTCAGAGCCATCTGGAAACGGCTGTGACTGGCACTGGGCAGCTCCTGGCCGTCTCCCAGGCAGCGCATTCAGCAGTCCCTGCTGCCCGCACCCTGTCCGCCCATGTGGTAGCCAGCAGGATTCTGCAGAAACTACGACAAGGCTGGTGTAGAGTCTTGTATGGAGCTTGTAGTATCACACAGACCGGTTTGAAAATTATGTGAAAAAATGTCTTCTCTGTTAAAGATCCTGGTCTTCTATTGCCTGTCCACACTTGCCTTTGGGCACATGTGAAGACCCATGCCCATGCATAAAGAGGCTGAGAGAAATCAAGGAACATTGTTTCTATTTTTCCTTCTCTCTCTTTGCAGGTCAGTGCCCTAATCTGAGGCGAAATACCTTGATACCGGCATAGAACAAAGTATTGGGATTCCCATGCCAGATGCTTCCACTTCAGAGCAGCATTGGCTCTAGGGTACTCATTGCTATCCGAAGAAATAATGTGAAGCTGCAGACACCGAGAAGTTTCTAAACGTGGTATTCGGAAATTTGGTAAGCACTATTGTTGCACTGGAGGCACAGGATATATATATGGAAATACTAATTTACGTACACACTGTCCTGCACCTTTATCAAGAATACCACAAGGACTTAATGAAGCACCCATTCCACTGAAGGTACACTACTGTATATTACGTACTTTTAGCGTGAAGAGACATGGAATTCCAGCTCATATTTATAGCTGAACTGCCTGCAGATGGGCAAAGTTGTTTGGTACTGATAAATTCATTTACTCTAATTAGACACTTACATGAGTCACCTCTGAAGCCTGACCACTCCTTAGGTTTCAGGCATTCTTCCCGCCTTTTTTAACTGGTGGATACAGAGACTACCTAGGTGCTTCGGCGATTTTGCAGCTGAAGAGGGAGTTTTTCTCTTAAACTGGTGCCTGTGGCAACAGGACTCCTAAAATTGCACTGTGCCTCAGTTTCTCAGAGGCTGGATCACACCTTATGACTTATCTCTATTTAGCTGGAACTCAGTCTGCTAGTGAAAGAATGGTCGGTATGAATTTCATTTCTTTTTTTAATGGCATTAAGAGCAATTTCAATTAAAAGAAACACTCCCTTTCTAATAAAAGTAATGGCCATGATTTTACAGCTGGAATACAAAAAATTGAATAGCCTAGCTCTCCCAAGCCTCATGGGTCCTTTTGTTAAGCAGCACGCTGAACATTATAGACCTCTGAAAAGGGTTAGCAAGAATTAGTTTATATGCACTTTAGATACCTACAGCAGCAGACATTGTGGATAAATGCAACAATTCTGATGAGATGATAAAAAAGCTGCATTACCCTCCCAGCCAGCTGATAACCAGCTAATTTGTATTGTTGAGATGCTTGTAGGATTTGGTACCATGTAATCTGTTTTCCTTTGGGAAATGTGTTTCATACAGTGTGATGCCAGATATATATGAGTGACTGTGCCTGAAAGAAAATAATGATGAAGATCAAGAGCTGCACCATATTCATAGCAGGATAACATGTGAACCCATTGAATCTTTAGGGAATTCAGTAGAGGATTGGTTGTTCTTCTTTAAGACCTTCAAAACCAGTCAAAGGAATCTCCTTGTTAAGTACATTTCTATGCATGTTGGTGAAAAAGCATATTTTCAAATAAAACTGTTGCCTGGTTCTGCAATAACATGCTTTGAATATAAATGTCTGCTGAGGTAATATCTATTCCTTAGCTGGGATCTGCCTATGCCTCTCAACAGTTCATTATGATAGGACCCTGTGCAAAAGTGCTATTGTGATCAGGAGGATGCTGATCTGACATTGCAAGCATTACCCTGGGCCTTCCTTAATTGATGTCAGCTGCAAATACCAGTGGGCCTTACTGGGGACCACGATTCAGTTTCAAAACAGAACTGTGGCCAGTGTTATTTACTGGGTGAAAGCCCAACCCTACAGAACACTAATATGCTTTGATTCCCGTTTCTAAGCAGTGACAGTCCTGTTGCCTGTTTCTGTGTGGTAGAGCTTGACAGATGCTCTGCCCCAAATTTGGTTAGCCCCTTGAGAAATTAACTCATAAGATAAGCTAGTCACTGGATTTTTGTCATGGTGCCAGCTGCTGGGTCTTCCTAGTGCATCTCAACACTATCAACTGCCAGAGCAAACCATCTAGCACATAAGAGAAAATACAAGATATATAACTGATCATATGAATGATGCTTATTCTTAGGATCCTGCAAGGAAGTTTATAGGTTGAAATATTTCTTTAAACTGTTCTTGGTTTAGTTAAGTGCACATTGGTGCAGTTTCAGAGCTCCAATGTATGGGATAGCTGAAGAATATCAGAAAAAATGTCTGTTTTTGACTTTCTGGAAAACTCTTTATAAACATTGCTCAGTGCCTAAAATATTGCGGTGTGAGACAGACATTTTTACCACTCATCAGGGCATCCTCAGATATGTAATGAAAGACGTGTTTGTGAGAGCAGTAGACAAGTAGCTGCATGCTGGACTTAGTCTTCCTATTTTCCTGTAAAGCTTCCTCAGCTTTCCTGAATCCTAGCTCAATTCATTTGATGCAGTAAGCCCCATCTCTTCTGCTGGATCATTGACCTTCCGACTGTTATTTCACTGAGTGGCATTACAGATATCATTTGGGTTCACTCACTCTTTTACAATTGTAGCCACTATCAGTGGCTTCATATCAGAGGAAGTCTTTTTTGGAAGCTGTCATGAATGAACTCGCTATGACAGCTGATGAGGCAACTTGTAATTTGAGGAGGACTTAGCACCTGTTACCATGTTATAATGATTCTATTAAAGATAAGTAGTCATTCCATATAAATTGGATCTGATTGTTCTCCAGAATTTCTCTATGCCTGATCTGGTTTTACGTTGTGGGTTAACCTTGGCAGGCACCTGAGCCCCAGACAGCCGCTTGCTCACTGGCCCTTGTAGAATAGGGAAGAGAATTAGAAAGATAGAAGTAAGAAAACTCATAGGCTGAGATAAAGACAGTTCAATAGGTATAGCCAAAGTTGTGTGTGCAAGCAAAGCAAAAGAAGGCATTCATTCACTGCTTCCCATTGATAGGTAGGTGTTCAGCGATTTCCAGGACAGTAACATCCATCAAGCGTAATGATTTATTGGGAAGACAAATACCATCACTATGAACACCTCCCAATTCCCATTCCCCCACCTTTTATTGCTGAGCATGACACCACATGGCATGGGACACCCCTGTGGCCAGCCTGGGTCATCTGTCCTCCTCCTGTCCCCTCCCAGCTCCTGGTGCACCCCCAGCCTCCTCGCTGGCAGGGCAGCACCAGGAGCTGGAAAGGCCTTGGCTCTGTGCAGGCACTGCTCTGCAACAAGTGAAACATCAGTGTGTTATCAGCGTTATTCTCATCCTAAATCCAAAGTACACTACCATACCAACTAGAGTGAAGAAAATTTACTCTATCCCAGCCCAAACAAAGACATTTTGTTGTCTTAACCACCCCCCCCCCCCCCAAAAAAAAAGAACTA